>JADLZN010000890.1:170000-320482 GCA_018155175.1 Sinocyclocheilus anophthalmus | reverse complement strand
GATCAAAGAATAGCTGGAGTGTGAATATTGTACTTCCCATGGCATTCACGCATTATACCATCCACAGGTTTACATGCACTGCTATTATAAGCTCGCTAGACCAAACACACTGCAGCTGAGCGAAGCAATGAAAAGTATGTAAACCCCACATCTCTACACCGCATTTAAATGTAATTAACTGCAAAAAGAAGCACTAGCCAACTAACAGGGCAGTTCACAGCACCGTTTTGAATGAACAGAGAGAGACTCTAGAGAACTGCAGCCAAGAAAACCCAAAGCGCTAATCAGGATTTACCCTTTGTTTTTAGTGAAGCAGAAGAAAGACAAATAAGATGAAGTGTTTTCGCTTTTCACCAGATTGTAGCTGGGGTATTTAGCATAATACTGAAGCGTTATCACACAAGGAGAGAAAGGTATTATGTACAGATTTGTTAGCGCATATTTGATCGTTATTAAACATGTAAGCATCAGACAGGTTTAGCGCAGATGAGAATTAAAGGGAGGAGGAGAACGACTGAAAAGGAGAGAGACTTGATAGATATTGCTGCTTTGTTTGTAATCTAGCAGTGAGGAGGTGTTCACATTGAGCCGCTGTACTGACAGTGCTGAGCGCACATTTAATGTGTTTGATTGTGTGCAATAGGTTTGAAAAAGGTACATTTTTACATTGTGCTTGATCTCATATCTGTCTCTACTATAAAAAGGATTCTTAAATTATGTAAATAATGCAGAAAAACAACCAAAGACTACTGACATTTTTGCTGGTATTTTTGTGTATGATTATGGTTTAGTCATATTCATTCTCTTCCCAGCATGCTCGGGGTCATGAATTGTTGTTAATTTTATTGTCAAACTTGTCTTTTGATACCAGTTTGTGCCTCTTTGATTGACATGTATCATTCTGATTCTTAAATTTGTTTTTTGTCTTATTAGTTTTCATGTGACGTTGTCAACAATCTAAAGCAACAGTCACGTTTCTCTGTTACATCCAGGTTTCTTGTAAAAAACAGAACTGAAACACATTTGAACACAATTTAAGCTTTGTAAGTAAAGGCTACATCAAAATGTTTTCTTTTTTATTGTCTCAGAAGTACTTAAAGGGGTCATATGATGCTGCTAAAAGAACATTATTTTGTGTATTTGTGTAATGAAATGTGTTTATGCGGTTTAAGGTAAAAACAAAACACATTATTTTCCACATACTGTACATTATTGTTTCTCCTCTAGCCCCGCCTTTCTGAAACGCGTTCGATTTTTACAAAGCTCATCAGTCTGAAAGCGAGGTGTGCTCTGATTGCCAGCTATCCAGTGCGTTGTGACTGGCCGAATACCTCAAGCGTGTGACGTAAATGTTACGCCCCTACCATATTGTGATGATGCCCTGTCGCTGAGCACTAGACAAAAACTTAAACCCTGTATAAACGTGATGTTGCTCCAGTGGGTACATATTCCGGATTAAATGACTTAATATTGTCTTTTAACGCGTTGCTTGCATAATAGTTGTTAACGTTCTTGAACATGTTGTTAATCACGTAACCCTGATTTCTAGTCGTGCTCTTTTGGAGCCAAACAAAGTATGTTTCGCTTTCACAACGAAACCGCGTCACGCACCCTTGGCCGAAGGAGCTGACCTGCGTAGGGCGGGTATGTGGGTTAGAAAAAAACGAATAGTCGGAGGCCTAAGTGAGCCCCGTCGGAGCTATCGGATAAACCGATAGTGCTATAATGGCCGCTTGATGCAGAGGCGGTCGACGTGGGTGTGAGAACGTACTCAGATGGGCGCGGGCTACGCACATGTGTGCCGTGCACAGACCTCGGGTCGGTAACGGACGGACGCTATTGGACCAAGTGCTTGCGGCAACCACACGTGACGACCCAGGGCTGGGCTCCGCTTCGTCCATTGTAAGCCGATCCGGTGATCCACAGCGCGTAGTTGATGTATTCCCTCAGCGACCAGCACGGATCAGCTCCAGGCATGACGAAGCAGATATCGTCCTCTTTTGGAAGGCCAAACAAAGTAGTTTCACTTTCACAATGAAACACAGCGTCTCCACGACATGGCTGCGGCCGGCAACAGTAATACTACAGTGAGAATAAAAGTTACCTTCTTTCTTTGCGTGAACAATTTGTGCGGTGTTATGCAAATCTTCCCGCATCATGACGTAGACATGTGGGTGCGTGTTAGAACGAGCCGTTTTAAGTAAGCGTGATTGACTCTTAACTTTTATAAAGAATATCTCTTGGATTTGAGACTTTAGTCTTTGCAACTTTACAGATCTTCTTTATGCACCATGAGCTTGTAACACTCCAAAGAGAAAGGAAAAATTTTAATCGCATCATATAACCCCTTTAATATAAATAAGTCATTGTTAAAATGAAGGCAAATATTAAACCATGGCAACTTGACATTTTAAATTCAGTGAACTTTAAATTTACAATGAACTCTATCTATCTGTCTATCTATCTATCGATCTATCTATCATCTGACTAATCTATCTATCTATCTATCTATCTCATCTATCTATCTCTCTATCTAACACATATCACTCCAATCATTTACAAAAGCAGCATTTTGAAGCATGCAGGTGGAACTTGTATTTCCTTTTCCAATTCAGCTGAGCCCACAAAGGCTTGATGTCGTAAAAGAGTAGTTTATGTCTGCTAATAGTGCTCACTGACTTCCTGTCCACAGAACAGATCATACCATACTAGAGACTTATATGCTGAACATGCTGTTTTTTGTTGTGATTTGTTGATTACAGTCATGTCTCTATAGGCTTACTCACAAAAGTCCATGTGTGCTGCTCATGTTTCACAGCTTAAATCCAGTGTTTGTGTATCAGTTTACGTCAAAAAGCAATGTAAGCTTATTTTCTGCTGAAGTGTACATGGATGCTCAGGCTAGGGTGGATTTGAATATGTTAGATGAGGATAGATGAACCCAGACTGCAGTTACAGCTTTTGGAACTGGTTTGCAATCCCTTGAAAGTACTCATTTAGTTTACACTAAGAATAATAAATCTACTTGAATGTATCAACTTTGAGAATAATATTAAATGAATAGTTCACCCCAAAAATGGAAAGGTTTATAACATGGCCTCCAAGATGTTTGTTGAATTTGTGTTCTTCATTGGAACAGATTGGAGAAATTTTAGCATTACTACCACCTTGCCAACGTAACCTTGGATCCTCTCTAGTGACTGGTGACGTCGATGAGAGTCCAAACAGCTTGATACAATTAATCCTACACTTATCTTGAAGTGAAAAGCTGCACTGTTGTAATACCAATCCATGATTAAGACGTTTTTTTAATTTCAAACCATTGCTTCGTCAAAGTCCTCTAATCATTTACATTTACATTTACAATTAGTCATTTAGCAGACACTTTTATCCAAAGCGACTTACAAATAGGACAATAAAAGCAGTCAAATCTAACAAAAGAGCAGGATCATCTGTTCTATAACAAGTCTCAGTTGGCTTAACGCAGTACATGTAGCAGTTTTTTTTTAAATTATATAATAAATAAAAGAAAACAAATAGAATACAAAAAGATTAGAAAGCAAATGTTTTTGCCAATTCTTGAAGATGGTTAAGGACTCAGATGCTCGGATTGATTTGGGCAGGTCTTTCCACCAGGAGGGAACATTTAATTTAAAAGTTTGTGAAAGTGATTTTGTGCCTCTTTTTGGGATGGCACAATAAAGCAACGTTCAACTGCAGAATGCAAGCTTCTAGAGGGCACACAAGTCTGAAGTAATGAATTTAGGTTAATGGGTGCAGAGCCAGTGGTGGTTTGTAGCAACATTAAATGCCTTGAATTTTATGCAAGCAGCTATTGGTAGCCAGGTCAAATTGATGAACAGATGTGTGACATGCGTTCTTTTCAGCTCATTAAAGATTAATCGTGCTAATAAGTTAATCTTATTCATAATTTATTTGTCTCATAAAAAAAGTTGTCTCATCTGAATCCGGAGAGAAATCTATTATAAGTGGAAACAGTACAAACAGTTTCAAGAATACTTTTGATGCAAGCGGAACAACAGGGCGGATTTTTTCAACTTGGGATAGACTTTTATTAGGCCAGAATCAGTTAAAATTAAATACTTTAAGATCGATTTGTGTCTTAGAAACAATCCACTTTCATTCACAAGATGTTAACAATAATTGATTTACTTGTGGATTATTGTGATGCTTTAATACGTTTTTTTTTTCTTTCATTCTGACGGCACCCATTCATTGCAGAATCCATTGGTGAGTAAGTGATGTAATACTAAATTTCTCCATATCTATTCTGATGAAAAAACAAACCATCTACATCTTGGATGGCCTGAAGATGAGTGAATCTTCGCACATTTAGATTTTAGTAAACTATTCCTTTATTATGATATATATAATTATTATATTATATATATTTATTATATTATATATATATACTATATATTTGAATATATAAGACTAACAATGAGTAAATATACAAGTATAAGCATACAGAGCGAGTTCATCTCTCTTTTCTGTTAGTTTTAGAAGGGATGGAAAGTGTACAGACTGTTCGGAAATTATATGTTAGGCTGTGTTTGTGTGTGGCTGTGCAGTGCAGGTTCAGTATTCAGCTCAGGGCGCACCTGTCATGCTAATTGCTCCCAAGGTCAGAGCCTGCGCTGGGCTTTGCTGAGTGTGTATACCTGTGTGTGTGTGTGTGTCTCTCTCAGATCTAGCCTGCTTGAATGGCATGTTTTGATCAAGCTTAATTTGATCAGTGGAAAGTGTTGGGTGCGAACAGGGCCTTCTATGGCCTGCTGATTCTATTGTGCACAGTCTCAGTGTAGGTGTGTGTGTGGTGTGTGTAGGGTGTAGTAGGACATTTAAAACTGAGTTCTCACTTCAAACTTCTGTCCGCTGCTGTCTGCATTTCACAGGTACATTGTGGATGCTTTTTGTGTGCCTATGAGGTGTGAACATACATGAGTTATGTCTCTCTGCATATTTCATTATGGGAGGATGTGTTAAAGCTCAAGAACATACATCATAAATAATCAAAAGTTTGGACACACCTCGTTCTTTTTTTATTTCTACTTTCCATATTTTATATTAAGAGTAAAACCATTAAAAGTGTTAAGTAACACAAATATAATTATGTAGTGTATAAAAACAACACATTCATTCATTCATACATTTACTTATTCATTAATTTACTTATTCATCCATTTTTCATTAAAAAATGTGTTTATTTATTCAAAGAACACTGTATTCAAAGTACACGGTATCATTCAAAAGTTGGTTTCAGTGTAGGTTTTTTTTTAAATATATTTTATATTAAGGCATTAATTGAAGTCTTTACTTTGTTTACAACAAAATTTCTATTTCAAACAAATTATTTTTAAATATCCTATTTATTAAAGAACCCTTAAAAAAGGAAATGCATCATGGTTTTCCCACACAATTTAGCAGCAGAACATTTTTTAGCTGTGATAGTATCGATAAAATAAATAAATATAATTTATATATATTTATAATATATTATATATATTTAATCAGCGCAGGATCACCTGGGCAAACATCTTGCAGGCAGATTTCCATCGGGTCCGTTTCCTGGTACAAGCTGTCTATGATGCCCTGCCAAGCCCAGCGAACCTCCATGTCTGGGGGAAGAGTGAGACACCCTTCTGCCTTCTTTGCTCTGGAAGAGGCTCTCTAGAACATCTCCTCAGCAGTTGCCCAAAGGCTCTGGCTGATGGGCGCTATCGGTGGCGCCATGACCATGTGCTTAAGGCAATTGCTGAGAGCTTAGTCTCAGCCATCAGCACCAGCAAGTACCATCATGCTCCGAAGAAGGCAGTCCACTTTATTAAAGCTGGAGAGAAACATCGGGTGCGCCCACAATTAACAACAGGCCTCCTCCATAAAGCCTCGGATTGGCAGCTGCAGGTCGATCTGGGAAAACAGCTGAGGTTCCCTCAGCACATTGTAACAACAAGTCTCCGCCCAGATATGATAGTTACCTCCGAGGTTTCAAAACAGCTAATCATGCTGGAACTTACAGCTCCCTGGGAAGACCGTATTGAGGAAGCAAATGAAAGGAAACACGCTAAGTACCAGGAACTGGTGGAGAAGTGCAGGGAGAGAGGCTGGAGAACCTTCTATGAGCCTAAAGAAGTTGGCTGTAGAGGCTTTGCAGGACGTTCACTTTGCAAAGTCCTCAGTCGTTTGGGCATTACAGGGGTGCGAGACCCTAAACACCCAATGACCCCCAGGTACAATCACTGAGGATGCGTCCCAGTGCATCATGAGATGGTTCTTGTATAATTATATATATTCATTAAAAATATTATAAATGTATTAATATTATAATAGTGTTAAATATGGTTATTAACAGTTTTTTATATAATATTTATAATAAATAATAATTGTAATAATATTTTCACAATATTACAGTTTTTTACTGTATTTTTTACAATAATGTGGTCTGTGAGCACTAGACTGTTTTCATAAATTCAAAACATAAAATCCGCACCATGCCCTCAAAACTTTTGAACAGTAGTTTGTTTTATTTGTAAAGAATTACATAGGTGCGATTCATATTTGTCTAAACAAATGTAATTTAAGCATAAACCTTTGCATCAGTTTGTTTTAAGATCAGAAAGAGCATTAAAACAGTAAAGTGTGTCCAAACTTAAAGTAAAGTATGATACAGACAATATAGACTCTCCATCAGTACCAGTACCGCAGAACTCCCAGCATCCATAGCGCAGGTAGAGAAGCGCAGTCTGGGTATGTGCGGTGATGTCTGTGACAGCGGCAGTGATGTCAGGCTATGAGTGAGATTGATAGGCTCTATGATCAGGGACGCACTGCTCTCCTGAACAGCCCAGAGATGGATCACATCACACACACACACACACTCACAACCACGTCTCCTTTGCTTTCCTTCCCTCTATAAATTAACTAAGGGGGAATTCATCATTCCCTTGCTCCAGAAAGAAGAGGAGATGCAGAAGAGACAGAAAAAAGGCGTACCACTGTCTTCTTCTGGGTCAACCACCTCCCCACTCCTCCTCCTCCCCCCTTTTTACGTCTCTCCCTCTTTTCTGTGTCACCGGTTCTCCTCACAGGTTAGGTGTCAGGGTACGGGCCCGGTTTTGTTGTTGCTGTGTCATCGGATGATTTGTCAACGTGAACGATTTGCCACTCAAGCGAATCAATCAACCTACAGGAATGCACCAACAGAGGCGGAGAGACAAGCACATCCTCTCAGCATGAGCCTTCGTCGTGACCGGCTCTTCGTCTTCCTCAGGCCCGGCCCTCAGACATTTTGGGGGGAATGCTTTCTCAGTTTACCTCCTTTGTGAGGATCATTCCTCATGTCTCCAAGTCTTTGTCAGTTTCTTAGCCACCACTAGTTTCCCGTCTCTGTTTCTTGCCGTACGTTTTCTTTGCTCAAATTAATCTTTGCCATGGCCAATTTGAAATAAGCACTCTATTGCATTAGCACATGCCTTATTAAGCAAATGCTTATTAGAAAGACCTTGCTTAACCGGTAGACAACCTCACAATTAAGTCTTCTCTGTACAAAACATCCCAAACTTATTGCCCTTGCAAATGACCCCAGGGAACCTGCTAAGAACTTTAATGTCTGATGTTATTTTCCTAGTGATGATGATATTTTCATTGATGAATGACTAAATAATGCACTCAAAAGTGAAAATACTGTCATTTAGTCACCCGTCTGTCTTTCAAAACCTTTATGGCTTTTTTTTCGAACACAAAAGGATTTATATCAGAATCTCCAAACTGCTGTTTTCCATACGGTGGACATTTTATGGTGACTAAAGGTGTCAAGCATTAAAAAGGACATAATTTCAGTATGTTTTCCACACAAAGCTATGAAATGATTTCAAAAGACTTGGAATAAAGCGCATGGGTTGTATTGACTACACTTATGGTGTTTTTTTTTTGTCTGTTTGGAGCTTGACAGCCTCTGGTCACCATTCACTTTCATTGAATGAAAATAGGGTTCATATTATGAACTACAAATAAAGTTATTATTAGTATTTTTCTGAAATAAAATACAAATATTAGATGACAAACTGAAACTAAACAAAAATGTGTTGCCTTGGAATTTAACTGAAATAAGTTTAAATGGGTCATAGGATGCACATTTTCCACAAGTTGATATGATTCTTTAGGGTCTTAATGAAAAGTCTGTAACATAGTTTGGTTAAAATTTCTCAATGGTAGTGTAAAAAACACCTTTTTTACCCTGTCAAAAACAGCTCTTTTCAGATCAAGCCGTTTTTGTAGCATTTTCCTTTAAATGTTAATGAGCTCTGCTGACCCCGCCCCTCTCTTCCGAGCTGCTCTCAGAGAGACTGTTTTCTTTAGCCGCATTTATCGTGAAACCTAACATTATTGGGAAAGGCGATTTGCAAAGATTCATTACAAAGCATTATACTCACTTCTTCTGTAGATGAGGCTGGATCATGAATGATTCGTGCGAACATAGATGCATTTATGTAGATCGGGGGCGCATTCCCTTCAGAAACAAATGTAATCCACTGCGTCTTCAGCGGCTCAGATGTCGGGAGTAAATGACGACTGCTATGTTCATTATTACATCCAACAACAGAACACCTCAATCGCTTAGGAGTCATTCTTGTTTACATCTGCTCCAGCGGTGAAACAATGGTGGACTGACGACAGCTCACTCAGGGCGGGTCTGAGGTAAGACACCAGTCCAGTCTGTGCCGAAACGCTACTGTCAATCAAACTATCGTGTGAGGGGCCTGTTTTTGTGATGTCCCACAGACAGGCATCTGAGATCGGCTCGAATTGAGAAAGGGGAAAACATTTAACGAGTTTAAAAAAAAAGCACTGGGTGGATTTTTATCATTATTGGGTGGTTGTGTACACACTGCCAACACACATTTCAGTTGTAGCATCCTATGACCCCTTTAAGCACTAAAATTACAAATAAAAAAATTTAAACTGAAACAAAAAAAAGTTAAACTAGTTATATTAAAAATTAAACAAAATGTAAAACTTGGCAAAAAAACTTATTTAAGTTTGAGATGAAGCTAAAACCAAAATTGAAATAAAAAATAAGTTTAATTAGTTAAACTAAAGTAAAAAAAAAAAAGTAATGCAAAACGAATAAAATGACAAAAGCACATATCAAAATGACTAAAAATTAAACTAAAATAAAAATAAAAGCTAATTCAAAACAATAATAAATACTATAACCGTCTTTTCACAGAGGAAGAAAGAAACATTAATTGGTTTGAATGACTGAGTACGTAAATGATACAGAATTTTCTTTTGTGAACTTAACCTTTACACAGTGATGTAATGATGCTTTATTTTATTATTATATAACATTACAGTAAAATAAAAAAAGTCCTTACTTTGAATAAAAGCGTCTGCTAAAATGTTATAAAACTGCATGACTGCTGAAACATTTATTTGACTATTACAGCCAAACACAATGATTGAAATATGACTGATGTTTTTATTAAACATCTTTGACATTCCAAAAACCTCACAGTGATTTACAGCTAAACATAAAAGTAAAAGCTCTATTATAGAGCTTTAACTGCTTACTGGTCAAACAAATGTCAAGACTGTTTACTTTACCAATTTAACTTTGCTTGTCAAGGACCTCAGGCCTGCCTGCTGAAGTGCCAGAACCATTTTTGATTGTGCACTCTGCAGCGAGGCAATAGTGTCATTATGAAGTGGCAATTTGTCGGGAACCCAACAAAGAAACGTTGTAACAATTAATCACAGGGAGAATGGGAAATAACGTGTAATTATGTTCATTAGGCAGCAAGTGCAAGGGCAATTATCTTCGCCTACCGTAGCCTGTCAGAAGCATGTCGGGAGTGATGCAGTAATAATTCACAACTCGCTGTGTTTTATTAGTGCTTGTGGAGATGGACTAGGGACCAGCGGGTCACCAGGTTGAAAACTCACGGTTCACACGGCCATTCCTCTCCTGCGCCCTCGATCTGCAATGGAGGTCTGTACATTCTGACTAATGCAGAAAAAAAAACACCATCACATACTATTCATACACACTAATGTTATTATATGCATCCCAGACCAGACTAATGTCTGCAAGACTATGTCAAATTGCATTAACATCATTGCATTAGTTACAAAATATTAGGCATCTGCAAACAAATAAGGCATTTCTCAGAACTAATTCACCTTTCTGAGCCATTTTTGCAATTTTAATGATGTCAAGGTGATTTTTTTTGTGTGGAAATTTTAAGTAATTTAATCACAGATATTGTTTATTACATTATGGACATATATAAACTAACAGCTTAAATGTCCAAATCCTTGATTGGACAGTATATCTAATATTTAATTATTTAAAAATATTTATTTAAAATAAATGTCACTTGGTTTAAATAGCTTAGCTGATATGATGTTATTTAATGTGAGTAAGGAGTCTAAATAATTTTATTTTAGAAGGAATGCTTTTTTGATTGTTAGAAAAGGCTAAAAAGTGATACATTTTTTAAAAATATTTTTTAAAATAATATTCTTCCTTAATGAGGAACTCAAGATATAGGCTGATATATAGAGTATATTGTATTTTAAATAAATAAATACAATGTATGCATTTATTATAACATCGTTTTTATGTGTTTATTTATAAAATAGAAGCTTTTTAAATAAAATAGAAGTTTATATTTACTTTTATTTACTTGTTCATGCTAAATGTTTTTAACAGAAAAAAACCCCAATTAAATGAGAAAAAATGTTCCTATATTTGAGTAAGCATGAATTATCAGTTTTGTTTTTATCCCATCATAGGATCTCTTAATATGTAGAAGCATGACCAATCAAATGAGCATCAACTTCTTTTTCTGTATCAGGTGCATACTGCAGTTTTTTTGTCTGTGCATGCTAAACCAAACTGTTACACTGTCTGTCTTGTGTCAACATTTGTTTTAAACGGATGAACTCAATTCTCGCTCTCTCTCTTTCCTGGACTGAGTCGTACTGCCCTGGGCTTCTCGTTTCAATTGGCTCGTCAATTAATTGCTCCAGCAGTTCAAAACAGGCCTTACCTGCCAGTCAGAGGAGCTTGTTTCTTCTATAACAAACTGAGGAGGTCTTCGTCTTCTCCACTCAGTATGAAGCTAAAACGAAACTTGACCTGCCAGCTTGGTGCATTATGGGAAGCGACTTGGCCATATGTGTCAATCAGTCAATGAGAGAGTGAAGAAATGTTCACCTTTACATGGCAGGAATAGAATGTGAAAACAAGACTCTTGTGGGATGAGGAATTCAGCCATAATTAACCTTCCTTTCTCCTTGAAGATTCAAAATTTCACTCTTTTTGAATGACACAAACACTGTGAAATGTAACTGATTGACCCTTACTTACAACAAAATTGCTTTAAACAAATCTAAATATATATTCTTCTCTGAGTTGGATTAGGAATCGCATTTATTGCTCCTTTTTTAATTTAATTTAATTTAATTCTATATTTTTTTGATTGTGAAAAAAATGCTAGATGTATTTTGAATATAGACTAATGCCTTCATTTGGAACTCAAGATAATCAACCAAACAATAAATACAATTTATTTATTATACACCTTTTTTACGTTTTTTTTTTCACTTATAATGAAATTGAATTTTTTATAAGCATCAGTTTTTCTCTCACCGTGAAATCATAACTGGTTTTAAAAAAAATGTTGTTCTTTTTCTAAAAATCTAAAAACATATTTTATTTTTTATTTTATTTTAATTCAATACTGATTAATAAATACCTAAAATCTTAATTTTAAAGATGTTATAGTCAAAGAGGTTCAAGGAACATAGATATTTAAGTTTTAAGTAATGTTTAATTAGGACCACTCGACTGCTTGTTAGCTAAATTTGAAGAATAGCAGAAAAAGCTGTTAGCTGTTGGTATTTACAGTCTTGAACATGAAATGAGGAACAAATGATAGATGCATAATATCTGTGTGGCCCTCTGCAATATTTTTTTATCACTTTTTTTGTCGCTGCTGTCGTGGCAGGTGGCTTTTCAAGCTCCATCCTTCCTTTATTTCTTCTTTTCTCCTCGGGCATCCATCTCTTTCTCCATCTCTGTCGTCCTCCCTCTCCGCTCACCCTCTGTAAATTGCAAGCCTATTTGGTTTAGGTTTGTTTTACCCCCTCTCATCCCTCTCAATGTCTCTCATTTTCTCTCACCCTCCCGCTCTTCTGCGTGAGTTTCTCTGTGTGTGTGCGTGTGCCCAAGCAGCTGCTTGCGTATAACCGCAGGTAATCTCAGCAAAGCGTCCTCATGAGCCTGTGTCTGTGGGAGGCTTCGCCTCATCTCCCTCCTGCCTCCCTGCAGCTTTAATCTGTGACAGACCATTTCTTAATCGCTGCTAAGGGGGTTCTCTCTCTCTCTTCGTCCTCTCCTCCTCTTCCTCATCTCCTCCTTTTCTCTTTTTCCTCATACTCAATCATTCACAAGCACGTACCCTCCCACATTAAGATTAGCACCCTTCGTGCTCGTCCTACATAATCGCTACACAATGGACCCCGCATATCGGCATGGCCCACAGCGCCGCTGAGGCTGAGGGGGGTGATGGGGTGCTATTCTGCACCTCGGCGTGATGCACCCCCATCACCCCCACACCTCGTTCCCCAGAAGGCCTTTCTCTTGTCTGGTGGACCACCATCATCATCATCATCATCATTAGCCTCAGCGTTAAGACTATCATCTATCGAATCCTTCCTTTTCACTGTTGACGGGCCGCTCTGAGAGTTTAGGCCGGCCGCCCGCCGCCACCCATTTTGGAGGAAAATGGAATGTCCGAGCTGCAGGCTGGGGGCTGTCTGCAGGGGCGCAGTGGGATGGCATGGACCGGAATATTAATCATGCAAAAGCAGACAAACAGAGCAAACAGCAGAGCAGGGCGAAAATCTTGCGCCTTTCAGTTTTTCTTCTTCCCTCCACTGCCTCTGGAAACACCACTGCTCTGCTTTCAGATCTGATATCTTTGACATTTTTGAACATTAGACTCATTCTTTTAAATCCCCTTTGATCCCCCCCCCTTCTTCATCTAATCATATTTGTATTACAAATTTCATTGTAATGACTTTCGGATTATTGTTCTTATCCCTCCTGTCTGATGGATTTAAATGCAATCCGATTCCTTGCATAAGTACTTGCGTGATTGACATTAACACTGTAGATTATTGAAAAGCTGATAAATATTACAGCTGCAGCTACCAAAGAACATTATTAGGCTCTTCCACATGCACAAGCCGATGAATATTGAGCAATTTTAATCATCTTCAGCACGTCATTCAGAAAATCTATATAAGCGGCAATATAGCATTTACGTATTTGCATGATGCTGATAAGTGGTAATTGATGCAAATGGGATTAGACGGGCGGATATACTAAACCATTCTCATGTGATGTTTGAATAACTTAAATACAATAACATGATGTGATAGTACAGACTGTTATTATTGTTTTTATTGTTGCACGTACACTATCATTTAAAAGTTTGGGGTTGTCAATGTGTTTCCCGTTTAATATCCAATAAATTTTTAATATGCTATTTGGTGCTCATTAACATTTTTTTATCAATGTGAAAAATTTGTGCTGCTTAATATTTTTTTGTGGGAATTTTTAGAAAATAAATAGAAAATAGAAAATAAAGAAATATTTTGTAACATTTAGTTACTGTTCAATTTAATGTGTACCTACTGAACAGAAGTATTAATTTCATAAAAAAGTTCTCACTCGCACAAGACTTTTGAACGGTAGTGAATTCCACAAAACAAATCACAAAATACATACTTTTCAACAGGTTTTAGTGAGTGTTTTAGAGGACTGCTCAGTCTGTTTCTGTCAAATGTGAATAATCTCATCTGACGTGTTTTTTTTAATATTCAAACTTTTTTCACTGAATTAATTTGTGCCACACATACATTAAATTTAATAAAACTAGTCTAGTTCACCCCCCAAAAAATGAAATTCTGTCATCATTTACACACCCTCATGTCATTCGGCAGCACTATATGATTTCATGGACTGGAAATGACATTGTGAAGACTACTTGTTGTTTATCAAGCTGTCATCTAAAAATGCAAAAGTATCAAAACAATCAGTTGACCTGTTTCACAAAAACAGGCGTGGTGAGTAAATAATGACAGAAGTTTTATTTGTGGGTGAACTATCCCTTAAAGTGATACAATTCTGAAGTATCAATGTCCACCCGAAGCCCAAATTAGCAACAACTCTTCATTTTTAACCAACAGAACCTGTTTAATCTCATAGTAAACATGTTGAGATGTTATTCGTCTGTTGTTCTTGCACAAGGCCGCTTTGCCCTTGCTTTTCCTCACACTGACCTTACGTCCTCTCCGGGCGGTGAACTGTGGTTGATGGCGGGGTGCTGGGCGGATCGGCGTCCTCAGAGAGATGCTCAGAGGACACATGAGGGCGTAATGTATTCAGGGCCAAATGAAAGCGAGGGGCAGTGGTGTGAATTCGGATGGGGGTTTTTTACACGACCACTCACGCCGAACGTGACCGCATCAAATATTTGGTTTGGCATTTGGTTGTGAGCCCAAGGGAAGTGCTGTGTACTTTACTTTGGGTGGGGGGGGACCGCGAAGACGAGAGAGAGAGAGAGAGTGATGGAGGTACATGAGGAAAAGAGCTTATAGTTATTAACTTTTAACCCAGAGAAGAGCGACTGCAAAAGAGGGAGGAAGGCTAATGCATCTGAGATATTGCATTTTAAAAGGTGTGTAAACAAAGTACCAGGATGAGGAGAGGAAGGTGAAGCAACAAAAATGAGGAAAACGGTGAAAACGTCGGAAATGAGCCGAGGCAATTTTAAGTTTTGACTCTCTCTTTCTTCCTTTCTCTCCCTCTCTCCTTCTCTATGTCAGTGCTCTGATTTATGGCTCAGTTTAAACGAAGGCCACATGTCTCTCCCAATGCTGCGATTTGTCCCCGCACCCCTTCGTCTCAGCTTCCTCGCAAAACAACAGCACACACACAATCAAAATAATATACCGTTCCTAAAACGGGGCTCCACTTTTTTGGGTACTCTTTTAGGTCGCTCATTTCACCCTTAGGGACTGTTGGGTTCTCGCACACAGTTTGATAGAGCTGATCTGTGGCCTGTTTGGTGGTGGTGCTGCTTCATAGAGACCGGAGGAAAATGCAAGATGAGGGGAGAAAAAAAGATGACAGCTTACAAGGGAGCCATTAATAATTCTCAGAAGCAAGGTTGTCCTGACACAGAGAAAATAGGGTATGCAGAGGAAGGCCCTTTTATTTCCCACATAGAATACTGTAAGAGGACTGTATTTTATTCATTTATTTTCACAATTGTTCTTTAAAAGCCTATGTCTGTCTGGTGTATTGTCCCGCATTCAAGTAGTTTCACCTAGAACCTCATGTGTGCTTCCGTCTGTATTGTTTCAGTTGTTAAATGTTAAATAAAAATAAGTAAACCAAATAGAAATAAATAAATAAATAATAAATTTTAATTTTTTCGTCTTTAATTCTCAAGTAAAAATTTTTAATACTATATAAAATATTGACACTTGAAATAAAAAGGTAAACACAATAAGTATAAAACTATCTTATGCATGTTGTTTAAATAAACAAGTAATACTGATACTGAAACATGATATTATAATATATATATATATATTATATATTATAGACTATATATATATAGTATATATATATCTAATATATCATATATATATTATAAAATTGTTTGCAGTGAAACAGTGAGAGGAAAAAAGGATGAAAAGTAATGTATTACCGGTAGGATCGGTACAATCAAGTCCAGTCAAGTCAGTCAAGTCAAGTGAAGTCACCTTTATTTTTTATAGCGCTTTTAACAATACAGATTGCGACAAAGCAACTGAACAGCATTAATTAGGAAAATAATGTGTCAATAATGCAAAATGACAATCGTAAACACTCCTTTTTCAGTTAAAGACAGTTCATCATAAAATTCAGTGATGTCATCATCCAGCTCAACTCAGTTTAAATAATATCTTTGCAATAATGTCAACGATAACGCTGGAAATGAAGTGTCCCAACTAAGCAAGCCAGAGGCGACAGCGGCAAGGAACCAAAACGCCATCGGTGACAGAATGAAGAAAAAAAACCTTGGGAGAAACCAGACTCAATCGGGGGGCCAGTTCTCCTCTGACCAGACACAACCAGCAGTACGGAAAATAAATATAAGACGTATTTAAAACAGACATGAAATAATATACAGCAATTATTATTTTTTTTTTTTTTTTTTTTTTTTTTTTTGTTTTTTTTTTTTTTTTTTTTTTTTTTATGTGCAATTCAAATTTTATAGCAAATGTGGTAGTTCTGTATGTTGTTTCAGGGTTGGCATCATCTGAGGTCTTATGAGGGGTTGGCATCATCTCTTCTAAGGTGTTCTGGATCCAGACTGAAGCTTTGTGTAAATCCTAGTTACCACGGGATGTTAATGGCAAAAGACAGAGAAACAAATACAAACATAATTAGCGTAGCTGCTGTTCCAACCAAGCAAAAAATATTTGTTTAACCCAAACTAACGAATAATAATGTACATTTGATTAGATATAACTGCAGTAAAAGATTATGAATGCAGTAAAAGGTTATGAGATGCATTATTTGAATGCTTGGCCAAAGAGATGTGTCTTTAATCTAGATTTAAACAGAGAGAGTGTGTCTGAACCCCGAACGTTATCAGGAAGGCTATTCCAGAGTTGGGAGCCAAATGCAATAAAGCTCTACCTCCTTTAGTGGACTTAAATATATCCTAGGTACTACCAAAAGTCCAAAAAGAGTTTTGCGACCTTAGGGAGCATGATGGATTGTAGCGTGGTTGAAGACTAGTTAGGTACACAGGAGATAACCCATTAAGGGCCTTATAGGTAAGTAGTAATATTTTGTAACTGATACGGAACATAATTAGTAGCTAGTGAAGAGACTTTAAAATTGGGGTAATATGATAATATTTTATTGACCTGGTAAGGACTCTAGCCACTCCATTTTGGACTACCTGTAGCTTGTTTATTGAAGATGCAGGACAACCACCTAGCCGTGCATTACAATAGTCCAGTCTAGAGGTCATGAAAGCATGAACTAGCTTTTCTGCATCAGAAACAGGAATCATGTTTCGTAACTTGGCAATGTTTCTAAGATGGAAGAATGCCGTTTTTGTAACATGGGAAATATGATTTTCAAAAGACAGGTTGCTATCTAATATAATACCCAGATTTTTGACTGTAGAGGAAGTAACCGTGCATCCGTCTAGTTGCAAATTGTAATCCACGAGATTCGGCGTACTGTCTTTTGGTCCAATAAGTAATATCTCTGTCTTATCCGAATTTAATAGGAGAAAATTATCGGTCATCCAATCTTTTAAATTTTTAACATGATAGGATGCCCTTGTCAGATCTGTAGTCACCATGACTCAGTACTGTGACCTAAAGGGTTTGACCGCTACTAGGATTTGGTTTTAGTCTCTATCCAGTCTTTGATGATAAACTGTCCAGTCCAAGGGTTCTCACCCAGACTTAGTCTTAAACCTGGGTTGACGGAAACTGTCAGGCTGGTTCACAGATAAGATTCTCTTCCTTTGATTGCAACTATATGGTGTATTCCTCCCTACAGTTAGTTGATAGCCCCCCCCCCCCAGTTTCTACTAACCACAGCGTTGTGCATTTGAAATGGAGAAAAGCCATATTTGTTTACTCTCATAACCTGTCCATTGTTCCAGGTGGAGACTCCCTGTGGGATGCGGCTCACATGAACTGGTGTTGCTGTAGCAGGAGACACCACAGCAGTCTTAACAGCTTTCTGCAGTCTCCAGCGGGACCAGTCAACTGAGATAGAACCCCTGGAGAACACAGGAGAGGGTACGGGAGAAGTGAGGGGGTGGGGAAGAGTTTACATACATGTGCAGTAAAATGAAACAAATGTGTGCAAAACAAGTCCAAATGGACAGAGTTTAGGTTAATGAAATAAAGCCGCATCACAATGATGTCTAAAATGAAGTCTAAAAGAATGACGTAACTAAACAAAAATGTCTAAATGCCTAAATCTTTAAGGGGTATGCACACCGAAAATGTTCTTGCATGTCTTCTGTGCTATTATTAACTAATTAATTAAATTCAGAAATAATTTATTTTAGATAGTAATTTTAATAATATGGTTCATTTAGTAGCAGTTCTTATATTCTATTGTATCTAGAAATTATAAATAATTGTAAACATACAAACAAATATAGCACAAAAGGAATAATATCTTATAATAGAATTAATAATATCTATATATGATGCATTTCAATCGTATATGTATGTATATTATTTTCTTCGGATATTATATTTATAAGTTATTAAGTTATTTGATAATAATTATACAATATTACAATTTAGTATATTTATTATTTCATATGTTATTATTGTAACAAACTGGTGCGGAAGGAATGCGGAAACGTCGAATCAAAGCAACAGTCTTATTATAGTCCAAAACACAGGTTAATCCACACTAGGAGGGGTAGAAGGACACCGTAGGACGATGTAGACCCGACAAAGACAGATGAACAGACTGGACAACTAAGTACAATGGGAAACGAGGTATACAAGACACACCTGACCCAGTGACGTAAATTAACAGAGAGCAACATGGGGAGAAAAAACACAAACAGACAGCCAGGGGCGTGACAAATATATATAGATATATATATATATCAATATATATATATATATATAATATATATATCTATATATATATTATAAGGTGTCTTTTATGTAATGTTGTATTCCTTCTGGTCCCTTTGTGCTATGATTTATAATTAAGATTTTTTAATTTAGTTTTTGATGCTATTATACGTATGTAATTTTTAATTATTATAGTATATTTATTATGCACATATACATTAGTATACTTGATTATATGTAGTATATCAAAATGAGTCCCTTGTTTCTTTTGCAATTGCCGTCCACATTATATTTTTAAAAAAAAACATGTTCTGGGTGAACAACCCTTAGCTTGAAAATATTTAAAAATTTTAATCATACACACGCACACACACATGTATATAGTATATATGTATAAAAACAAAAGAGTCCCCTGTATTCTGTCATTTTGCTCCATCAGTCTATTTTTGAACACAAGAGCATGTCCTGTATGTTCATCCTCTCAGACCTTGAAATTCAAAGAAAACCTGGCCCGAAACACCTGGGTCACAAAAACACAATACGAAACTTTCATTTCACTCAACCCCAGAACAATCCTGCCTCCCTTGCAGTCGATGAGTCCATCCAGGGCCGCTGTTAGGCCGGGCTGTGCCTGAAGCCGTAGTTGAGGTGTGTTGCTGCCGGGGTCACGCGCTGCCACTGTAGGTTAGGCTGCTGGTCTGATCCGTGTTGACAGTGCAGATACCTGTCAAGCCCAAGGAGACAGGTAGTGCTTCCAGCTAGAGAGTGAACCTTTCGCACTGACCACTGCTGGAAGGACGGGTGAGTCACATCTCGAGTCTTCCGTTCGATCGGTTCATGTCATGTCAGGTACATACAGGTATATTCGCATCAGTGACGTAGGAAGAACGACATTTAAATGTTTGCCTCAAGTTTACCACCATTTATCTGAAGCTGATACACAAGCTCTGCTTGTTTTGCTGCCATTGCCAGTCCTAGGAAGTGTAAAACCACAGGCCAGACAGTAGCAAGTTAAAAAGAAGGCTGTAAAGTTCAAAAGCCCAGTGCCTAATGGCTTTTTAAGGTGAACTGTTTCCCCATCACATTTGTAAACGGGCCCTTATTTACCCGCACATGCGTGTGTGTCTGTTTGGGGGGGGTTGGGTAGTTGACCTTTGCGAGCAGAGACAGTGTCTGAGAGTGAACGCCACTCGCTGCATCTTAATGGCCACCAAACAGCTACACTGCTATCCTCTGATATTTGCTTAAACATGAGCACAATACATATCAAAGATATTTACAAAGAGAGCGCGGTCAGCAGTTACCCAGCAGAGAGAGACAGCCAAGATGGAAAACAAGCAGCCTCTGAGGTTAGTGCTGGGAAATTACACACAGTGCTTGGTCTCTCTGAGGCTAAGGTTTCAGTGTAGGAAATGCAACGCATGATATGCAAACGCTTTTGATAAACCATAAAGAGGGGCAGATAAGAGAGGGGAAAAAAGGAAAATACTGTGCAAATGAAATACACCTAATATTTCACAAGGTTCAGTGCAATGTAAGGCAGTGCAACCTGAGTAGGTTAAGAAATGGCACTTCCAATAAATATATACAAAATCAGGCCTGAAACTCTAAAAAATTATTTTTTAATAGACAGTAAAGGATATATTTTTACTGTTTTGTTTTGTATTCTATTTACATGAGGATTGTAATTTTTGGCAACTCTGTACCAAAATGCCTAAAATTTTTTAAAGTAAATATTTAAAAAATGTGTTATTTTAATAAAAAATATAAATATAAAAATACGTAAAAGACAAAAATATATATTCAAAATACGTGAAATAAAATATATATTCTCTCTTTTCTGTCGATATTATTTTCAAATATAATGGCAAGGCTGAACTTTCAGCAGCATTATAATATTACTGCACATGATCCTTCAGAAAATCATAATTAATAGCTTATTTTGTGCTCATAAAAGGTTCTTACTCTTATCAATTTTGAAACAGAAAATTGCGATTTCAGGATTCTTTGATTACATTGAAAGATCAAAGAACAGCACAATTTGAAATGGATTTTGAACATTAATATCTTTGCTGTCACTTTTGATCAATTAATGCATTCTAGTATGTATCTATTAATTAATTAATTAATTAATTAAAAAACAGGTGAGACTAAATCTGTGACACATTAGCCAACATATGTGACCCTGGGACACAAAACCAGTCATAAGGGTCTTTTTTTTTTAAAAAAAAAATGTAAAATTATACAGATTTATAACATCATTGAAGATGAATAAATCAATTTCCATTTATGTATGTTTGTTAGGATAGGACAATATTTGGTTGAGTTACAATTATTTGAAAATCTGGAATCTGGGGTGCAAAAAAATCAAAATACTGAGAAAAACAATTTTCGCCTTTAAAAGTTGGTCCAAATGAAGGAATAGCAATGCTCTTACTAATCAAAAATTAGTTTTGAATATTTTACGTTAGGGAATTTACAAAATATTTATGGAATGTAACAGAATGACTCAGAGAGATGATGGTCAGTGTACACCGTTTATTAACAGCAGGGAGTGAATGAGCAAACAGAATAGCAAAGCAGCGATGGGTGGTAGAGATCGAAAGAGAGAGAGGAATAATACTGTCCTGAACCTTGCAGGTAGGGAGATCGGGGACGCTGAGAAGAGGAGAGGAATCCAGGAAGGTAGGAGGCGACAAGTCCGGGAGTCGATGACTAGCGCAAGGGAGAATTGGAATGAGTCCGTTGCTCAATGTGAGACCAGACGATGAGTGGAGGTGAGGTGTGCGTTTATATGGAGAGGTGATAGGTGATGATGAGCAGGTGTGTCCAGTTAGAATTCTGGGGAAGGTGCACGTTGTGATTGGGAGGTGAGCAAGCCTGGCTCATCCGTGACAGTACTCCCTCCCCCACGCCCGCTCCTGAGGGCCGCAGACCCCGCCGTCGTGGTGGCCGGCCCCTTCCTCTGGGTGCTGGTCGGTCAGGATGGGATTCGTGGAATTCAGTGAGGAGAGCCGGATCAAGGATTGTCATCTCGTGGAATCCAGGACCGTTCCTCAGGTCCGTAGCCCTCCCAATCCACTAAGTATTCCAAACGACCACCACGGCGACGGGAGTCCAGAATCTCCTGAACCGAGTATACGGTGCCATCCCCCACATCCACCGGAGGAAGGGGTTTTCATTTTTCACATTCCACTGAGCCAACAACAGTTCCTCGTTGGCAATAAGCAGTATATTGTCAAAGGCTAGGTAATTGATGCAAGTTCTTTAGGTCAAACGATAGATTTACATTCATTTTTGCATGATATACGTTATGATTCAAGAAGAGGATTTGTCCTAAATTTCTTATTTTATTTCTTTCCTTTTTTTGGTAATCTTTTACATTTGCTAAAAAATGTTGGTTGGCATTTGTTTGTGATAAATTGGAATATCAGTAACTTTGTAAAAATAGGATATTAAGTTAGGAATTAACCTTGTGACATTTATTGCATTAAAAAAAAATTGTATTCTGAGATTGAGTTCACAGTGAAATCTCAATAACAGGCACTATTTGCATGCATTATTATTTTTTCTAAAGACCTAGTAATTCTGAGCTTGTGTGAAAATGTTTGTTATACTAAAGTCTGTTGTGGCGTTGAATTTGGAATGATTTGAGGGTTTTTGTTTTCAGGCTCAGTACTATGGAGAGATCGGTCTTGGCACTCCTGTCCAGACCTTCACAGTGGTGTTTGACACAGGATCCTCTTTTTGTTAAACATTGGGTGCCATCGGTCCACTGTTCCCTGACTGATATTGCCTGCTGTAAGTCCACAGAGAGCCTAGGAAGTTAATTTCAATATTACGGTATTATCAGATCAGTGTTGCCTTTAAATTGGTAACAATAAAATGCACACACACTTTATAGTATTGTAAAATAATTGTTTTGATGTCAAGAACAACATATACTGGCAGTATTCAGGAAACTAGTGTTTCTTGTTATATTGTTTAATTCTGTGTTTTCGCACTAGACCACAATTCACTTTGTAAGCATATTTTAAAGCGATTTCTTTGTAAAACAAGAATCCTTTTCAGTGTGGCCAAATGTTGCTCAAGTTCTTTGTGGCCTCATTTTAGCGAACTGATAGCAAGTTTGTTCCTGTAATCGGAACAAGAACTTGTCAGTGATTGTATCTCACCCTTTCAAAGTAGTTAGGTGCATTTAACTCTTGCCGTAAAATAGTCTTGCAGATCATCCTTAATGACTAAGTGCTATACTTGGTGTGAATATTTGGATGCTTCTGTATGTTTCATAAAATTGACTTGGCCACATTTTGCCTAGCACTTTTTAGAAATGAATTTTTACAGGTAGCACAGCCTGAAGGCCTGTGCTTAATATGTAATTAAAAACATTTAAATGCATAAATTTAATTATTAAATTTAGTACAAAATTAAGTGCCATTTTTCTGCAAGAGGATAAAGGCCCCGACATGAAATATAAGGTTAATAATTGGTCTCTGTGAGTGTTGCACACAGTAGCTAGATGAGCGTGGTAAGTACTGTGACTATATCGTGTATGTCTATACAGCTGGAGCACTGTATACCAAAAAAAGTATTTAACTGAAGAATTACTTTTAACCCTGTAGTGCTTCATCACAAATACAATGGGGGCAAGTCAAGCACCTATGTGAAGAACGGTACTGAATTTTCCATACAGTATGGTTCCGGAAGCTTGTCTGGGTATCTCAGCCAGGACACATGCACGGTAGGAATCATCAGTTAACAAGTCAGATTTTTTTTTTTGGTCACCTGAAATGGTGAAAGAAACCGAACTTTTACTTCTCTTTTAGGTTGGGGATATTGTAGTTGAGAAGCAGATATTTGGAGAAGCTATCAAACAGCCAGGAGTAGCCTTCATTGCAGCCAAGTTTGATGGTATTCTCGGCATGGCTTATCCTCGCATCTCTGTGGATGGGGTTCCTCCTGTTTTTGACATGATGATGAGCCAGAAGAAAGTGGAGAAAAATATTTTCTCTTTCTACCTGAACAGGTACATACATTTGTTTAAGACATCCAAGCCTCATCTGTCCCAGATTTTTATGAAACGAATAATTACATGTCGGTCTGCCATAAACATGCATTCAATGAAGTAACTTCCAGGCCTGATTTTTGTAGATGACCCCATTTTATTTATCCGACAGAAACCCTGACACCCAACCTGGTGGTGAGTTGCTCCTTGGAGGCACAGACCCCAAATATTACACTGGAGACTTTAACTACGTGGACATCAGCAGACAGGCCTATTGGCAGATTCACATGGATGGGTGAGAGATTTTTGGATCCTTGTATTGTGTAATGCAGTGGTCATCTTTTTTATTTATACAAATATATGTTTAGAAATTAAAGCTAGGAAAGGAGTTAATTTTAGGCAAGAAGGTATCTAATTTCAAATTATCAACCGATTCTGACTATTTAAAGGGTCATGGAACACCAAACTACTTTTTCTGAGATTTAGCAGATTATTTGTGTTGCACATCATAAAAGACAATGTTAACATCCGATCATTTTAACTGTTGGAGAAAACTGTTTAATTTTAAGCTTTTTTGCGCTATTTTCATCTTCCGGATTTAAAATNGATCGCTGAGGTGTGTGCTTCTCCTGCCTGCATTCCAGCTCCTGTAGAGCCAAAGACCCGGATTACCCCACTCCTCATATCCTTCGACCTATTCCTTCACCATCACATCCTCTGAACCCTACCCCAGTACTCTCTGTGACCCAATAAACCTATTTGATTTATACTAACCTGTTGCGTCAGACCTCTTCCGTTACAATAGGGATGCATTTGAACATAATCAAATATTACTATAGTAGCCATACAGAAATATTGAACATTATATTTTGCATTTTATCCCTTATTAAGTTTACAAAAATGTTTCAACTTCAAGTAATTTAATGCCTTAATTAAAAAAATTATAAAATTAATTCTAACCAAATTAGTTTATCTAGCCTTATGTTCAAATGTTTCATTAATGACTGTTTAACCATTTAGATTTATCCATTTCTAAATAGTTTTATTTATTTCTCACTGTAATATCTGAATTCTTAAATGTGTTTCATGTCACTTCAGCATTAATTCTTCTGGTTGTTTGGATTAGTAACCATGTAGCATTATTTAGCTTTGCTCTCACTTCATTTCACTCGAAAAACTAAAATTAACAAATAAAAGTCCTGATCTTGCTGGGGAAGTGTAACAGAACGACTCAGAGAGATGATGG
This sequence comes from Sinocyclocheilus anophthalmus, assembly GCA_018155175.1. Classification (NCBI taxonomy): domain Eukaryota; kingdom Metazoa; phylum Chordata; class Actinopteri; order Cypriniformes; family Cyprinidae; genus Sinocyclocheilus; species Sinocyclocheilus anophthalmus. Next base: position 295,511 of record JADLZN010000890.1, on the reverse strand, counting down.
TCAGTGTACACCGTTTATTAACAGCAGGGAGTGAATGAGCAAACAGAATAGCAAAGCAGCGATGGGTGGTAGAGATCGAAAGAGAGAGAGGAATAATACTGTCCTGAACCTTGCAGGTAGGGAGATCGGGGACGCTGAGAAGAGGAGAGGAATCCAGTAAGGTAGGAGGCAACAAGTCCGGGAGTCGATGACTAGCGCAAGGGAGAATTGGAATGAGTCCGTTGCTCAATGTGAGATCAGATGCTGAGCGGAGGTGAGGTGTGCGTTTATATGGAGAGGTGATTAGTGATGATGAGCAGATGTGTCCAGTTAGAATTCCGGGGAAGGTGCACGTTGTGATTGGGAGGTGAGCGAGCCTGGCTCATCCGTGACAGTACCCCCTCCCCCACGGCCTGCTCCTGAGGGCCGCGGACCCCGTCGTCGTGGTGGCCAGCCCCTTCCTCGGGGTGCTGGTCAGTCAGGATAGGATTCGTGGAATTCAGTGGTGAGAGCCGGATCAAGGATGGGATTCGTGGAATTCAGTGAGGAGAGCCGGATCAAGGATGTCATCTCGTGGAATCCAGGACCGTTCCTCAGGTCCGTAGCCCTCCCAATCCACTAAGAATTCCAAACGACCACCACTGCGACGGGAGTCCAGAATCTCCTGAACCGAGTATACGGTGCCATCCTCCACATCCACCGGAGGAAGGGGTTCCACTGTCGGGCCAGGCTCTGTGGAGGAAGTAGACGGAGGTGAGTGAAATGGCTTGAGGAGTGACACATGGAATGTTGGATGAATACGGTAAGTGACTGGTAACTTGAGAAGGTAAGTGACGGGGTTAATTTGACGAACAATGGGAAAGGGACCAACATATCTGGGACTTAACTTCTTGCTAGGCAAGTGCATCCGGATGTCCCGCGTAGAAAGCCAAACCAACTACCCTGGTTGGTATTCGGGAGTGTTGGCCCATCGAGCATCCACTTGGATTCTTTGCCGTCGCACTGCCCTCTGAAGGTGATGATGGGATTCGTCCCAGACTCTCTCGCTCTCCCGGAACCAGTGATCGAGAGATGGTACGTCCGAGGGTTCCCTGGACCACGGGAATAGTGGCGGCTGGTATCCGAGTACACACTGGGATGGGTAAGTCCCGTGGTTGGCTGTTGTAGCGAGTTCTGGGCATACTCAGCCCAGCCTAGGAACTGGCTCCAGGAGTTCTGGTGGCTGTGACAGAAGGTCTGGAGGAAGCGCCCAATCTCCTGAATCTTACGTTCCGTCTGCCCATTCGACTGAGTGTGGTATCCCGAAGACAAGCTTACAGTCACCCCTAGGAGAGAGAAGAAAGTCCGCCATACTCTGGACATGAACTGCAGTCCTCTGTCTGACACTATGTCCTCCGGGAGGCCGAAGTATCTGAACACGTGCTGAAATAACAGTTCTGCAGTTTCCATTGCAGTAGGCAGTTTAGTCAGAGGAATAAGGTGACATGACTTTGAGAATCGGTCTACTATGACTAGTATGCAAGTCTTACCGGCAGAGGATGGTAGGTCTGTGATAAAATCCACTCCCAGGTGTGACCAGGGTCTATGTGGAATGGGCAGAGGTTGGAGCTTGCCTGCTGGTAAGTGCCGGGGGCTCTTGGAGATGGCACATTCCTTACAGCCTTGGACAAACTTCCTAACGTCACGTGCCATTCCCAGACACCAGAAGCGGTTGCGTAGCAGCGAGAGAGTCATATTGGCCCCTGGGTGGCCAGTGCCCAAGGATGAGTGAACTGATTGGATCATGGTGGTACGTTGAGATGGTGGAATATACAAACGGTCAGGAGGGCACCCCGGCGGAGTAGTCCGTCAAAGTAAGGAGTATACAAGTAGCAAGAGGGAGTATTGGCGGAAGGATATTTCCGGGTGGGTAGGACCACTGGAAATGGGAACAGGTGAGATCTTTGAGGTGGAAGATTGGTCTCAGGAGTGGAAGGGAAGTGTAGTAGTGAGGGTCAGCTGGAGCCTAGAGTCATTCTGCCCGTAAATTCTTGTGGCAAGGTTCGATAGGTATGGAGAAGGGAAGCATGTAAGAAGAAAGGGCGAGCCCAACGAGCTTGTCTGGGGTTGAGACGTTGGCATTTCTAAAGATTACTCCAGGGTCGTGTGATCCGGTGTACACGAGGCAAGGATGTTGCTCCCTCCAGCCAATGCCTCCACTCTTCCAGGGCGAGTTTGATGGCAAGTAACTCTCTATTCCCGATGTCATAGTTACACTCCGCCGGGGTGAGGGTGAGTTTGCGGGGAAAAGAAAAAAGAAGGCACATGGCAGGAGTTTGGTTGAGTCCCCATGCTGCTGAGACAGCACCGCTCCGACGTCATTGGTAGAGGCATCAACCTCCACCACAAAGGGTCTTGAGGGATCCGGATGAACGAGGAGCCATGCGGTGGTAAAGGTCTCTCTGAGCTTCTTAAAAGCTTGAGTGGCCGCTGGATTCCAGGACAGAGACTTGGGCTTTCCCTTCAACAGGCTGGTAAGTGGGTGAACGATGGAGCTGAAATCCTTGATGAAACGCCGGTAGAAGTTGGTAAATCCTAGAAATCACTGAAGTTCTTTGATGGAAGTTGGTAGGGGCCACTCACGAACAGCCTTAACCTTCCCCTGATCCATTTGAATCCCCTGCTCACTGATGATGTATCCTAGGAAGGGCACTGAGGACCGGTGGAACGAGCACTTCTCTGCTTTCAGGAACAGATTGAAGTCTCTCAGGCGCTGGAGGACCTCCGCAACGTGCTGGCGAAGTTCGGCCTGGCTCCAGGAGTAGATGAGGATGTCATCCATGTATACAATGACGAACCGATAGAGAAACTCCCAGAGCACCTCGTGCATGAAATCCTGGAATACGGAGAGGGCGTTGGCAAGTCCATAGGGCATGACCAGAAACTCGTAGTGGCCGGTTGGAGTCACGAAGGCGGTTTTCCACTCGTCCCCCTCACGTATCCGGATGAGGTTGTGGGCACTGCGGCGGTCCAACTTGGTGATCACGGTGGCTCCACGTAGTTGTTCCAATGCAGCTGGGACGAGGGGAAGTGGGTAGCGGAATTGATTGTACTGCTGCTAAGGATTCTGTAATCTATGCACGGCCGCAAGCCTCTGTCCTTCTTGGCCACGAAGAAGAAGCTCGAAGCAGCAGGGAAGGTGGATGGACGGATGTAATCTTGCTGTATTGCCTCCTCAATGTACTCCTCCATGGCCTTCTGCTCAGGTATGGAGAGTGGATAGATTCTACGACGGGGCACTGGCGCACCTGGTATGAGGTCAATCGCACAGTCCCATGGCCGATGTGGTGGAAGCTGGGTCGCCCTTGTGGGACAGAACACGTCACTCCAGGGGGCGTAGCAGGTGGATATATTTACGGATTGTTTCTCTAGGGGACTCTCGATGGACGTGGTGCAGACCGGTAGCACTGGACGGGGTGATGGACGGTTGAGGGGTAGCGTAGGGAAACATTCTGGGAAGCATTGATCGTCCCATTTCAGGACCTCTCCAGTTCTCCAGTATATTTCAGGCTGGTGTTGGTTGAGCCAAGGGTGACCCAGTATGATGTCCGCGGTGGAGTGCTCCAGAACCAGTAGGTGAATGCTTTCCTGATGACAAGCCCCAACTTGAAGCAGCAGAGGTCCCACTTTGAATCGCACATCACGTTGACTAAGGGGTTTACCGACTATTGATTGAACCTGGTAGTGGTTTTGGATGGCTGTCCTTTGAAGCCTGAGCTGGCGGCAGAGGTTACCCGAGATGAAGTTTCCAGCTGACCCAGAGTCGAGGAGTGCTGAGAGAGAGAGAGAGAATTATCAAAGATAGAAATATGTACCAAAGTAGTGAGTGGAACTTTATCGACAATAGGTTCCTGGATAACACTCACCACAGGTCGTGGGGGGCGAATGGGACATGAAATGATAGCATGTCCAGCTGTTCCACAGTATAAACAGAGACCCTTGGCCAGCCTCCTCTGCCTCTCCGTGAACGGAAGTCGGGTGTTGCCAAGTTGCATGGGTTCTGGAGCACTCTCCTGCTCTGGCTGGTAGGGAGGAGTAACCCGGAGTTCTTCATTACATTGTTGTATTCTGTTGGATACTTGGTTGGCAGTTAGGATGAATCTCTCTAATCCAATGGTGTCCCCATAGGTGGCGAGATGCAGCCGCAGTTGGGGATTCAAACCTTGACGGTAAGTGGTCAGGAGAGAGCACTCGTTCCAGCCACTAGCAGCTGCTAATGTGCGAAATTTCAGAGTGTAATCTTGAATAGACATTTTGCCTTGTTTTAGGTGATAGAGCTCTTCACTAACCGCTGAGTAGTCAGTGGAATGACCAAATACCTCACGAAAATGGGTAAGGAAATTATCTACTGACTGGGTTGCTGGCCCACCTTGCATCCAAATTGTCTCCTCCCGTTGGAGAGTGGGTCCTGACAACAGAGAAATTATGAAAGAAATTTTTCCCCGATCCGTGGTGAAACGATGGGGCTGCATCTCAAACACCAGGGAACACTGTAAGAGGAAGCCATTGCAATCCCCCGCCGAGCCAGAGTAGGGCGCTGGACTGGCCACGGGACTGGAGGTGACGGGGGGAGAAGGAATGGTATTGCCCGCGGTAGCGATGGAGGGTGCCTTTGATGGTCTGATCTTCTGTAACAGAACGACTCAGAGAGATGATGGTCAGTGTACACCGTTTATTAACAGCAGGGAGTGAATGAGCAAACAGAATAGCAAAGCAGCGATGGGTGGTAGAGATCGAAAGAGAGAGAGGAATAATACTGTCCTGAACCTTGCAGGTAGGGAGATCAGGGACGCTGAGAAGAGGAGAGGAATCCAGGAAGGTAGGAGGCGAAAAGTCCGGGAGTCTACGAATATCGAAAGGGAGAATTGGAATGAGTCCGTTGCTCAATGTGAGATCAGACGCTGAGCGGAGGTGAGGTGTGCGTTTATATGGAGAGGTTATTAGTGATGATGAGCAGGTGTGTCCAGTTAGAATTCCGGGGAAGGTGCATGTTGTGATTGGGAGGTGAGCGAGCCTGGCTCATCCGTGACAGGAAGAAAGAGAAGGTTTTTTTTTAAGAGGATGACACAAAATGCTTTGTTTGAGAAATAAGGTGTGTGAACTGTGTGGAGCAGGACACAGACAACACTGTGAGAAAGACCCAGAACAGCGGGAGTATTGTTTCAAATTACTTCTCATAATTTGATGGAATGAGAAGTGAACTGCATGAGCAGCAGAGCAAGGACAAACAGCCCTTAGAAACCCATTAGATCCCTTAGCAACCCGCCCTGAAAGAAGTAGATAATCAGTGTAATGGTTAACCCATTCAATGCAAACATGTTCAAATGTTAACAAGAATGCCAGGAACATGATAATGGACCATGAGCAATACAAAGTTAAATCCTCTGAAACGAGCCACGCTGCATTTATTTGTTGACCACGTTTAACTTATTTTAAGCCATTCAACAACCTCTTTGCTGTTTACCCTATCTTTAGGAAATGGCCCATTACTGTAATTCACGGCCCTATTTTAAGGAATGGGCTGATTTCAGTTCTGCAGTGTTTGACTGCAACCACTGTCACAGACAAAACGGAAGGAAAAGTATCAGTGAGTTTTGTTCCTGAATGAATCAGTGTTTTGAAAAAAAAAAGTTAATTGAATAATTCAAAGACTTAAAGGGTTAGTTCACCCAAACATTTAAATTAGCCCATAAATTACTCACCCTGAAGTCATCCTAGGTGTATATGACTTTCTTCTTTCAGACGAATCCAGTCGGAGTTATATTAAAAATGGTCTTTGATCTTTCAAGCTCTATCATTGTACTCAGCGGGTGTTGCATTCCTTCTGTTCAAAAGACGTGAAATAAAAAGCACCCTTCCACAAAACAAAGTGTCTCACACGGCTCCGGGGGGTGAACAAAGGCCTCCTGTAGCGAATCGATGCATTTTTGTAAGAAAAATATCCATATTCAAAACGTAATAATCACTTGAATCTAGCTTGCGCTCACTGTTTTAAACGGAAACAGTTCCGGGGGAATGACGTACGAGGTCAGCTTTGCGCATGTGCCTCTCAGAAACTGATCGCCAAGCGGAGGAGAAATTTTCGGGAAACAAAACAACGGTCACTAATTAGAAGTACAAAACGAGGATTTGTAAAGAAGAATGTCGGAGGATTTCGATGTAAGCCAAGAGGAGACTGGTTTTCCTTCATAGACGGCCTCCTTGGCCAGAACAGGACAGACAAGAGAGTTCAAAGGCGGCCTCCTTGGCCGGAACAGGACAGGCAGAGAGTTCATAGGCGGCCTCCTTGGCCGGAACAGGACAGGCAGAAAAGAAAGGTAATAGCTGGATACCACGAAACCTCTGGAGGTTCTGCAGCAGATGCCGCCACATCTGGAGGTTCTACAGTAGTAATATCAGGAAACGGGTAGAGTTCATTAACATCCTCCTTAACAGGACCGGTACGGAGTTCAGCAACGGTCCCTTTGACCATGAAAGGACAGACTGAGAACCCATAAACGGCCTCCTTGGCCGTGGCTGGGCAGGCAGAGAGTTCATAAATGGATACCACTGACACCTCTGGAGGTTCTGCAGCAGTTGCCACCACCTCTGGAGGTTCTACAGCAGTAACTTCAGGAAACAGGGAGAAGTCAGTAACGGTCTCTTCGACCGCAACACGACAGGCTGGGAGTGCATCGCTGGGCGCCACCACAACGCAAGGAGCTGAAGTGAACACCTCCACCTCGGGAGGTTCTGTGGTGGTGTATGCAGCCCAAACACACCATAAAGCGATCCCCATCAAGGGAAGTGCTTCAGACAGGGGAATCAGTTCAGGAACAGGAGGGCTAGAGTGAGTGGGTTTGGGGATACCAGCTGCGCGTGTATCTGGGTGCAACAGACAGGATTTGACAAGACGTCGGATGATCAGCTGTGATGTGACGTGACTCTGGAAGATCAGCTGTGATGTGACGTGACTCTGGCAGATCAGCTGTGATGTGACTTGACTCAGGAATGACAGCTGTGACTTGACTTGACTCATGACGATCAACTGTGACTTGACTTGACTCATGAAGATCAGCTGTGACTTGACTTGACTCAGGAAGATCAGTTGTGACTTGACTTGACTCAGGAAGATCAGCTGTGACGTGACTTGACTCAGGCACGATTCAATGGGACTGACTACACCTCCTGAAGATCACTGTTACTAGACTTGACTCAGGAAGATCAACCGTAACTTGACTAGATGCATGAAGATCAGCTGTGACATGAGTTGACTCATGAAGATCAACTGTGACTTGACTCATGAAGATCAACCGTGACTTGACTAGATTCATGAAGATCAGCTGTGACTTGACTTGACTCAGGAAGATCAGCTGTGACTTGACGGGTGTTGTTGTGGCTGCCATTTTGCAAATGGGCTCCGCTAGTGCGGCCATTACACGAGCGGACACAGTGTTGTGTTCCTCCACAACACCCACAGTGAACGATGAACCAACAGTCAACAAAGCATAATTCATAAATTGGACGAGTGACAAACGAGGACCCTCCTGAATCACTCTTGACTTTAAAGGCTGGTTATGACCAAACATAGAAAAAGTCTATTAACATACAGTCTGGTAATTCTGAGTCATTTGCCAAAGCCAAATATTCCACAATGTAACCCTCGAGTGATCATGTGCCCTGCTTGAGCGCTAGTAGCAAAATTGAGTATTCTGTTACGGAGTAATCAGAACATGATACGTGCGGATCCATGTGCAAGTCTTTATTACAAAGGCGTGGTCAAAAAACGAGCAACAGTCAGACAACAACACAGATACATCACAGGCAAGGCAAATAGTATTCCTAGGGCAGGCGAGGGTCTTCGATCGGCGAACGTAATCCAGAGGGCAAGGCAGACGGGTAATACACAAACAGGCAATAGTCAGGTTAAGGGGCTAACAGAGTCCAAATGATAAGGTGAGATAAATCCAAAGCAGGCAGAGAATCAGGCAACCAGGCAATCAAATAACACAATGAGGCAAGACTACAGACCTAACGAACACCAGGCACACAATACAAGACTAGGAAAAGGGCTCGGTAATTTTGCTATCATTAACTGAGAAAAAATCAGGAAACTGCCTCATTGTTTGCAATCCTAAAAACAGACAAGATGACTGGAAAAAACTAGGGGGGATCATACTGCGCTTCCCGATTTGCTTCACCGAAAGGAAAATAATACTGCTAATGCTGCTCAATACAAGGAAAGCTGAGCTTGACCTGATGAAAACTTTCCCATACCAAGGGAGTTAAACAATACCAAGATAACCCCACCCAGATGAATTATTTTGATTAGATTTTCTTACTCTACACAATAACATATTAAATCATGGCTTAGCAATGCTGTTCAGATATTAATACAGAATCACTATATTAACTTTCAAACTCTAAACCCTAGCTTAAACAAATATTTTACAGAGAAACCAGACCAAGAGGGGTAGTTAGTAATGCATCATCACAAACTGTGTTGAACAAAGTTCACAATTACATTTTTTACTTTTTTTTTATTCTGTGGCAGAAACAAGTTTCTACATAATTGTTCATACACTTGAGATGCAAACATTATCTCCATGTTAACCTCCATTATCTCCACTGTTGCTGAACAGTGAAATGTATACAGTACTAGCAGGTATTTTTACGTTGTCAACAACAGTAGTTGTACTAGTAGTGCATTATTAGTTGTAAGTGAACAGAAACAGAGTTTCTCACTGCTTTGAGGTCAAATTAATAAAGGCAAACAAATTAATAACTTAAATGGAAGCAAAGTTAGGTCCTCAAACAAATCAAACACTTCCTACACATTCACTTGTGTCATTACTATACAATACAGTATATAGAGACTGTATCACTCATATGATAAGATTTTATTATGTAGTCATATACACAAATGCAAAAGTTTGTGTATATACCTGATGCCTCTGTCATGGATTTCTACTGGATGCGTTTATGCTTTATATCAGTTATGTTGTCATTTTGTCTAAGTTGTAACTGCACAGATGAAGTAACTCATCAAATCACAAACAACAGGGAAAGTCCTGGAGCCTTTGAAAAAAGTCATTGGGCCTTGCAGTCAAAAAGGCTGAGAACGACTGCAGTGGATATTTCTGTGTCACATGACACTGTATTTTGTGTCATAAATAATGTGTGTAAGTGGATTTGGCAAACGTCCCAGTACTTGATGAATTTTTAATACTATTAGCAGACTAATAGTAAGCCATCATCATACCTTTTGTCATAATAACCTTTAACACAGATCTGCACAGATGACATATGTGGTTTGACAACTGAACGAATGGCTAGTCTAGTAGACTCTCTATTGCTTAAAAACAGAATAAATGTACCAGCACACCATTTGAAATACTATCTTACTACTGACTGTGTATTTTTTAAGTAGGTGACATAAAATTTAAACAGTCTGAGACCATATGCTACATTGTTGCACATTTGTGAAAAGTCGCAGTAGGTCATCCAAGTATAAAATGCATACATAAATTCTCATACTCTGCATATTATACATAATCAGAATTATTAAGAATAGTATGGCAATACACAATTCTGAACATACCTAGATATTTTGTTTTATGCATATATGTATAAGCATGGCATTCAGTGAAAATAAACACTGACACTATCTGACAAGTATTAATACTGAGACCAGTGATATGTGTTGAGTGTATGGGATGATATTAGACTCAAAATGATTAATAGATGCTCGCACAATTATCCATGTACTGCATACATTTTATACAGGTACATCTTAAAAAATTAGAATATCATGAAAAAGGTCAATATTTTTGTCACTCATTTCAGAAAGTGAAACCAAGATTATATAGATTCTTACACTAGAGTGAACTATTTCAAGGTCTTTATTTCTTGAAATTGCTGATGATTATGGCTTACAGATAATGAAAACCCAAAATTCCGTGTCTCAGAAAATTAGAATATTACATCAGATCAATAAAAAAAGGATATTTTAAGCAGAAATTTCAGGCTTCTGAAAAGTAGTTCATTTCGATGCACTGCTACTTGTTTGCTCTTTTTGCATGAATTACTGCATCAATGCGGCATGGCATGGAAGCAATCAGCCTGTGGCACTGCTGAGGTGGTATGGAAGCCCAGGTTGCTTTGATAGCGGCCTTCAGTTCATCTGCATTGTTGGGTCTGGTGTCTCGCATCTTCCTCTTGACAATAAACCCCATAGATTCTCTATGGGGTTCAAGGTCAGGCGAGTTTGCTGGCCAATCAAGCATAGTAACACCATGGTCATTGAACCAGCTTTTGGTACCTTTGGCAGTGTGGGCAGGTGCCAAGTCCTGCTGGAAAATGAAATCAGCATCTCCATAAAGCTTGTCAGCAGAAGGAAGCATGCAGTGCTCTAAAATTTCCTGGTAGATGGCTGCGTTGACTGTGGACTTTCAGAAAACACAGTGGACCAAAGTCCTCTTTGCAGATGAAAGTAAATTTTGCATTTCAGTTGGACTCAAGGTCCCAGATGCTGGAGGAAGAGTGGAGAGGCACAGAAACCATGTTGCTTGAAGTCCAGTGTGAAGTTTCCACAGTCTGTGATGATTTGGGCTGCCATGTCATCTGCTGGTGTTGGTCCACTGTGTTTTCTGAAGTCCACAGTCAACGCAGCCATCTACCAGGAAATTTTAGAGCACTTCATGCTTCCTTCTACTGACAAGCTTTATGGAGATGCTGATATCATTTTCCAGCAGGACTTGGCACCTGCCACACTGCCAAAGGTACCAAAAGCTGGTTACCTGGTATAGCTAGAACATATTTTATTTAGGCGACTTATTACTAAACTGTTTTCTGAGTCAGTGTCTGCAAAGAGAAAGTTGATGATGCTGATGAACGACTTTATTCTGGAAATAATTATTTTTATTCTCAATATTTTATTTCTAAATTTTTCTGGATATTTAATGAGTTTAATCTCACATTATAGGCTAATGACTTTATTCTGGAGATGTTTTTTTTTTTGGCCCTATAATCCCCTTTCTTACTCTCTCATTTGGCATGAATCCAAATGTTTACATATTCACAATGTTGGCTATTTGAATTTGAATGCAACATGCTCTTATTTATTAGCCCTATGTAAACCAGGCTTTGTACTTAACACGCTTTCCAAAAAAAATCATGTCTTCTTCAATGAAAAATCATCCTCTTCACGTGAGCAAATACCTCATAGCTGGTTACGGGCCTGTGTAGAGGATGCTAAATTTACTTTTTTTATTATATTATTACTGTAACTGTATTGTGTTGCATGACAAATTCAACAATTCTTTGGAATTTGAACTTTTCAAGTGCTTTTCATCGACTGCAAGATTACTTTACAGTAGTAAAATGAAAATGACTTTCTCCAAAAGGTCATTGCTGAATTATACATCTGATCTGGATTTAATTTATTATACTGGTAAAAGACATTGCGCTGCAAAAATATTCTTGAACCTAGTACGTATTTTTTTTTGTTACGTGCTATTGATCTCAGTGTTCCTGCGCATGAATTCCTATTTGAATTGGTGTGTACGCATTTAAATTTTTCTGTTTTCAACTGTTTTCAAAATCTTTACTTGTCACACAATTTTCTGAAACCTGACACTCAAACACCAGGACCACACACCAAATCTGCAAAACCATACACTAATTATCAGCCTTTGACTCAGTTTTCAATTTCATAAAACACTTTTGCAAAACACAACACATTCTCTGTAACGCACAAAAATCTAACAGGAATTAATATTATGGCAAAGGTGTTTGCAAATGTTTGCTTTTGAGATGTGTTTGTGATATTTTGAATTCAGTGCTTCATGCAAAGATGTGAGGCATTTTGTGTGCCCAATTCTTGGATTGTGGCAATGTTGAAAATTAAAAACTAAGAAAAACTGTAATAACTAGATTGAAATGTTTGAAAGACAAATTTATGCTGGCTTGTCTTAAAGTCTTGTTTAAAAAACGTAAATGGTTTGGTCATTTAGATGTTCTAGATGTTTGCTAAAGTGTTGCTAGTTGGCTGCTAGGATATTCTGGGTGGTTGCTAGAGTATGGTTGACTTGATAGAGTTTGTTCTTGGTGATTACAGACATTCCCACCTCTGTTAATCCACATATGACAGCCTCTGAACTTGGTCAATACTAATCTTATATACAGGCACTGGACTAAAAATACATTCAATCAGTCATCGCTCCCAAAATGAATTAAACGGGTCATCTTGTTAATGCTATTAATGAATTACAGCAATAAAAGAAAATTTCATTATGAACATACATGAACAACAATATCAATTTAAACCACAGAAATTCCAAAATGACTTTTCCCTTGCATTCAACTTCCAAAAGTGCATTCATCTTTGCCATGTATTTGATATTTTCATGTGTATAATGAATGTGTAAATATTTATTTATTTGTTTGTCCCTAATGTGTGTATAATTTAATTGTAAATGGGATCTAAATACATACCATTATTTTAGAAAATATATTGTAGAATATATATATATTTTAAATATTTCCTTAGTTATTTAAGTACTTCAACTTAAATTGTCAAATTGTCAACTTAGGCAACAGGCAACATTTCTAATTTTCTTTACCTTTTCATCTATTATTTATTATTTATATCAGCTTTTCAATGACTAAATTATTTTTATAGTTTTAGTTAACACTAATACAGACTTCAGGATTTTCTGTGAACTATTTTGTCCTGCATAAGTTTGATATGTGTAATTTTACTACTATGTAGTGCATGTCAAGGCCTCAGCAGATGCTCAGCTGCTATATTTTATCTCATTGTATGAAATAAACCTGATCCATCTGACAGTTTTGAACTACAAATAAAGATGCACATGCTGAATAACAGTGCATGTTGGAATTTGCAAACAGGAAAAAAAAAAGCATTAAAAGCTGAATTGACTCCTTACTGAATAAACGCCTGTTCACACCAAGAACGATAACTACTGTACAAGGATAACTATATTAGCGTCCATACCAGCGGACAATATTGTCTGTTTATTATAAGCATGCTCACCTGCCGCTTTAATAGCATGATTCTGATTGGGTCTCAATGATTTATCGTTCATCAGCTGGAAAGAAATCATGCTGAAAGTGATTCCAATGGTATCGTTTCTCTGTGTCTTTATTAATATAGCTGTGGTGTGGACTCTGCTATTCTTTAATATTGAGAAATATTTTTAGAACTATATCTTAATAGTTATCGTCCTTGGTGTGAACGGGCCTTAAAGGGGTCATAGGATGCTACATGCACTTTTACAAGTTGTTTGAACTGAAATGTGTGTTGGCAGTGTGTGTACACAACCACCCTATAATGATAAAAATCCACCCAGTGTTTTTTTTTAAATCTGGTTAAATGTTTTCCCCTTTCTCAAATCGAGCCGATCTCAGATGCCTGTCTGTGTGACGTCACACAGACAGGCCCCTCCCACGATAGTTTGATTGACAGTAGCGTTTCAGCACAGACTGGACTGGTGTCTTACCTTAGCTCCGCCCTGATTGAGCTGTCATCAGTCCGCCATTGTGTCGACTCAGGTGCAGGGGAAGATAAGAATGTCTCAGATTAAGCGATTGAGGTGTTCTGTTGTTGGATGTAATAATGAACATAGCAGTCGTCATTTACTCCCGACATCTGAGCCGCTGAACTCGCAGTGGATTACATTTGTTTCTGAAGGGAATGCGCCCCCGATCTACATAAATGCATCTATGCTCGCGTGAATCATTCATGATCCAGCCTCATCTACAGAAGAAGCAAGTATAATGTTTTGTAATGAATCTTTGCAAATCGCCTTTCCTAATAATGTGCTAATCAGCAAGTTTCACGATGAATGCGGCTAAAGTGAACAGTCTCTCTGAGAGCAGCTCGGAAGAGAGGGGCGGGGTCAGCAGAGCTCTTAACATTTAAGTACAATGTACAAAAATGGCTTGATCTGAAAAGAGCTGTTTTTGACAGGGTAAAAAAGGTGTTTTTTACACTACCATTGAGAAATTTTAACCAAACTATGTTACAGACTTTTCATTAAGACCCTAAAGAATCATATCAACTTGTGGAAAATGGGCATCCTATGACCCCTTTAAGACATGAAAGGTAAATAGGTGGAGAAACAGGATAGTCTTCCATGAGCTCTCCAACCTCAACAGCTTCAAAAACACTACCTGAGAGAAACAAGCTTATACACTCCCCCTACATGCATATTCATTATTAATATACCAATTCAAGTACTGTCTTAGGGTATGTTTACACATCAACAATGTACTAAAAGTGGAAGCATTTTTCCTGTGCATTTTTCAAATGTTTTTGCATACAGGTGACAACGTTGTCAAAATGATCCCCGTTCACACAGATCCACGAAAGACTAAAAATGCTGTATTATGCATGCCAGGCCAGTAGTTGCGCGATGTCACTTTGTAAAGTAACATTACATAAACACATAATACGCATGCGCATGATGTCACATGCCCTGTGTCCAAATACCCACACTTGCGGTCTTTGCACTTAACCACCTGACGACTTATATGACATATTTCCTGTATTTGGCCCAAGTGTTCAAGTGAGGATAAAGACCACAAGTGTGTGTAGAACTTTTCATTACCTGATGGCACACACTTATATAGAGTTGTAAAAATGCAAGTGTTTACATAGCTTTATTTTTATTTTAAATACTTTGCATTTTAAAATCAACTTCTAAAAGTCTGTTCAGTATGACACTATTTAATTTGTGGTCCTTCTAATTAAGTGATAAAAAGCAGTTGCAAATGTTGTACAAAATAAATATCACCACTACTCATCTTTGCACCAATAAAATGTGCAACACTTTGTTTTTCTACTATTTTGATTTATTTTTAGAAGCTGACGCATGATGGGATACACTAAGCCTAGAATAGCGCGTTCAAAGATTGTGTGTTCAAAGGGCACTACGCTTTGGCTTTTTTAAAACCAAAGACAGTCTTGCGCACTTACTTTCTGTCACGCACATGTGCTCTCAAGCTGCCAAGGCCACAAGTGTGGGTGGACAAGGCGACAGTTTTATAGTTTACACAGAGACTAAAAACTGTTTTCAAAAACTTGCACTTTGAAACCCGTTTTCAAAAGTTTGCATTTTAATACACCCAGAATGCCACTGTCATATAAATGAACTACCAAAATGCATAAAACATCTTCCATTTTTAGTTGAAAATGTTGTTGTGTAAATGTCCCCTTATTATGTTGACTCCGTGGGAGAGGAGCGAGGCTGGTGGTGCCTGTGTTAAAGAGAATCACCTGCGTCACAGGTCTAAAGGCTGGTGTGTTTGCACAGGTTTTGCTCATTAGCACCGGCCTCACTCTCCTCCCACGGCTCTCAACCTGCCATGCTTCATGTCACAAAGGCCTCCTCCCTTCTCTCTTCAAACTATCAAAGCAGTTAAAGGACACAAGGTTTATGTAACCTTCAAACTACAACTTTCTCTCTCAATTTGTCCAATCATCTAACTAAGGCCTTTACATTTTCAAAAAAGATTTTGTTATACCAACATTTAAATATTGCCTATTAACATTGTGCTCAGAATTGTGCATTTATGCAAATGCAGTCATTTACCACAAACAAATGCTGAAAATAAACCCAGACTTTCCCCTTTTCCAAATACCCACACTTGCGGTCTTTGACCACTTGACTACTTATATGGCGTATTTCCTGTATTTGGCCCAAGTGACACTTGTGAGGAGACCACAAGTGTGTGTTGAACTTTTCATTACTTGATGGGACACAATTATAGTGTTGTAAAAATGCAAATTGCTTTATTTTTATTTTAAATTCTTTGCATTTTAAAATCAACTTCTAAATGTCTGTTCAGTAGTCCCTATAACATGAGACAATTTAATTTGTGGTGCTTCTAATTAAGTGATGAAAAGCAGCTGCAAATGTTTTTACAAAATAAATATCACCACTACTCATCTTTGCACCAATAAAACATGCAACACTTTGCTTTTCTACCAAATTATATGTAATAATAATATCTAATTAATATGTTAATATTTAACTTGCATGGGAAAGGTTTCCGTGACGTCTCGCGAGATCTTGGCAAAAATGTCATGATTTATTCCAAAACATGATGTATCATGGGATACACTAGCCTCAAATAGCGCTCCGGAGCGGTATTCAAGATAGTGTGGATTTAATGTGCTTTAAGGGCACTGTGCTTCGGCGATTTTAAGACCTGGGACAGTCTTGCACACATACTTCCTGTCACGTGCATGTGCTCTCAAGTGGCCAAGACCACAAGTGTGGGAACTTGGACAAGGCAAAACCCCATCTTTCGTTCACTTATAATCTATGCTTTTCCTGGACTTTGTCTTAGCCAAATGGCCCTAATGTCTCACAATCACGGGCCACTTCATCAGTTTTCATTTTATCACAATGAAACATTATGAAGTCTATCTTTTCTCTATCTTCGTATCTGTCCCCTATTTTTTAAAGGCCCTCCATTCACCTCTGCATTTGATCAGGGCCACAGGCCTCTCTGTAAGCTGAGCTGTATTGAGGGAGACGTTGGGTGATCTGATCCCCTCTCACGATGACACGACTTCTCAGCGCTCAAACCGATCAGATGTCCCTCTTTATCGCTAAGAGTCTGTCTCAGTATGTAATAGTGAGAGTTAAGAAGACCAGAGGAGACCCAAAATGAACAGATCAACACAAAGAACAAGTTTCAAGCTAATCAGACAAGATGGACTTTATAACTCTATTAGGTAAACTAGACGTGTGTTGTTTGTTTGGTCGATTATCATAGTGTGCTATACTACAATCTACCTTCCTTACTGTCCTTCTACTTCTTCTGTTGTCTTTCCCCAGTCAAATCTGAAATTAACTGTATATGTTTGGGTGCTGTTAAGATGAGTGTATGAAGTAAGTCATGGCTAATCCAGAGGAACTGGAATCTGCAGCAGATGTAGAGGTTGGGGCTGATATAAATGGAGGATCTATTCCCTGTAGAGACACAACACAAGCAGATGGTCAGGTAAGACCACAGAGCAACTCATTTATGCTTGCATGTACAAGTGAGGCTCTAATTATCCTATCGGCCATATGGACTGAAAAAAAATGGTGTGGGATTTACTTTTCACTCAGCTAGTGAATTGCTAGTAAATTTCACAAAGAAACAGTAATAAACACATTAAACATGACATTTTGAAGTAAAAAGACTGGAATAGTGTTTTCTTGTAAAATGTACTTCAGTTATCTTTTTTACAACTTTGAAAAATCTTTTTTACAGTGTAGTATTATTCTGAGATCTAGGTGAATTGTTTTTGATTTGTTGAATTATGATGAATTTATTTCAAAATACTGTAAATATTGACATCAATGACAACAAACCAAAAATATAATATATAAAAAGTGATTAGGGAAAATAAAGTTCTCTAAAAATGCTGGGTTGTTTCAACCCAATGTTGGGTCAAATATGGACTAACCCAAAAATGTAACCAAAATTTAACCCAACAGTTGGGTTAGTCCATATTTGACCCAACATTGGGTTGAAACACCCCAGCATTTTTTAGAGTGTGAGACCTTTTCTTCTCCCTTTTAAAAGTTAGAATTTAGTATTAGCAGTTACATTTTTTCTAACCCACTAGTTTTAAATCGTACTCAATTTACTCAAAAAAAAATAATATAATAAATATATATTATATATATATACTCATATTTATTAATTGAAATAAAGCGAATAAATATAAATATTACATTAAAAAATAAACTTAAAAACACATTTGAAATGTTGTCTTGGCTTGAAGAGCTAATATTAATACAACTAGAATTGAAAAAACAAAAACAAAAAAAAACAGAAATATTATTTTTTTTTAAACAAAGAAAAAAAAGACAAAAACACAAAATGACCAAACCAAAAGTATAAAAATAAAAGCCACTTAAAAATATGAATAAACATAATAGTATTTTAATGATAAAACAACAGTTGTTTTCTGTACACTGTTAAAAAAAAACAGGACATTATCCGTTAATTTTACTGACATTTACGTTAACGATAAAAATACAACACGATGCAGTGCAAAGTTCAAAATAAAACACCTGTACAAAGTTAATTCCTTAATGTTAATACAGTACATTGTGCCCTATTTTTACAGTTGTTGTTTTGTTTTTTTTTAAGAATAAAATGAAATACCATCTAAGAAAAATCTGTATAAATGATACTTAAGGAAGAATGCTGGTTCACTATTGAGTCTTCATGTTTCCACACAGGGTACAACCGATCAGATATATCCTGAGAAAATAGAGGTGGTCTCTGTAACTGAGGATGACATTCCTTCTGTGGATACCCCGACCCTGCTCAATGCCAGTCCGCTGGACAGTTCAAGTACCAGCCCTGCACCAGATGACAGCCCCGTCAAACCAACCAATGACCCTCTCACAGAAACCCCTTCAGCCCAGCCCAGCCTTTCAATGCCAGTTACCAAAGTTCAGCCCTTTGTTACAGGTAACAATATACATCATCAAAATTTGTATTTCATGTTGTACATAGTTTTCTCATGATATGGACTAATTTATAAAAAAATAAAAAACATTAGCACAGTTTATGGCTGTGTGGTTTGTAATTACATTCATAATTTCTGAATTCTACATGATCCTTCAATAATGCTGTCAAAAGCATTGGTCCAAACTCACCCAAAAACATTTTAGTCATGTGATACATCAACACTAATTAAGTTTGTTGCTGTCAAGTATTTGCACTACATAATAAAATACACAAAGAGATTCTGTATGTTTCTGTAGCTCAGCTAGTAACACATGATGCAAACATCAACAGGTACATATCAATAAAATGTATCAAGTGTCTGCTAAATGTATACAAATTAATCTCTCTCACCTCATGCATCGTATGACTTCATGAAACTGATATCAAGAGGATAAAACACTTAGGGGGAGACTGTTTGCGCGCAGGATGGAGATACTTATCGGGGCCTGTGTCCTGCTCACCCTCACTATTGTGCTTGGAATTGGATTGGGCGGTGAGTAAATGTCTTTAGGGAGTATTCAATACACCCAGAGATGTACAGTAACACTTCATCGGGTTTTGGAAATCAGTATTTTACTTGATTAAATATATATGAGCTCTTCATGAGCGATGTTCCTTGGGTACCTGGTTTCGTGTTATAGGGAACCATATACTTTAGTTTAGATTAGTACTGGGTGGTTAAGTGTTAGGGACCCCAGGGGACCTCGTGAAGATTGGAAGTATGGCAAGATGGGTGGGAAGCTGGAGGAGCCCTAGATCGTAACAAAAACGTCTTATTACTGTGTTTCCAAAACGTCAGTGTAAAACAATATTAAATATGTGTTCTGAGTTTGTCACATGACAGAAAAATGCATTATTAACCACCCAGTCAAATTTGAATGATTAAAAATTAAATGAGTAAATGAAAAAGCCAAGTAAATGAAATAAGGTATCAAAATCTTTAAAAATATATATAAGCGGTGTTCTCTGCTCTCAAACGCTGTCGGCGCTGAAACCACGCCCACTTGCGGGAAAGCTGCCGCCTCTCAACTGTCAAATACCGCTACAACATGAATGGATGACCGAGCTGTTTTGTAAATTATCGCAACCACGTAATATGCATTTACATGACGAAGGCATAGCTAGCTAGCAAATTGTACTCTGTAGCTAATAACTGACGGCAATGACAGTTACTCGCGATGGAGCGAGCGAACCACTGATGCTAATGCGCTCTAGTTATTTTTTGTGTTAGGCCATGTTCAGTGGATCCAGTGCGTCATCAAGACATGATTTCAGGCCCGCCCAAAAAATCCAAAAGGCAAAAAATGGTGAGAAACCGATTAAAGGTGCAGTCAGTGTGTAAATTTTAGCAGCATCTAGTGGTAAGGTAGCGAATTGCACACGGAGGAGCTACGGAGGCCGACACAGGATAAAGATTTCGTTGTCTAAAACACGGTTTCTTTACAAAGGTAAATTAAGGAATTATATTTACTTAATTATTCAGTAAACCAATATGTTATTGCGAATATTATTGTTACTTATTCAGCATTGTGTCAGTGTTTTATTCGCAAAAACAACATAGTGACGAAACACGCTCTTTAGAGCAGTTTGTCCATTTAGGGCTACTGTAAAAACATGGCGGCGCAAAATAGCGACTTCCATTTAAGGGGACCTGCGGTGTATGTAGATAGAAATGGTCCTTTTTCACATTTCCAGGATTCTCAGCAGCGGAAGTCGTCATAGTTTTTTTTTTTGGGTAACTTGAGAGCTTGAATGGAGAAGTCCCACAAAATATTGTTGCTTCCCATTTGCTCAAATAGCAAAAGAAAAACTACACGATAGTGTTTTCATGACTTCTTAGAAAAAATGAAAAATTTGAGAGAGACTGATAACGGCAGTCAGAGAGAACGATGTCAAATTTACCGTCCCTCCCATAGACGCTGCATTAGAAACACCCTCGCATTAGCGTTAACTTTTTTTTTGTAATTTGATGCAAAGGTGATATAATACAAAGTATAGTGTATACATTACATGTCATTTTTAAATATATATATAAATAAATAAAAAAAAAAACTTTTGAGGATTTACGCTGCTGATGACCAGTGAAATGGCATCATCACAGTCTTGTGAAAAGGTCCCTGCTCAATCTAAGGTAATAAAAACATAACGGTTGATTATGTAAGGTCTTTATGCACCTCTGAAAACAGCTGTGTATATTATACTGCATTTCTGTCAATAGATCCTCCTAAATATTACACACTGCACCTTTAATGGTCTAACTCCACAATTCAGTACTACATAGTTCACAGTCTTTGTAACTTGTTTTTAGCAATACATTTCTAACATTTATAATGTGTTTAGTTATCTGAAATGCCTTTACACTGACTTTAATATGGTCATGAATGCATTGAGCATCATTGTCAGATATTAAATAATTCATTTGGTAAATTCATTTTTAAATATAAAAATGTATAATTTTGTATTAAAATAAAGTGATGTATCATCATTAAGAACAAACATGATCTAACAATGAACAAAAGTACACTTAAAAATAAACAGATTAACCAAAAGATTAATTTAGCCTATGATCTGCAGATGAAGAATTTCATACATATTTGTAACAACATGAACTTTTTTTGTGTGTAAAATATCACTTTAACTCTTACATATTCTACCTAACACAGACTCCAGCAACCCAACACTCATCTATGCAATTATTTTTGTTATACAATTTAATATCAGTTAAGTATTTTTCTAACGAGTTGCTTTAATTTACTTTCAGTCACTGTAGATTAAGGTAGCCTATGTTTACTTTTACTTAAGTATGACAATTGAAAACTTCATACACCATAGAACACACCCTTAGCAAAGATGAACCTACACAACTGTATTCAATAATTAACAGATTAGACTGGATTAGATTGCACAACCCAGGAGCTACAAACCTTCATAAGATGTCTCCAACTCAGGTTGCACAATCCAATACAGGCCACAGCCTTGCATTATGGTATCAGCTTACTGTATAGCCTTAAAGTGGTGATGTTGGGCTGTTATAAAGTAGTCAATGAATTTATGAGTCACTAAGCAATGAAACAATGAATGGAAGGATTTACTTGCAGTGTATTGTGTCGCTGTTATATTTCAATTGAAGATAAATGCATGCAATGAAATAAATGCTTAAAATTACCACTTATCCCACATATTTAATTCTCATATTTCCACTTTAGTTGGATTAAGCTGTACAGGGAAGTTTCGATGTGCCTCTGGGTGCGTTAGCATGTCTGCACAGTGTGATGGGCATTTTGATTGTGAACACGGAGAAGATGAGCTGAGCTGTGGTGAGCACCAGCACACTTAACATTAGCATTAACGTTCAGTGCTGTTGTTGAATGTTGCTGTTCATATGTCAAGTGTCTATCTGCCTGTGCAGTGCGTCTGAGTGGGAAGAGCTCTGTACTTCAGGTGCTCATTGAAGGCGTCTGGAGGACTGTTTGTGCAGAGAACTGGGACTCTGAGCTTTCTCTCTCTGCTTGCAAACAGCTTGGCTATCTAAGGTACTGAATGCCATCAGGTCTTGACTGAAACACCCTCCTTTACACACCCTTCCTCTACATTTGTGTCTGATCCCGCTCCTGGAAGGCCACTATCCTGCATAGTTTAGCTCTTTAACCTCTATTAAATACAGCAGAAACAACTAATCAAGGGCTTTAGGCTTACTGGAAACTTCCAGGCATGCAGGTGTGTTGGGGGAGGACGCTGGCCCACCAGGAGCCCACACTTCTCATTATATGATGGAATTAACGTACCCGACATGTGAAGACAGCATAATCGTGACCTAATCTTTAGGTGTGGACTCAAAACTAGGAATTTTGTTGCTAAATCAAGACAAAAAGCTTGTGCTGACTTGTTAGGTATTGCACTTTTATGGGTAGCACCAGCTATAGAAATCTGTAATAACCCATTCTGACTGTAGCTCTTTCTTAGCTTTTAGCACCAGACTCAACACAGACCAGTCAAACTACAAACATTCTAAGCTTTCGGATGAGATTTTGTGAATTTTATCCATTGAAAACTTTCTAAAAATGACAAAGACATTTGATAAAGGGATTGGGATACATGGATATTTGATGCGACACTGCACACTACCAATATGCCACTGCTGATACCATAACATCAGGTTTAATACTTTTCTTCTTCTTTCTGTTAGATATGTGGAGTCAAAAGCTCTTCCTCTGTCCTCTGTTGAGCAGGACTTCCAAAGTAACCTGGTGTCAATAAGTATGAACAACACAAATGTCCAGCAGGCCATCAAGATACACAACATGACCAGTTTCAGGTATAACACACCATTTTCATAATTACAGTGTTTGCAAAGCAGCAGTATTCTAAAAAAAATGTCCTGAACTTTGTAGATAGTTTCACATTTGTTCTTGTACAGATCACTTTCAAGCAACAAAGATCAAAGTTCAGTTCCAACCCTTCTTAAAACTGCCTGTCTAATTGTTCCTGGGGTGTTCCTAATTGCTGCTTCAGGTGTGTTGGGTCAGGGTTGGAGCTGAATTCGGTACTCATGTAGATCTCCAGAAACAGGAGTGAACACTCGTGACTTAAAGTGCGGTCACATAGGCTACGTCTGAGTATCTAGGCCATTTTTTGAATAAGTAATTACTTAAGGAGCGCAGAAAGAGTACGTTCTATAGTATGAATGTGATCTGGATGTACTACATTTGCCATGTTGTCACTGTCACGTGACTTACCAGCATGAGTTGGGTTGCCTCACAGTCACTGCCAATCTTCTTCAGTGGCCTTATTGGATAGTAAAGTGTCAATTATACACACATTTCAGAATCATGCAAGAAGTAGTAGGTCATTCAGGTACTTTTTGCCTATTCTATTATGACTACTGTAAATTTGGACATGCCTCTTTTGTCTGATACTGTTTTTTTACCTAGGATACTATATATTAGGGAAGTATGCGATTTCGGATGCAGACAGTCTATTGTCCATTGTCAATCCACCTTATTTTTCAATGCAGAAGTAAGCTATATTCTTTAGCGACTTTGGGTAAATAATTAGTACAATAACCAAGTGCAGTAAATAGTAATCTGTGCTACAAATCAGTGTTTCAAATTATACTAATAAATTATAATAATATAATAATAATAAGTACCAACCAAACAGCAGGTGGAGCGTGTAGTGAAGTATAAAGAACAGCTCACACATAAGCCACATTCAAACAAAGCAGCTTTCTGTTGATCAATGCATATAGTTCACAGGACCAACTTGAACCTGATGTGAAAACTGCTTGGGGAAATCTTTTGTGATTGTGCATTGTTCCTGATTGCTTGAATTCCTATTGAAATGGATTCCCCTACGAAAATTTGCCAAACAATGGTAATGAGGATACCTAGCAAATAAATTTAAAGTTAATAATCATGCAAATTGTATAAGAATATGAAACTCCACACCACAACTATAACAATAGTGACTCAGTAACTCACCTGATGAATGATAAAAACCTTGCCAGCCAGTCTGCACATTTATAATAAACAGAACGTTATTGCGCTTTGGTTTGGACAATAATATAGAGTTTACAGACAGTTTTAGATAGTATTCTAGTGTTTCGCTACTAATGAACCAGGCGTTCTCAGTCCTCTGAAAACTTTATTAAAGAACTGAAGGAGGTTACTGTTTTGGCCATAACCCATGCTGCACATAACAGGAAACACAAAAAAAGAATAACGCTCACTGCTCTCGGCTCTCGCTCTCAAAACTAACTCTGAACTCTCTTTTTAGCCTGTTCTCCCCCCACGCTGGCCATCCCCCTGCCCCTTAAAGTGAATGGGGACTAACAGCTATAACCAGTTATTGCTAAATTAACATTGCTGAACATCATGACATTAACAAATGTCCTTCACATTTGTAACAACATCACAGCATCTACATGCATCTTCCTGTTTCCAAACTGATTTATTCCGGTTTCCAAAAGATACAACAGAAGCAAACAGAAGACACGGTAGAAAAACATCTCGGTTACGTATGTAACCTTGGTTCCCTGAATAGGGAATGAGATGCTGCGATGGCATCATCGCTATGGGAAACACCTCCGGTGTGATGAATGTCTGAAGCCCTTTTACCATCACGCCAATTCATTGGCCAATAGCGCTTAGCACATCCCCATGCATACGTCATGTATGCTCATATCCGTGTGCTACGTGCTATTTCATCAGATTTACACATGACGAAGGAAGCACTATCGAATGTACGGGAATGGCCAGCATTGCAGTATCTCGTTCCCTATTCAGGGAACCAAGGTTACATACGTAACTGAGATGTTCCCTTTCATAGGGAGCACAGACATCTTCCATTGAAGACCCCTTAAAGAAAGCCTGTGAAGAAACCATTAGCTCTCGTAGAATGAGTACACACCCCTAGAGGCGAAGTCAATGTGAATGAAGTCTATCCAATGTGACATTCTCTGTTTGGTGACAGCAGACCCTTTGTTCTTACCACCAAAACACACAAACAACTGATCAGATCCACACCACTGGGCTGTGAGGTCAACACAGATCTTCAACGCCCTCACCAGGCAGAGACTCAGAAGTCACACATCACTACCGAATCCTGCATCAGCAGGGGAGAAAGCCTCCAAACCCACTTGCTGAAAGCGAAATAGAGTCGAAGCAACATTAGAAATGTACTCAGGCCTAGGTCGCAGTAAGACTTTAATCAGCCCCGGGGCAAAGTCCATAAAAGAAGGGCTGATAGAAAGAGCCTGCAGATCCCCAACTCTCTTAAGAGAGGATAGGGCCACCAAAAGAACTGTCTTAAGGGTCAAAAGTTTCTCTGACACAGACTCCAATGGCTCAAATGGATGGCCTGTCAGGCCTTACAAAATGACAGATAAGTCCCAAGAAGGAATCAGTGCCAGGCAGACAGGTCTAAGCCGTCTTGATCCCTGCATGAAATGGGAAACCAGAGGGTGACATCCAACGGAAACACCTCCCATGGGTACGTGCTCAGCAGATATGGCTGCCACTTAAACCTTAAGAGTGGCAGGGCCACCCCCTTAGAAAAATGACTTTGAAGAAACTCCATTACCGGAGTTACTGGATTACTGGACTGGGTCCAGATTGCATTGCCTACACTAGGACGCAAAAAGCTTCCACTTAAGAGCATACAAGTGTCTCGTGGAGGGAGCCCTAGAATTAAGAATAGAGAGCCGAGAGACCAGAACACATTAACGCACTCCGCTCAGGGGCCACACCCTTAATCTCCAATAAATCTGGACGGGGATGCCAAATCATACCCCGAGCCTGAGTCAGTAGGTCATGTCTGAGGGGACCTCCTAAGGAAGGCTGCCTAACAGACTGACCAATTCCAAGAACCACGTCTGAGGATAAAGACTGGTCCTGGGCCATTCGTGGGCCATAGCGTCTACACCCAGAGGCGACGGAGGAGACAGGGAAGACCAGAACGGGCAATGCGTAGTCATGCTCTGCCATATGAGACTCACCACCTGGGGGTGCAATCTCCATTCTTCGGCCTCCAAACTCGAGAGTAAGTAACTCTACTCCTGAGTTCAGGTGACCTGGGACATGGACTGCTCTGACCGACAGGAACTTGGTCTGCGCTCAAAGAAGAACATGTCTTGCCAACCTGCACAGGGAACGAGAGCGTAAACCTCCCTGATGATTTAGAAACGAGACCACAGCCATGTTGTCTGTCCTGTCCAAAATGTGACAACCTCTCAATTTGTGTAAGAACCATTTAAGTGTCAGAAACACTGCCAGCATCTCCAAACGGTGTATGTGATTGAGCTAATATCAGCCATTTGTCCAGGTAACGTGTCCATTCACTTCGCGTTCGAGGAGGCGGTTCAAATGGAGGAATACAGTATTAGCAAGCTTTATTAAAAAAGCAAGCCTGAGGAACTTCCTGTGTCTCTTGATGATCTGGATACAGAGTACGCCTTAGATCGATGGTCACAAACAAATCTCTGGTTCATATAGAGACAGGATGAACTTCTGCATCAGCATCTTGAAATTGCTTACTCCAAGCACAAGATTTAGGTGACACAAACCCAATCAAATGCAAACCAGTCACACTAGAAGAGACAGAGTTAGTTCCAAAATGGGTAGTCACCGTAGACGCTGGATGGTGTAACCATATGACTGACTGATCGTCCCTCATGAGGCCATGAGACTCCTGTGTTGCGGGAAAAACCTCTGAAGCAGGAAATAGATGACTAAAATCAGGCAAGCCAACACCAACCACAGAAGTGGGAGCTTGGATGTCAACATAAGCTAAGTCATGGAGAACAGTCAAAATCAGTCGGAAACGCAACAAGTGGCGGAACAGCTGACCGAGAGGCAAACACACTTATAGGTTGCCCACATTCATGCAAAAGTTCCAGCTCAATGCAACAGCAGAGCTGACAAGAACAGATTTGTATGACAACGATTATGTGTTCACACGAAATACATACTTGAAACCTTTTCACTTGTTATTTCGTTTAAGTCATTCCTTGGATAATTTGTGAGTACACTGTGTAAATTAAATTCCCCCTATAGGTGGGCAATAAAAAGACAAACAACGGGATTTTGTTACTATGGGGAAATGACATGGACACAAGTCATATTTTTAATATTAAATCGTTTTACTACATGGCAAGTTTCACATCCATAAAAGCAAGTGGTCTGAAAAGAAACTCATTATCCAGTTCAAGAATATGGCTTAATATTGAAACAATACAAAAAGGACAGCCGCGTAGTTCTACATAACTTTGGACTTCTACAATTACTTAAATTCCTCCATTCAATTTCACTTTGTATTAAGCAGGACACAAGTTACTGAATTAAAAGGCTTTCTGTTACCACATGTAAATGTCTAAAACGTTTGTTTATTTGAGAAATATATCTAACCAACTTCATCTAACTGCAATAAAGACAGCAAACAGTGCGCGAGAGTTGCGGGAATCAGTGACTGCAGTGCTCCGTTTTCAACTCCTCCCTCGACTTCAAGCGGCAAATCTCACCGATCGGTATTCGGTAAGTTCGTTTGAGATGTCAGACGCCTCTCCCTGAATCAGGATGAGAATAGACAGCAGCAGTAATCGTATTTGTGGCAGTTGTACAAGCGTTTGGGGGAACTCCATGCTGGTAGCGATAGCGCTTACTGTGCTGGCGGAAGTAAGAATACCCTGCTTTGCGTTAGAACGGAAGTTGCGTGACGCCATGTGAAAAGGGCCTATTCCTTTCGCGTTGTTTAATAAACACGAGAAACACTTAATCCAGGGGAGGGAAAGAGCAAACGTAATCCGTAAACTCACCCCCTAACCTCTGCTTATATCTACAGCATGTGTCACCTAAGAGATTCTGAAAGTCCAAGGCCACTGTAGAGAATGTATCATCTAATCAGCAGCCGAAAGAATTGATTTGCGAGCTTCCGGAGCGGGAATCAGATTTGACTAACCACTGGACTAACAAGGCGCTCTTCTGATGAGCGCATGTGGTCCGGGGAAGAGAGAGAGAGAGAAGGGGATTAATTCCGTTCACTCTTGTTACACTCGGGCTCATCGCCGTCACCCCAAGCGTCAAGCTCGTGCAGCACCTTGGCAACCGCAGAACTGGAACAACGGGGGTTGAACGAACATCACTCCTTCCTCAGAAAGAGAGCGAGCCCAGAGCGCAACACTTACAAAACACAGATTATCGCAGACACAACAATAGGTATAGGCTGCGAAGCAGTCTACCTGTTTCATCGTGAGTCCATGATAAACCTGTAGCATGTATTCATACACTTTGGAAAACTCATTGTGTCCGCCTTAGAGGAGTAAACTGCTCTATAAAATAGTTGGTTCAGAACAAAAGAATCTCTTTCCGATGTCAACAGAAAGTTTGTTTCTTGAAGGAAATGAAATATAATGAAATAGCATGTAGCATGCTGATATGAGCATACGTGATGTATGCACGGGGCAGTGCTAAGTGCTATTGGCCAATGAATTAGCGTGATGGTATAAGGGCTTCAGACATTCGTCACACCGGAGGTGTTTCCCATAGCGATGACACCATCACAGCATTGAGTGAACCTATGAAAGGGAACCATGTGCTTTCACGGCTGATCACACAGGAAGTTATGCCCCCTACTGGCTTAAATACTGTATCTTCTAAACATCACCATCCTATTCTCTTAAAGAGACACCATGTTAAATATCAAACACACAGTCCAGAAACATTACACTGAAAAATTACAAAATTAAAAAAGATATACTATTATTAAGCAAAAAGTAAGCAAATATGGTTTGCACATTATGGCCTATACACTCCCGGACTCTAATTGTATTCTGTTATTAGGAACAATTACAACAAGACAATCAACAATTAAAATCTATGTTCTGTTTACAGTTATCTTTTTATTTATCATTCTTTGAATGAATGTTCCTTTACGCTGATAAAATATCCAACATTCTAAATGTAAATGACAGCAATGACAACAAACTTAGTTGTGATCAGTCCATTTAATCATTTCTAGCCACTCATACTGAACTTCAGTTAACTTTTATATTGTTTGTATAAAATTATATCATAATTCTTTTGACTGAAAGCAAGATGTGTGCAGAGTGTTGTGACAAATACAAAGCAGCTCTGATATGATTTCATTTACACGGAACTAAAACCTGTATTCACCAGAAACTTTAACTCGTATTTTGTTCCCTTCCAAGAACTGTAACTTTCTTCAGGATGTGCCAATTTAGTTCTTTATAATGTGTTGTTAGTTCTTAATACTGAAGAATGTAAATTTGGTGAAGCTAATATCCTGTAATTGAATACACTCCTCTATCCCACACATGACTGCACTACATAATGTCTCACCCTCAGGAATGAAAACTGAACCTGATGCTCATTGTTGTGCAATGCAAAAGTCAAACATATAAATTAATCTGTTTAATCTGCTTAAAATTGTAGCTGCTGTTGTAAATATATGATTGACTTTGGTCAGTTTGATCATGTATACAAGCATGTATACGATCATGTATTTCACACAGAGCACAGCCTTTAGAATTACCTCTTACCTTATTTCTGTACCTTATTATATTGCTTTTGTACTATTTTAGACCTAGAGTGCTGTCTGCTCACAGCAGTTTCTCAGAACACTGTGCATACTTTAGAAGATTTTTGCATTACTTTGTTCTGTAGCCAACAGCTTCAAGTGCTTGATGCCCCCTTTTACCCTCTTTGAATGTAATACTTTCACAGCTCCTATGCTTTTCATTTCTGTCAAGCACAGGAGATTAGTATGATTCTACAAAATCTTAAAGTCAAATATAATTAATGTTTTGTAGATTTACTCAGCATGCATAAACTGTTCCATTTCTGTCATCATTTTCTCACCACCAGTAATACAAACTATTTAGATTTTCTTTCTTGCATGGAACACAAAAGGAGGTCCATCTTAGTCATATGATACCTATTTCTTTATGTTTTCTAAAAATAGGCCTTCTATCTTCTTTTTTCCCAAGGCAGAAGTGGTTTTAGATTAATTAAGCCCATGAATGGCATACCATTTCTTAACCATCTATATCATTTTGTTGACTTCTCTATCCCTAGTAAAACCCAGTGCAGTCTGGGGATGATAACAACACTTAAGTGCATAGGTAAGTCATATCAACAGTACTTTTGTTGGTTTACAGGTACATTAGCATAATTTCTGTTAATTAAAAAAACTCATACATCCAGGCCAATAGGTGTCAGTGTAAAGTTCAAAGTTAAAACTATAATTACAGTAATTGTGACTTTTTATCTTACAATTGTGACTTTCTTCCTTGCAATTGCTTGCAAACGTTTATATCTCACAGTTCAGACTTTTCTCAAAACTGAGTTTATATCTTGCTATTGTGAGTTTATATCTATGTTTACATCTCGCAATTATGACTTTTTATTCAGTACTCGGAATTGTGAAAAAAAAAAGAATTGTGAGAAAAAGTTTCAATTACCTTTTCTTTTTTTTGCATGGTGGAAATAAGCTTCCATACCTTTAAGTGTTTCAGAACTTTATTCATTTTAAAAGATGACCACTTTCTAAACTATAAATTGCAAATGTGAAAAATCATTGCCATATCAGTGATTAATAAGCAAACATTTGATCTATTTCTGCATAGCTTGTGGTTCCAGACCTAAGTTCATTGCTCGTATAGTAGGCGGTAACCTGGCGGTTGAGGGTCAGTTCCCCTGGCAGGTGAGCCTGCACTTTCAGAACGAGCACCTGTGTGGAGGCTCCATTATATCATCTCGCTGGATACTGACTGCTGCACACTGTGTATACGGGTGAGTTTAAAATGTCCTCATGAAAGAATATTCAGATAGCCACATGGAAATTATCATAGTCTGCTGCTTTCCATGCAGGTTTGCATTTCCTGTGCTGTGGAACGTCTATGTGGGTTTGACTGATCAACCGGTTAATGCAGTGCAGTCTCTCGCTGTGGAGAAGATCATTTATCACAGTCGCTACAGACCCAAGGGCTTGGACCATGATATAGCTCTGATGAAACTGGTGCAGCCCCTCAGCTTCAATGGTACCTTTTGCAAAAGGGGTTCTTTTAAAGGGGTCATAAACTTGCCTCTGTTTTTTATTATTTTTTTTATTTTGTACTGTTCTCTGAGGTCCACTTATAATGTTATCACGATTTTTACATCAAAAAACATCATAATTCAGAAGTATTAGTCTATTTTCTGTCCTGTTTTTAACCCTCCTCATCAGAACGCTCTGTTTGAATAGGCGTGGCGGATTGAAGACTCGCCCACTGCTATGATTGGCTGGTGATTGATGTGAATCAGTGGGTGGGGCTAAACAGGGCAGTGATGTAGAAGCAGGCATTGATCTTATTCTGTGGAGGCGGTGTTTATCCACACTATTAAATCATAGAGTTGCACATTCCACAAGCTGTTGTTTTGGCAGACTGGCTTCAGTATATAAGCTGTTTTTAGACTAATGAGAAAGTTTTGAGTTCTAAAACTTACAGGATGTTTTTATGGTACAATGACCTCTTATATGTCAAAAGATCAAGGGAATTTTGGTTTATCAGTTCATGACCTCTTTAAAATGGAAAGTGGTTCTGAATAACCACATGGGGTGACGTTTATTTCACAAGCTAGTGTAATGACTGGCAGTTATGCAAATGGACTTTTAGTCTTATCTTAATAAGTTACATCCTCCATGCCCTTGTTTTGCATTCATTGTGACAAATGGCTTATCACCATTTTTTCAGGTTTTGTGGAGCCTATTTGTCTGCCGAACTTTGGGGAGGTGTTTGAGGATGGTAAAATGTGTTGGATCTCAGGATGGGGAGCCACAGATGATGGAGGTGAGTCTGGTAATTTAAAGGCCTTTACACACCAAACAGGCATAGAAGAATTAGTGGCAACAAAAGCCGACTATCTGTTTGCTTGTGTTTGTGCCAAAAAGTAGTGCTTGAACACACCAAAGACTACAGCCAATGGCCAGCTAGCACATCTTTTCTGTGACTGTGTGTAAGGAAATAACTCTCACTACCAGTAGGTGGCAGTCCTCATCCTTTCAAAAAGGGAAAACGAAACCTGGTTGGAAAATATACGAAGCAGCGCTTGATTACCATTTTGTATATGACTCATGTTGACCAGTTTATTTTCACTTTGGTTGGTCTTCACAAAATGTCAAATTTGAAGAGTGTGTGCTGTCTTGACTTTTTATGTTTGCTTAAAGGGGACATATCACACACTGTTTCTGCCAATCTCATGTTAATCTTGAGTACCTAGAGTAGTATTGCATCCTTCACATCTCCAGAGAGTCTTTAGTTTTGTCAGATTTATAAAAGACAGATACAGCTTTACGCTTCTCTCCGAAAACAGTCAAGCTTCTGGAGGCGTGCTGTGGGTGGAGTTAAAGAGTCACGAGCATGCAAAGCTTTTGAGTAGCGATTACCTGCAAGATGTGACATCAACATAATTCCCTTAATGCTTGGTTCTTTGGAAAGCTTAACGAGGATGTGAATTTTTTTTACAAATTGGTATCTCGTAATCGGTAATAACGATATGGTGTGAACACAACTTTATACGAACCCTGAAGAAGTGTCTTTGGCACAGACGTAATACGTAATACTCCGTCATACGTCTAACTTGTTTTTTGAGACTTTGGATTTTGCAATCCAACTCTTTAGCTTTGTGGGCAGTTGTAGCCTAATGTTTAGAGAGTCAGACTTGTAACCCAAAGGTCACAGGTTCGAGTCTCTGTACCGGCAGGGATTGTAGGTGGGTGGAGTGAATAACCAGTGCTCTCTTCCACCCTCAATATCACGACTGAGATGAGACCCTTGAGCAAGGCACCGAACCCCCAACTGCTCCCCGGGCGCCGCAGCAATATGGCTGGCCACTGCTCCGGGTGTGTGTGTGTTTGTTACTACTCACTGCTGTGTGTGTTCACTTGGATGGGTGAAATGCAGAGCACAAATTCAGAGTATGGGACACCATACTTAGCTACATGTCCTTTCCTTTCCTTTTTTTTAAGCTGTGTAAATAAGAATGCATGAAATAGCATTAAGGCCTTTCCACATTGAGCGAGAAAAAGCTAAACGAATATCGGACGCGATGGCGCGTTGGAATAAAACAACAGATTCCTATGGATGCTTCCACATAGACTGCAAACATTCGTGCACCGAAAATGCAAATGTTTTTTTTTTTCGAACCAGTCCGACGAATCTTCAGTTTCGCAAAGTGAAAACACGGGCCGTCCAATAAGATTTGAGCATTACATCACGTGGCCAGAGCAACTGCTGTTACACAAAAGGTCGACACAGGGGCCCTAAAGGCTCAGAAGACTGTATTGAACACGAGCATAAAAACACAAAAGTAGAGGGCTTTCAACCAACATACAAAGAATATGGATGTCAAGATGTTGTTGTTGTTGATGTCTGAACATAGAGATATATTTATATTTATATTCATACGATATATTTTCTGTATTTGTTTTTATGCAGCTCATGGTATTTTTATAACCGTAAAGGATGTTTATGACAAATGACAAGCAGGTAGCGTTCAGTCCATTATAACATACAAAGCGTGCATGTCTGCCTATTATAGAATCAAAATCCATTTTAGATCACAATCAGAAGTTCGATGATGGTTTAAAGTGGGGTTTGAGCAAAAACATTAATTACATACATTTTGAAATGTAGCTTGATGCTAATTGTACCTCTAATTATATTTTCTTGTAAGCATTATGGATAGTTTGTGTTTCTAATGAAGAACCAAAAGTTATTTATCTTAATTCAATGCTGTATATTGAGCAGTGGACGATATAAAAGCCATATGCAAGATACATAGGCTACATGAGGAAAAATGCATTGCTGGTCGGTGCCACCTTGCATGCAGGCGTGAATTCGTAAAAGGCGATTAATCATTTCGCGCTCAGTGTGAAAGCAACGTTTCGCGATTCGCCTCGCTTTTTCGCAACGCGCTCAGTGTGAAACGGCCTTTAGACATCCCCTTTAAATATTTTATCAGTGCTTCTCTCATAATGTGTATTTAATGTCACACTTCGTGATCATCACTCACATGAACGAGTACCAATTTGCATCAGATTGCATCTGGGTTTTGTCAGCAATCTCGAGAAAATTGTCGGTGAGTGAAAATCGGGCCTAAAATCGTGTAGTTTATACCCGACATAAGCTGAAGGGCCAATCCAAGTGATCTTTCTCACCAAGTGTCCAATGATTCAACAATTCAACATGCTCAGTAGGGTGCCGACAATGTGAAATACACTGCAGAACTAGAACAAGATGAAGAAAACTATTGGTTATGTCAATAATAATAATAACTTGACCCAGTCAGGTCACTCAAACCAATGAGGGCAAATGGTGCATTCAAGTCCTCCTGGGTGGATAGTTTTTATTTGGGAGTTGTGAAATTGTAATTCTGATGTCAGTTGCAAATAAATCACTTTGGTCAGAGCAAGATGGCAATGTACCTTTTCTACAAAAATACAGCAAGATTATTAAAGTCTACTAAACAGAATGATGAATAAAGAATGTGCATCAGTTTAGCTCAGTCATGACCATTCAGTTGAACAGACTGCAGTTCTGTTTGGTGCAAAGCAATAAAACTACAGTCCCCTGATGAAATATTTTGTAGTTCTTGTGCCGCTGCTACTTAAGAGTTAAATGGTCATAGTCACCAAAAAGAACAACACATTAATTCTTATGAGTTTGTAAAATGTTGTGTTCTATTAGGTGAAGGGAGTGTTTCGCTGCATTCAGCAAGAGTACCACTGATCTCTACAAAAGCTTGCAGTCAGCCGGAGGTTTACCAAGGTTATATATCACCAGGCATGATCTGTGCAGGGTACTTGGAGGGGGGAACAGACTCCTGCCAGGTATATCATCTCACCATGGATTTGTACGTCACTGAATAAAAAATTTTCATGCACATCAAATTACACTTAATTTATATATTCCTTAAAGGGGTCATATAATGTGGCTAAAAAGAACATTATTTTGTGTATTTGGTGTAATGAAATGTGTTTATGCGGTTTAAAAATGTTCAAAAACACATTATTTTCCACATACTGTACATTATTGTTTCTCCTCTATGCCCCGCCTTTCTGAAACATGTCGATTTTTACAAAGCTCATCGGTCTGAAAAGCGAGGTGTGCTCTGATTGGTCAGCTATCCATTGCGTTGTGATTGGCCGAATACCTCAAGCATGTGACGGAAATGTTACGTCCCTTAACATATTGTGATAATGCCCTGTCAGGCCGGAGCGACGAGACAAAAACATTAAAACCCATTATAAATGAGGCATTCGTTGCATCCAGTGGGGACATAATTACAGATTATAATGACTTATACTGTCTTTTTACGCGCTGCGTTGCATCGCGCCGCGTAAACATAAAACCCTGTCTGCATTTGTGATCGGAGAAATGACAAACAACAAGCACTACTCTACACTGCCCAAAAAACTCACTTTAAATATATAAAATATAAAAACTCTTTAAATATGAAAAACGTACTTACAGTCTTTGAGTCAGAACAGCCGGCATTGTAGGATACTCTCCCAGGATCAGGAAACAGTCACAATAAAATGTGCTGCACACATCTGATATTTGGGTTGAAGTGTTCTGGAACAGTGTTGTAAATACAACTTAACCACTGATTTCTAGTCGTGTCCATTTTTGGAAGGCCAAACAAAGTAGTTTTGCTTTCACAACGAAACACAGCGTCACACACGGCGGCCTAGAATGAGCAGAGGCCGGGGGATAAAGGCATGACGAAGCGGATATCGTCCTCTTTTGGAAGACCAAACAAAGTAGAATAAAACCCGCCCAAATTTAAAAAAAAAAAAAACTTTCGATTTCACAATGAAACACACAGCGTCTCCACAACATGGTGGTGGTGGCAACAATACTACAGCGAGAATAAAAGTTACGCCTTCTTTCTTTGCGTGAACATTTGGGCGGCGTTATGCAAATCTTCCCACACAGTGACATAGACACGTGGGGACGTGTTTAAATGAGGAGTTTTAGGAGGGCGTGGACGAGTCTTAAATTTTAAAAAGAATATCTCTTTGGATTTGAGACTAGTCTTTGTGGTCTACTAAAGAGTCTTCTTATGCACTCATCGAGATGCTAAATACACAGCCAAAGAGAAAGGAAAATTTTAAACCGCATCATATGACCCCTTTAAGTCTATAATAACCATTGGTTATTAGAATTTGACCAAATACTGATTAACTTTGGAAAATTACTGTGCAAGTCAACATGAGGCTACAATACTTGAAGGACCTACAGAAAAAGAAAGAAAGAAAAAAAACCCTTTTTGTCTATGTTGGTAACAGGGTGACAGTGGTGGTCCATTGGCTTGTGAGGATTCCTTCACCTGGAAATTGGTGGGAGCCACGAGCTGGGGGCAAGGCTGTGCAGAAAAGAACAAACCTGGGGTTTACACGCGCATCACACAGTCCCTCGCCTGGATACATCTGCAGATGGAGGTCAGCATATGATCATGTCTGTCTGTGAACTTATGAGTCCAGGAAGTCATGAGGTTTGTCAAAACAGCTATATAGTGACACTGTCTCCTTTTAATGAATTTCACATATTTTCATAGCTTCAAATAAAAAGTTTGCAATGTTGTGATTCATTCCTTAAAACTACAATAAAATGAATAAGAAAATTCCAGGACCAAGGTAGATGGAAAAGTGTATGGTTGCACTCTGTGGGAAAATGTACGGTGCCCGCATGGTCGGTTCACTTAGTTTTGTCATGGCCACGAGATATTAATTTGAGGGAATGTCATATTAACTCATGGGAACAACATATTTTTCTCGTGGCCACGAGTTTAATGCGTAAACAGACCTGCGTGACCATAGCAACCCGGGATTATCAAAAATGGATAAAACATTTTTATTAACATTAAACACTTAATTTAGTATTTGTAAATATATATATATAGCTATTATTATTACATTAACTTAATAGGGCTATATTTTTATATTTATTTTTAAATATGCTTATTTCCCCTTTCAATTTGTGTATGGCTTTACCTAGTTAACGTTTTGTATAATTATGCTAGCATTTGCTAGCCTACCATATATTTCGCAAATAAACGCCTGACAATTAGGCTATGCCAATAAAGTTTTGACTTTATGATTGTATTTATGCCCATGTGTGATGATAAACGAGCGTGTTGTGTTTTCATTTACAAATGAAACTACGTGAATGATTCATTCATCAACGAAACCGGAGGATTATAATTATGGTCTATTAATTAGCCGAAATAAAATGAAAGTGTTCAATTTAAACTGCACTTCCAGTTGGCTATAAATTCCAGTCAGCATAATCAAAAATTGATTGGCATGTCGAGCATTTACAGTAGGCTATTATTTACAAAAGTAGGCTATTCAGAACGTTAAGAGCTCGAAATGAAGGGGAAAAATGAATATAAACGAATATAAAAATATAACCAATAATAAGCTAATAATAATATACAACTATTACGGGAAAAAGACGATCAGTTAATGGACTTACAAGACTTAATGGACTTACAAAAATGTTTTCTTGTAGGCCTATTTTATATTATGCACTTTATGTAACATTTATTCATCATGATACAGTCCGGTAGCCAAGGCCTATGGTTAGTACAATAATTTCATAATTTCTATAATAATGTAATAATTTCTTAATTCAAAATAAAATATTAATGAATCCATATCTGATAATCCCACGACATATTATCACGGCCACTACAAAACTAAGTGAACCGACCATGTCACCTCGGGGGCCTGTAAAAATGACATGGGAAAAGCTATTTTTGTTTAGAAAGGTCATGCAGGAAGGACATTCATTATCTTATCACGTGATATTAGGAGTTATGCTAATGATTCAGTGCCCTCTTGTGGTTTGAAACGAATAATACAATAAAACTATACTTTTCTTTGCCTCATTTCATACAGAGAGAAGAAATACTGCATCCCTCTGCAACCAGCTCTGATTATTGAGACATACTTATGGGAAATGCAACATCAAGGAACTGAATCCAAGCAGACTCCACAAAAAAAAAAAAAACCCTGCCACAGGCTGCACCTGTCACTCGGTCATATAGAGGCACAGTGCAATAAATCATTATATTAAGTACACTCACATCTGAAAAAGCTTTATTCGGTGTAAGTAGTCTTATACAGTACTTGCTACTGTTTTAAGAAATACCTGCCAAACACTCCTCTAACGTATCATGAATTATTAAATACACAAATATTTCCAGAGACACGCAAGTGACAATGTGCTTATGTCTAATATGCAATAAATACGGAGAAAAAAAGGACAAAGGCCCCATCCATGCAAAAAGCATTTTCACTGTTGCAAAACTTTGTAAAGGCTTTAATATGGTATACTGTTGTAGTGTTTACAGTCCTTAAATAATCGCTTAAAAAACAGCACACAATTAACATCGTTTAAGGTAAAATGGTGTGGCAAAATACTCCGATTTGACCTTTATTTCACTTTAATATGGACATTTTATGCCATAATTCCCAAAGCATCTTTCATAACTCTGATTGTTAAGGAAGCTTTGTACATGTTAGATCAAACTACATTAACCTACAGAGCAAAAACAAAGAGGTCCCTCTGAAACGAAGGAACATCTTCAGCATACGAATGAAGATTACTGGAAGAGACTTTGATTTAACTTATCTTACTAAATGTAATCAACGTATCAGGCTTTCTGTGCTTATCAGCGGTATAGTTAAAAAAAAAAAAAGAATATGTAAGGCATTTTGTATGCGAGTGTTAAACTTAATTTACATATTTAAAAATGGTTTATAATCCAGCATTTTTTTTGTGTTTTTTTTCTAAAAAACTTTAAGTCATCCCCTGAAAACAGGGCAGATAGTATAGTTTCTGTACATAAATATTCCCTATAAAACACAAACTAAAAAAAAAAAGAAAGAAAAAAAACAACACTTTTTACAACGTTCATATATAAAAATATTAAATCTCTTGTCTCGAACTCCGTCTTGGAGCCTCTCTACAAGCGTGAGCATACTGAAGAGAACATGAACATGCAGTGTGAATAAAACCAGCACGACGACAAACTCTTAAAATCTTGGCATTCAAAAGGAGTTAATATAGAAAACAAAATCATTACAAACGTTCACTAAAGAAGCTTAAAAACATTCCTCTGTGTTCTATTGTTGCAAACTTCTTGAAGGGTCTCTATATAAAAGTGCACGCACCTGCACGTCTACACAATAAAACCAGGTGCTGAAATGCAACTCCTCGCACACAGCATCTTTCAGTAACGTTGTGCTCTCTGTAAACTGTTTGAGTGTGTTTGTGTAACATATAGGCCAACATACAGTACTCTTAATTATTTTTTTTGTAGTGCACAAGTATCAGCTTTGCTGAAAGTCTATGAGGGGACTGGATCTCTTGCCACAAGTGTTATGTGCAAGTTTTCCAATGTAAATGTAAGCATGCAGTGTGTGACCTGCGATCCATGCGTCTTAGTCGCTAACATCTAAACCCAGCCCGGTCATGTTAGCAGATGATAAATCTGCATCATCTTCATTGCCGCTTTCCTCTGATTCATCCTCGCTGTGATTTCCCATCATGACTTGCTGCATGGCGAGAGTTGCTCCATCTGATGAAAGCGCCTGGAAGCCATCGACGTTCATCCCCACTGTAACCATACTACCTGCACACAATCACAATACATATATTCCACTGTCAAAAATCAGTCAATGAAAATCTGTAATATAAAACGGACTCTTTTTGGGCATGAGTTAGTGATGGGAAGTCCAGCTCCTTTCAAAGATTCGGCTCGGCTCCCTTAGAAGAGCCGGCTCTTACGGCTCCCAAATGGCTCTTCATTTAGTATCACTCGGAGCCTTCTATTTTAGCACAATTTAGCAAATGTGAATGGTTTGTGTATTGGTAAGCAATTTTTTATTCAGTGTTTTTATAATAGCCTTATTTTTATGCATTTTTTTCGTTACAAAAAAATACAGTTACTATTATTTAACATTTTAATAAAACTTTAATTGAGAACAATTGAACACAGAACCACAGCAAACAAATCAAATAAATAAAGGCAAAAGACTTAACATGAATACACTTTAGTCTTTAGTGCAGGTTGGCATTCAGAAATATCAGATGCCTCAGCTTGGGTGTGCTGATGCGATTTCTCCTCTCCGATTATTTGTCCCGTTTTTGAGAACATTCTCTAAGGGGACCGATGTTGCAACAACGCAGTGTCTTCCTACCTTAACCAACGCACTTGCGTTTAAATCCGGATCACCCGCCTCTCTCTGTCGCTCTGTGTACCTGGCCTTTACCACTACACTCACTATCTTCGGAGCTAGTCTATCCTCCCATGTGATTAGCTGCATATGTATTTTTTATTTTTTTAAAAGCACATTATTTTGAGACCGTACCGTCTGGCATTGTGAGCTGCTGCTGGGTTCCAGATGAGGCGATGGAGTCAGACCAGAAGCGGTGTAGCGGGCGGCTCGGAGCGGTCTTCTTCTTGGTTTTGGCCATCTCCGAGTTGACATCCAGCATTGGCTGCAAGATCCGTCTTCGAGCATTAATAAACCTACAGGACAGACCCAGACAATATTTTGCATCACTCGCTATGCATGAAGGATATATCAGTGCGTGGAAAGTTAATTACATTGAATAGTTTTGCAAGTTATTTTAGGTTTACATACTGCATTTCAATCATTTTAAATGTGTGATGAACAAGCTGATAGACCGCAACTTTCAAGGTTTATGTAACAAACATGATATCATGTATAAATGAGTGATAGAAATTCATATTCTTTACATTCTAAATTCAGATGTAGTTATTTGGGTTTACTGTTCACACCATCATTATTTTGCTTTGTTTATGCTACTTCTGTGCATGACATTGTAATTAAAAATGCCCAGCTAGGTAGTTGTTTCCTAGGTGCACTTGAAGGCAGGATGTCTGAATATTTTAAGGAAACACATAAATGCACAGCATTTGAGAACTCACTGTAAAAATTTTGTATTTAATAGATCAGGAGATAAAAACATAAGACTAGGAACTTTAAAATAGGTCAAATTTTGGTAAATCAAAGAAACGGAAAAATGAAAAACAAAAGTTTTTTGCACATGTAATAATGTGCCAATAACGACTGGAAAATTATGAAAAAGTAAGCCTTATCATTTTAAGATATGATTGAACACTTCTGTTGCAATACACAACAGATTTGATCGATTATGTGGTTAATTTCTGTTGTTGATCCTGTGTAGACAAGTCAACCGGAGAGGCTAGAACAGAGTCACTGTCTACTTTGTGTTCTTGCTGGATTGACTTACCAGTTGTTGACCTGGAGTAAAGACAGGTTTGTTTGAATTGCAAGTTGCTTTTTCTCTTCCTCAGTGGGATAAGGATGCTAAATAAAGAAGATGAACGAGGGATTGTTTATAAATTTATATCAGGTACAACAAAAATGCACAGAATGACTTTAAATGGTTGTTTGCCTACTAACCGCTATGTGCTGGAAGAGCCAGGAGCGCATGACACTGGTAGCCTGTTTGGGGAGAACACCACGCTTGTTTTTAGGCGAGTTATCCCCCAAAAAAACTCAAGTCCTGATTGAGCTGAAGCTGGAGCTGAAGGAAGTAGAAGGAGTCACTGATCAGTGAGTCTGCTTGTGATCTGTGAGTAAATGTGTCTGTGTGTGCTCTGCTGGAGTGTCATGCAAACCTGTGAGTTCTGGATGTGTATTGTTCCAGGTGAGATGGCTTGTGTCACCACTTGTCCCTGTGGTGTGACTACCGTCACTGGCTGATACACTGTATTACCTGCACAGAAACAAGATTTTCTTTTTTTTTTATCTGAGGAACCATCATTTCAACCAAATAGCCACTGATGCCAATTCGATTGAAAAGGTTCACATGTAATAAGCAAAACCTAAAATAATAAAAAAAATAATCTACTAAATGAACACATTTATGCATTAACAGTAAGTGTAAAATTATTTAAATGGAACAATACGTAATAAAAAAACAGCAATGTTTATAAGAAAACATTTGAAAATCAATGTATGAAAAAAAAAAACATAGGTCTTATAGGGATAATCAATGTAAATAATTACTTAAAATAATCAGTTCAGATTTAATTATTCATAACCCCCCATTTTTGAAAAATAGTGTTTAAAGAATAATATTGTTGTGTAGAAATATTAGTAATTTTCACCTTGTACTCATAGTTTTGTCACATCCAAACAGATTGAACACAAACTATCTGCAAGAGTTCAAATATGACATATACTCATATGAGTGTAACCCCACGCAGCTCCCACTGCAATTCATAACACACGAACATGTACCTGCGACCATTTGTGATGGATTGACTGCCGTCACTGTAACATTGCCTTGAAGTCCTTGTGAGGGCGCCACAACACCCTGGGGGCTGAGGACACTTGAGAAAGGGTTGGACAGCTGCAAAAGAATGAATCAATCAAACAATAGATCAAAGTACTTGTTGTGAGTGTTAGTGTCTAAAATAAGAGGAAAATGGCTTTTACTTGGTCATGGACTGGAGAGTATGGGCTGCCTGGCTCTCCGCTCAGGAGTGTCTCACTGTTCATCTTGGTCTTGAGGCAGGAAATGTAACGGCTGCAGAAGTCCTTGCACAGGTCACTAACTTTCTCTAGCTCTAACAGATGAATCCGCAGCACCTGGATGGCCTTGACCATCTGATAGCAAGCATACATTTGTGACACTTGTCAGAGTTTGAAGTTAAGGTCAAAGCTATAAGGTATATATAGTAATATTAGCTATTTTGTCACCATCTGCCACATCTCTTACCAAGTTGTCAAGGTCTGGGTCTTCACTAAAGAAGGCTTTGCCATCTTTCTCCTGACTGCGTACAAAGTTTTCAATGTCAACATCAAAACTGGCAGAGGTTACGCAGTCAGAGCCCTGAGTGGACTGCTCACACTTCTCAAACAGCAGGGCCAAGAGAGGGAAGAGGGGATGTCTGTGGTGAAGAAACATGTAAGAGACAACACCGTTCAAGGCACTCCTTACAGCACACGTCTGAGAGCAAAATACACTACCCTTCAAAAGCACGATTTTTTTATCTTTTTAAAAGAACTCTTTTGCTCATCAAGACTGTATTTATTTTAATAAAATAAATACAGTTAAGACAGCAATACTGTGAAATATTATGAACAATTTAAAATATCAGTTTTTATATAAATATAGCCTATTTTAAAAATCTTCCTATAATGGCAAAGCTGAATTTTCAGCATCATTACTCCAGTCTTCAGTGTCACATGATCCTTTAGAAATTATTCTAATATGCTGATTTGCTGCTTAAGAACATTTATTATTATTATCAATGTTGAAAATAGTTGCAACAGGAATTAAATAAAAAACAGTCCTTATTTGAAAAGAAAATATTTTGAAACATTAGAACTGCCTTTTACGATCATTTTGATCAGAATGTTTCCTTGCGGAACAAAATATCATTTAGTTTAAAGGGGTCGTATGATGTTGCTAAAAAGAACATTATTTTGTGTATGTGGTGTAATGCAATGTGTTTATGCGGG
This sequence comes from Sinocyclocheilus anophthalmus, assembly GCA_018155175.1. Taxonomy (NCBI): domain Eukaryota; kingdom Metazoa; phylum Chordata; class Actinopteri; order Cypriniformes; family Cyprinidae; genus Sinocyclocheilus; species Sinocyclocheilus anophthalmus. The sequence goes on along the minus strand of JADLZN010000890.1, from coordinate 251,879 downwards.
TTAAGGTAAAAACACATTATTTACCACATACTGCACATTTACTTGTTGTATCCTCCTATGCCTCGCTTAAAAAACACGTTGATTTACAAAGTCATCGGTCTGAAAAATGAGGTGTGCTCTGATTGGCCAGCTATCCAGTGTGTTTTGATTTGCCGAATACCTCAAGCGTGTGACTGATATGTTACGCCCCTCACCATACTGTTGTTGATGCCGTGTCCCGGCCGGAGCTATGAGACATAAATATTAAAACCCATTACAAACTAGGCATTTTTTTTGCATCCAGTGGGGACATAATTATGATTATAATGACTTATTCTGTCTTTTAACATGTTGCGTTGCATCGCGCCGCGTAAAAAACATAAAACCATGTCTGCATTTGATCGGAGAAGAATTGACAAACAACAAGCCCTACTCTACACTGCCCATAAAAACTTGCTTTAAATATATAAAATCTCTTTAAATATAAAAGACGTACTTATAGTCTTTGAGTCAGAACAGCAGGCATTGTAGTCTACTCTACCAGGATCAGGAAACAGTCCTCCATAAAATGCGCTGCACACATCTGAATATTTGGGTTGAAAAGTTCTGGAACAGTGTTGTAAATACAACTGACCACTGATTTCTAGTCGTGTCCATTTTTGGAAGGACAAGCAAAGTAGTTTCACTTTCACAAAGAAACACAGCGTCACACACTGCGGCCTACAGTGAGCAGAGGCCGGGGGCTAGCGTGAGGAATGGCGGGAGGGTGAGAGTGAGCGACGGCGGGTGGGCTTGAGAACGGCGCGGCGGCGATTTCGACGAAGGAGCATCCGGAAGGACATGTGACGACTCCAGGCTGGACTCTGCTTCGTCCACGGTGAAAGCCGATCCGGCGATCCACAGCGCAAAGTTGATGTATTTCCTCAGCGACCAGCACGGATCAGCTCCAGGCATGACGAAGCGGATATCGTCCTCTTTTGGAAGACCATACAAAGTAGTTTCACTTTCGCAACGAAACACACAGCACCTTCACGACATGGCGGCGGTGGTAACAACAATACTACAGCGAGACTAAAAGTTACGCCTTCTTTCTTTGCGTGAACATTTGGGCGGCGTTATGCAAATCTTCCCACAGAGCGACGTAGACATGTGGGGGCGTTATAACGAGCCGTTTTAGGTAGACGTGGTTGACTCTTATCTTTTATAAAGAATATCTCTTTGGATTTGAGACTTTAGTCTTTGCAACTTTACAGATCTTCTTTATGCACCAAGAGCTTGTAACACTCCAAAGAGAAAGGAAAAATTGAAATAGCATCACATGACCCCTTTAAAACACTTTTTAAGGGTAATGTACATTTATAAAATGCATCATGTAAATTTGGACACTCGTGTTACCTATATATACAGGCTTTGTAGACATCCATTTGTGTTTGTGTTTCAGTGGATACAGGGCTGCTGGAGCTTCCTGTGCTTCCATTGGCAAAGCCCTGTTCAAGGTCACTCTCTGACTGCTCCATGACCTGCATCTAATCCAGGAGAAAACAGCCAAAAAGAGATATTTCATATACTAGTTCTAACAAATTGCTTGACAGTGGTGTTTTAGCATTTGTAGCTCACTGACTCATAAACAGCAGTGAAGTGTTACAATTTTTATAACATTCTTTATATTTCTCTTAATTTTATATGAGATTTGCAATTTTTGTAAATTTTAAAACCCTAATTTAAGTGATTGTTATCTAACAAAAAATATATATATAAACGAAAATAAAAACTAATTTTATTATAGTTCTTTAAATTTCTATTACATGAGATCTGCACAACTTTTGTACAGTTTAAAACCCCGATTTGTTATTTTCTAGCAAAAAACATGAATTAAAATCCAATTAAATATGATCAACCAACTAAATTTGATAATGATCAACACTTTTAACAATTTTATTGACTTAGCCCGGTTAATTAAAGGCTTTTTTTTATCTTTACTATACAAATGCCTTGGAGTATTTCATCTATTCAGTTTAAATTTTATAATAGTTCTTTATTATAATTTATAATTTGTTATCCTATCTAGCAATAAACTATTCAAATTAAATGGCTTTTTGGTCAAAAGGGTAGGATGGTTGCACTTGATGATAATTTGTGTAAAACAATAAAATGTTGAGATTAATCCTTTGCGTCTAAATTTGTAAAATGAAAAGACTAAGAGAAAATTAGGAGAAATGGGGGAAAATATGATGCATATAAAACTAGCTCGGTTTCATGCCAAGTTAATAGTATGTTATATAATAGTGCGTCAAACATATTTATTTACTCTTGCGGAGAAAAAAAAAAGTAATGGGACACCAAAGCGTGCGGTTCTCATGGAAAGTGCCAAACAGAAGAAGTTTGAAATTTGAGTATGTCACACCTACCTGCTGGTCTCCCTCTTGATATTCGTCTACGGACACAGACTGTGCAGCCATCATACTCAAAGTGGCCACTGCCAACCCTGGGGCATTATATGGGCAGGCAGCAGGAAACGACCTAGAAGTGACCACATGCAACCTTTTTAAAGGCTCTAGTCTCAAACCACATTATAGGACTTATTGAAAACTGCTGTCTTAACCACTTTTTAACTTATCCAACATGAAGATACTGGTTTATTGATTTATTTTCGTATTCAACACATGCAGCTAATCAAAGGGGGGATGCATGGAGCAATCTTGCAAAGGGAAGCCTGAATGTATTGATATGCAAATCCAGTGTTATATACTGTAGAGAGCCATTTCCGTGCTTTACAACACATCTGCTGTGGAGGGTGCGAATACTTGAATATTTATCTCGCGTCTTGCGACACTGGGGTTTATCAATATACACATGCTATTTATTTCCCAACGAAATGCCACACATATTGACACGGACGTTTTAAGTCAATCTCAATCAGAATGCATTTGATAACTTCGGTTACAAACATAAATCAACTCCAGCTAAAGCCTTGTTGGTGTAAAAGCGAAATGTGAAGCACTAAACTGAGACGCATTACAGTCAGCTCGTTTAGCCATTGACTGAGACTGAACTTTGAAGAACGAGAGAAGACTCGTCGGTCCGGCCTAAATGCTCTCGCTACTTGGACTGGGAAGTAAAGGGAGCAGCGGGTGCTAAAGTAGGAAGCGCCATGTTCCTCGGTAACAAACGGCCAGAGCTGTTAGCTAGTGCTTTATTAGCCGCTAGCAAGCCAAGCGCAGTCGCTACAGAGGCCCACACACGGCACTAATCCTTCACTTTTACTGCACATGAGCGCTGTTCTCGACCTGAAGCCAATTTATAGGACGTTAACGTGCGATTTGAATTACGGTAGTTTAAAAACCAACTGTAAAGCGGATAATTTAGCCCTGAGACTGTCGTCTAGCGCTCCTCTGGCCTGACTGAGAGCAGAGAGAGAGAGACAGAGCCGCTAAACCCGGGCCTACACTCAGCCATCAGTCGCCCTGGCTAGAATGAAGCCTCATGTCCCTCAAAAAGCCGACATATTTTTTTTCTCCATCTAGAGATTTTTAGGACAAGATTGGCTCGACTGTCCCATGCAACGCCCGTGAGCCGCTAACAGCGTATGCTCTCTTTCACTCGGCCCCGGGCATTTCTGCGTGTCGCTCGGATTGTGTGATTGATAGGAGCGGAAAAGACGAGTTTGAGTGACAGCTTACCTGGGTGCCAATCTTCGTCACACTGACAAGCGGCTGCAGCAATCGGGATCCGCATTTGTCGCGCTGCGTCATCACGCACGGGGACGCAGGGCACTCAGCTCATGAATAATTAAGTAGGGGGAGGAGCAGTGACGTGAGTCCTCAGCGAATATTTTAACCACTCCCCGTTATGGGAGTACCAGGATCGGGACAATTAGTTTTCAAATCTGTGCCATTTAAGTGCAATTTATTTGTTTGATGTTCTGCCCAAAAATGCCTTTTCTCAAAAATGTCACCATTTCTTTCAGGGCTGTCTACATTTTAAATAACTCTTTGCATTCACGAGTTCATTTTAAAGGATCTTGCAGTGGGCAAATCATTTTTAAAAGTACAGAAATGCCATTTAGTTGTTATGGAAAATGCCTTTTTTTTCTACGTATTGCAAGGAAAAATTCGGAATAGTGAGCCATGTACATACAGTGTATGTCAGAAGTGCAATATACATAAAATGTCACAGTCACCTTTTTATTTTTAATTATGTTGTGGAAACAAAGATGTAAACTCCAGACTTGCGAGAAGAGATTTAAAAAATCATAGTATTTTTTCTTAGAATATCAAGAAACACAATACGAATTGTGAGATAAATTCACAATCACACATTTTTTTTAAATGTTTTAATTATGCGGCAGAAACTAATAATTAACATGAGGCAGAAATTACTCATAAAACATTAGAAATTAGGTCATTTTGAACCTTTTAGTCTCACCTTTTAATTAATTCAGGAAATACAGCATTTAAACCGTTTGCCAAGTTAAAGTTTAGAAGTACACTGCCCTCCTTTATGCAACTAACAGTGCAATAAAGTCGAAGCAAGCATAGCCTCATTACAATAAAGTATAAATTGAGATCAACACCATTCAAATACTGCAGAAGACAACAGCAAAAAATAACTCTGGAACCACTCTGAAGAAGTTCAATCATTTTAATTCCATAATTATAGAATTCTAGCATGAAGCTTGAGATTTGCCAGTAAATCGTGTGAGGAACAGTGAACATGTGGAAGAAGCAGGGTTGTGGACTAAGTTAGCAATAACACCGGCTCAGTGTCTGCCTGCGGAAGGCTGGGGCAGACGGTATTTAGACAGCTCTACATCCACATCAGCAAAGGTGTACATGTTGTAGTCGTGGTGCTGCAGGTTCTTGTACGTGGTGTTGTCAAAGGGCTCCGGCTCCGGGGCTTTCTCCGGGGCTTGCTCTGAGGAAATCAATAATGTAAGAGATTAAATGTAAGACATGTGGAACTGGGGGAAAAACACCACACAAAATGTAACTAACAGCAACGGAAAGACAAGATGTTGTTTCAGGAAAAAAGCCCATACAATGGGGGGTAGGTTTTTTTTGAAACCACGTGCCAAGGAACAAGTAACTGAACATTTATTTAGATTGGAAGATAAGCGTGAATAAAAATATTTGCGCAAGGACAAACCAAAGTAAAAATTAAACATAGAATGATCATAGAAGGAAGTACATTTAAGAGAGCCGAGGAAGAGTCTTCCTGTTAATTCTTATCTTCACAAAAAAAAAAAAAAAAAAAAAAAAAACACCACACCCCAAACAAAAAAAAAAAGAAAAAAGAATATTACGTTAAAAAAAAGGACTTCTGATTTGAATCTTCACACTTTCATGGCATTACAGTAATCACTTTCAATCCACAGGTGGTCCTTTACACAAAAAGGTGCGAGGGGCCTCTAGTTTTTTTACCTAGACTACATGCGTCTTGACAGTTTCTCTCACAATAACTTTAATTACTCTGTAATTTTCCATTTCATCTACTACAGCTCCAGTCAATCAAACCTTTAAGTAAACCAGATGCTTATAAAGACAGGATCTTTCCACATTACTCTATTGTTTTGCTCAGTTTTACCATAAATGTTATAAAACAACATTATAACACCCACAGGTTACAGCATAAGTACACAAACTGATAAATAAAACGTCCCACAATTCATGAATCTCCACATAACACACTTATTTGTTATTACAGAACAAAACATATAAGTATCCAAGATTAAAAAGGGAGGGTTTTGACTGATGATGCCGGTAAGTAACCGCATTATATATATGATCTCAATCGCTTAAAAACATCAATATGGGATGCTGAAACAGGAACATGAATGGATTAACTTTAGTCTTCACGTGGGAAAATATTACCATTAACGTAACGGGATCAAACAAACAATATTTCCCAATTTAAGAAAATATGTACATCAAGCATAAAATACAAATAAGCCCTGGGAGTGGAGATGTTCATACAGGGGCAGAAAGTGTGAAAGGAACAGACAGAAGAGTGAGAATAGTGCTTTGCATTGTCCATTAAGAAAAAAGGAAAGAAAACGCAAAAGCTAGTAAGCTACTAGACGTATGGAGGGGTAAAAAATATATTTTAAGAAAATCACTTCAATGTAAAGTTGGCTTTATCCTATGTGTCCAGTGGTGTGGAATAAATCCACTTAATAGCACTCAAAACACAGCAGTGTGGTCTTCAGCATGAATGCCGGCAATGACACAATCATGTATATGCACAGTTACAGATAAAAAATGCTTACTTTTCTGAATGCTTACTTGCACAATGCTTTTACTACTTATTCCAAAATTCACAATTTTCCATGTGAGCCTCAGCTCCCATAGAGAAAACACACACTCATCCCCCAGTCACTCTGCACCAGTGGACATCATACAGAAACAATTTAAGTAACTGTTTCTTGCAATAAATAAATAAGGTGTTGATGCCAATTATGAGGTAAGTTACCTTTAGTTTTTTGTTTTCAATGGAAAGAAAATGGGTAACACTTTATTTAAGGTGTCCTTGTTACAAGTGTTACATACTTACTATTATAATAACAATAAATTATGTAGAATTGCATGCAAGTAACCCTAAGACAAACCCTAATCGTAACCCTAACCATATAGTAAATACATGTAGTTAATTAATATTACTCCGTGCTTAAATGTAGAATTACACTGTAACAAGGACACCTTAAAATAGTGTAACCAAGAAATGTAATGAACCACAACTATTCTACCCCTCCAATGTGGTTCAAATGCGTTCATACATAAACCAGTAATATTCCCACTCCAGTGATAAAATTGCTGTAAGTAGGCGTTCATACAGTGCTACTGTTATTGAAGAGTCATAGCTTTTGAAAATCTGTTAAAATGCATCATAAATAATCATCCATCATGATGATGATATGCATGAATGAATCTCTCACAGGAGAGACTACACAAAATTAGTTACTGTGATTTGCCTTTGTGGAGCAGTACTGTAGTCAATGCACTGCATCACGTCTCATTTGCATGAAGATGATAAACTTTTTTATTTTTTTTTATTTTTTCCTTTTATTTATCTAGGGCAGTTGAAAGTGACCGGAAACAACTGGATAGGAGAAAAGGGAATAGGACTAATCCGGGACTCAATCTCTGGTCACTCTAAGCCAACCGTCCCTGCTGCTCATGTTTTCGGAAATTAAAATTACTCTTATTGCTTAGTTACTTTCTTGCTGTATATTGCTTTATGTGTGAACACCTTGCTGATGAAAACAGAAATGCACAGGAGGGGGAGCACTATTAAAGTGACATACAGTACTTTTGTTAATATCACTCTCTACAGAACTATTTTGAAATGTGTTGTATGGTTAATTATATTATTATACGACAATACAGACAGAAGAGTAGTGAGTAATGAATAGAATTAAAAGAAGCCATTTACAACCCAAACATCCAGGTACAATTAAAGAATAAGTCATGCAAATTTATGAACATGCAATAGTTAATAAAATAACTAAATAAGAAAAGCAAATGTAATGCAAATGCATAATGAAGATTAAAAGTTGCAAAGCCTTTGTGCAAAAGCAATCCCACTGCCGCAATAAAAGTATATTAGTGTTGAATACATGGTAAGAGAAATGTGTTTCTGTGATGTGACGGATCCAGAGAAAGAAACTGAGTAAGGATGTGTGGTGTACCCTCAGGTGTCTCCACAACGTTGGTCTCAGCCCAAGCCTCCACAGCATCAGCGGCCACAGGTGCAGGGTCTACCAGCTCTTCTGAAGTGGCTGCCGGTGTTCCTGCCTCAGCTTTGGATGATGCATCTTCAGGTTTAGCTGCAACATCTCCAGAAGCCTCAGAAGCTACTCCAGGACTCGCTTCAACGGCAGTTTTTACTACTTCAGGACTGGCTTCTGTAGGGATGTCTGGGACAACTTCTGCAGCAACTTTGACAGCATCTTCAGCTTTGATTTCTGGTTCCTTTTCAACAAGAGTTTCCTCCACAGCAGCCGTTTTTACTACTTCTTCAGGACTGGCTTCTGTAGGGACGTCTGGGACAACTTCTGCAGCAACTTTGACAGCATCTTCAGCTTTGATTTCTGGTTCCTTTTCAACAACAATCTCCTCCACAGCAGCTGTTTTAACTTCTGTTGCGGTGTCCACTATCTTATCAGTAGTGTCAGCTTTTATGTATTCACTGGACATTTCTGGAATCGATTCGGTTGTGGAGGATGATACTATAGGGGCAGGATCAATAAGGTTCTCATCTGATCCATCTGGTTTGGCACTTGGTGCAGGAACCTCTTCTGGTTTTGCTTTAGTCACAGTTTTTGCACTTTCTTGAGCTTCTCCAAATGAGGCAGATTCAGGCAATGCTCGCTTATCTACTTGTTCAGTCGTCAGTTCAGGAGCTTTCTTCTCCTCTGCTGCTTTCTCTCCAGACTTTAGTGTTTCTGGTGTTTCAGTCTTTGGTTTCTCATCATCAGAATCCGAGTCTGAATCAGAATCACCGGAGGATGAGGATGAGGATGAAGAAGAGCTATTGTCTTGATCTTTCTGTACTTCTGCCTCAACATCTGAGGCCTTACTTCTTTTGCTTTTTGTAGAGACTTCATTAGTAGGTGGGACTTCAGTGATCTTTGCCTCTTCGACAGCAACTTCAGCTGCTGCTGTATCAGCAACTGGACCGTCAGCTGTCGTCTCACTTGCAGCGGCTGTGGAAACAGCCTCAACGGCTTCAGACTCACCTAAAGCTACATCTTTGGGAAGAAATCCTGTGGCAGACAGCTTAGAAGGGAAGGCAACTGTGGGCTTGTAGGCTAGTAGAGAGGCCCTCTCATCGGCTGAGGAAATGGTAAATGGGATAAAATACATGAGATTGTTTTTGTAGTTTATTACATTAGAGAAACCCTCCTGTTCAATGTAACTGTTAAACCCAGCAAACACCATAAGAAAACCTTGCACACCCTATCAAAGTCCCTTTAAGGCTTGTCAGTCCACTTAGCAACCTCCAAGGCAGTCACAGCACTACTTGAATGTGGAAAGACCAGAATCTGTTTGTTAAATAGTTCAAATCCCCAATAGTGTCTTACAAAAATGTAGGCTGAGCATCTTTAGCAAAACCAGGCTAAAAACTGCATTTTCAGTCTAGTCCAGCTAATGAGCAAGCACACTGCAGAGTAATAATTTAAAGACCACATAAATATTGTTGTTTTGTACATTTAAGTAAATTTTGTGTAATTCTAGAGGCCACCTACACTACTGTTAAGTTTGGGGTCGGTAAGATTTTTTTTAAAGAAATGTATACTTTCATTCAGATCGAAAGTGGACAGTAAAGAAATAATATTACAAAAGATATATATATTATTATAATATATAATATTATATTCCTTTTTTACCTTTCTATAGACCAAGTATCGGTACGTAAACATTAAGGATGCGCGCGCATCATGGTTGTAGAAAACCCAGGGAGAGATAGCCTTTACAGCTAGAGAATTTCACGGATATGGTACAAAATGGTTAGGTTTAAAAAGATTATAAATTATATTGATAAAATATTATTTTCAAAATGTTCTCCGCATATTACAAAAGCTTGTCACCCAGCGATAAGTATTGTTATTCAACGAAATTGACGTTATAGAGTGCGATAATCTTACAGATCCGAAACAGGGATGATGTTTTTTGTGGGCGGAGCCTATCTGGAGGCAGAAAATTATGGTTTTCAAGTGGCAGTCTATGGAGCCATGGAATAAAAGAATAAAAAAGGTACATTTGAGTTTTTATTTCAAAATTCTGACTTTATTCTCTCAATTATGAGATTGTATCTCACAATTCTGATAAGGAAAAACAACTGGTCATTCTCTCTTTTCCTCTCGGCTCTTCTACCGTTTTTCCCTCAGATTTGACAAACTCACAATTTTTGAGTTAAGTCGAGTTATAAAGTCAGAATTAGGAGCTATAAACTTGCATTTGCGAGAAAAAAAGCAGAATATATAAAGTAAATAAATATTACGTAAAAATGTTAATAGTAACGTTTAAATAATATTTCTAATAGTAAGGTTTAAATAATATTTCATGCTTTAACTGTAGGGCTAAGACATCGTCCCCTCTGAACAGCTCCAGTGGGGAAAAAAAGTTTAGTCAGCCACCAATTGTGCAAGTTCTCCCACTTAAAAAGATGAGAGAGGCCTGTAATTTTCATCATAGGTATACCTCAACTATGAGAGACAAAATGAGAAAAAAAATCCAGAAAATCACATTGTAGGATTTTTAAAGAATTAATTGGTAAATTCCTCTGTAAATAAGTATTTGGTCACCTACAAACAAGCAAGATTTCTGGCTCTCACAGACCTGTAACTTCTTTTTTTAAGAGGCTCCTCTGTCCTCCACTGGTTACCTGTATTAATGGCATTTGTTTGAACTCGTTGTCAGTATAAAAGACCCCTGTCCACAACCTCAAACAGTCACCCTCCAACCTCCACCCATGGCCACGACCAAAGAGCTGTCAAAGGCACCAGAAACAAAATTGTAGACCTGCACCAGGCTGGGAAGACTGAATCTGCAATAGGTAAGCAGCTTGGTGTGAAGAAATCAACTGTGGGAGCAATTATTAGAAAATGGAAGACATACAAGACCACTGATAATCTCCCTCGATCTGTGGCTCCACGCAAGATCTCACCCCGTGGGGTTAAAATGATCACAAGAAATGTGAGCAAAAATCCCAGTACCACACGGGGGGACCTAGTGAATGATTTGCAGAGAGCTGGGACCAAAGTAACAAGGCTACCATCAGTAACACACTGCGCCGCCAGGGACTCAAATCCTGCAGTGCCAGACGTGTCCCCCTGCTTAAGCCAGTACATGTCCAGGCCCGTCTGAAGTTTGCTAGAGAGCATTTGGATGATCCAGAAGAGGATTGGGAGAATGTCATATGGTCAGATGAAACCAAAATAGAACTTTTTGGTAAAAACTCAACTTGTTGTTTTTGGAGGAGAAAGAATGCTGAGTTGCCTCCAAAGAACACCATACCTACTGTGAAGCATGGGGGTGGTAACATCATGCTTTGGGGCTGTTTTTCTGCAAGGGACCAGGACGACTGATCCGTGTCAACGAAAGAATGAATGTGGCCATGTATCGTGAGATTTTGAGTGAAAACCTTCTTCCATCAGCAAGGGCATTGAAGATTATACGTGGCTGGGTCTTTCAGCATGACATGATCCCAAACACACCGCCCGGGCAACGAAGGAGTAGCTTCGTAAGAAGCATTTCAAGGTCCTGAGTGGCCTAGCCAGTCTCCAGATCTCAACCCCAAAGAACATTTTGGAGGGAGCTGAAAATCCGTGTTGCCCAGCGACAGCCCCGAAACATTACTGCTCTAGAGGAGATCTTCATGGAGGAATGGGCCAAAATACCAGTAACAGTGTGTGAAAACCTTGTGAAGATTTACAGAAAACGTTTGACCTCTGTCATTTCCAACAAAGAGTATATAACAAAGTATTGAGACGAAATTTTGTTATTGACCAAATAAAAACAACCCCACCACCCCCCCCTTATTTTCCACCTTAATTTGCAAATAAATTCTTTAAAAATTCTACAATGTTATTTTCTTGATTTTTTTTTCTCATTTTGTCTCTCATAGGTTGAGGTATACCTATGATGAAATTACAGGCCTCTCTCATCTTTTTAAGTGGCAGAACTTGCACAATTGGTGTCTGACTAAATACTTTTTTCCCCCCCACCTTTATGTGAATATTATGTAGACCTATTGTTTAAATCAAATTTATGCATTAAAAGTAGAGTACTCATAGCAGTTTTCATCCATAGTCTGTCCATTTAAACGTCTGCGTTTAGCCTCAAATGACGACAGTATTCTATAAAAATGATATGCATTCTGATTCTGACATCCAAAGGCACAAAATATTTTTTTCTCTTATTCCATGGATTTTACTCATTTCCTTCCACTTGTTACCAGTGTTTTTCTGCAACCACTATGCGCACGCGAGCTGCAGTGGCTACTGGACGTCTACTCTAATTGGTCTATTCATCAAGAATCCTGAAAAAAGAAATTCAGCTTTGCCATCACAGAAAAAAATTTAAGTTTATAAATGTCAATTATTTCACAATTTTACTGTATTTTTGATTAATAATGCAGCCGTGGTTACATAAGAGATTTCGTTTCAAAAATAAAAAATCTTATAACTGACCACAGTCTTTTTGAACATGGTTGTAATGCATATACTATGTACTCCTTCAGAATTAAAAATATATATATTATACAAAAATATTTCTAAGTTTTAAAATGTTAATTTCATGAAATATACCTATACAAATTTTACATGTCCAATACAATACTCTCTTGAATGACCTGTTTCCTTGCCTCAAATATATTAACTGCCCATCACGCACTATATCAAATCATGGGTTTATAAGTGTGAAGAAAAAAATACATGAAAAGGCTTCAATATGTCCCATACCAAACTACATCATTAAAACCATTACTTTGCACAGTACTACAAATTGTTTGTGAAAATGCCACCTTCAACAGTAAAAGCATTGAAGAATCCCTTGAACAAGAATAGTCATGCAGATATCTTTAAAGGAAATGTGTGCATGCTTTTAAAACCAATTAATATAACTGCATGAGCTTCCATTGTTTGTCCTCAAATATTTCAGCCAAAAGTAAATGATGCTTTTGAAAGCACGTGTCTTTAGAAAGCATGAGGTTGAAGGGATGGGATCTAGTGATCTAGTTCAGAGGGTAAGGGCATGTCCAAAATACCCACACTTGCAGTCCTGGCCACTTGAGAGCACGTGACAGGAAGTAAGTGTGCAAGGCTGTCCCAGGTCTGAAAAATGCCAAAAGCTCAGTGACCTTAATTCACAATAAACCTAATACCGCTTCAGGGCAGTATTTGAGGCTAAGTGTATCCCATCATTCATTGTGGAACTCATATGCCCCAAAATTGTGAGAAAAATTAGAAAAACTTTATAGTTTTGTCAGTTATAAAAATTGGAAGTAAAAAAAAAAAGTGTTGCTACTGTTGCACACTGCATTGGTGCAGAGATGAGTACATGTATTTTGCAAAACTGAATTTTATCACTTAAAGGGACACGTTTATTAATCCTAATCCTTAATTTCTCACATTAATCCTCATGTTGTTCCAAACCTTTATGACTGCGTTTCTTCAGTAGAAAGTAAAATCAGCCATTTTGAAGAATGTCTGTAACCCAAACAGGTACCTGTTTTGGTATTTCTTCGTCCATAAAACAGAAGTCAATGGGAATCAAAACTGCCTGGTTACCAACATATTTTCTTTCTTTTACACGTCATGTCAGTATAGACTCATGTAAGTGCAAAGACAACAAGTGTGGGTAACTGAGACAGGCCCCAAGTATAGATGAAGATACTAAATGGCTAAAATCACCTACAGAACCTCAAAGCACACATTTTAATTACACACATAACATAATCATGCTGTAGACAGATCACGGGTGAGGTTGGAGTATAGTGAACATCACACAAACTCGAGAGGGGAGATGTATGGAAAGAAAAAAGCATGCCCTTACTCTTACTCTTACTTGGAGCCTTTGCCTTCTTTGCTGTTTTGGGTGGGACGACGTCCCCTTTAGTGCAGAGAGCTGCAATAAATGAGGTCCTAGGTGTCCCCCAGCCCTCACGCAGGAGACCCTGTATGAACACAGAAAAACATATTATTAATCCAGTAACATTTTTAAATGATTTTTAAATTAGTCATTAAAATAAAGGTTATTTAACGTAATGTAATATTTTACTGACATTTCACTATTAAGGTTATAACGGGCAGAGATTTAAGTCCTGTTTTAACGTGTCTTCACCAAAAATCGTATGCGAAAGGCTCTTCAAACACATTTACAAAGTATCTCCAGACCACCTTAGTAGAAATGCAGCGAAAATGAGTTTATTATTACCTTGACAGAGCCAAGTCGACCTAACCTGAGCAGGGACGTCGCCATCTTTGTTCTCCTGTTATTATTGTCCGGGTCGAAAATGATACTCACGAATCGGTCTTTTTCTTCTTTCTTTTACTGGCAACCGCACTTAACAGTGTATTACTGCCATCATCAGGCAGCTTGGATCAGAAACATTTCCTCTATCTCTTAACATTTTCTAACCACCCCATTAAAAAACAAGCAAACACTTATTTAACCTTCAGATATACTTTCCCTTCTACCCACACTATATCAGCATCTTCTACCTCTCTAGATATACTTCTCCTACATTCTCCTCATTAAACCTGTATTATTCAGAAACTGAAACAACACATTTACCGTACTATTTCCTATATCTGAGTCTAATATATTCTTTAATGTTAACTCTCTTCCTTCATTCCTCCATACTTCTTCTCTTAGCACTTCTCTTTCTTCATCAAAACCATTACAATTAATAATCACATGTTCTACGGTTTCCCTCTGTCCACATTGCTCACACAATCCCGTTGGATGTTTAGATATTAAATGTAATGTTTTATTCAAACCTGTATGTCCCATTCTTAGTCTTGTAATTATACTTTCCTCCCAACGAATCGGTCGTTATCAGTAGTTCCCTCAAAATGAAAAGGTGAGAATATTGTGTGGTTCAGGGGGCATGCTCCACACAGATTTTCCTTTAAAGATATTTGTTTTACATGCTCATTTGTAGTTACTTTGAACCATTTTTCAAAAATATTTCTTATTACTTTTATTCTTATATGTCCAAAACTGTATTGGAAAAAAAAAAGGAAAAAAAAAAATCTTGTAGCAACATTTTACAAAAATCGAGATTGAATATATTTGGTCAAGATCTCATGTTATAAAAGATGAAGTGCTATGCAGGTTAATCCAAACACTATGATGAAATATACCACTGCACACAATTTCATATGCATTTTATTCACATCATTTCTAAAAATAAAACATTCAGACCAGACAGAAGATGTGTGGTTCAGTTTATTCAGCTCTTTTCCCCGATATTTTACACCAACAAACATTATGAAAAGCAACAAGCATTTATTTCACAGCTAAGCGTATGCTCTCTTCCACATGTGCATTATACATGACACAGGTAGTCTTGTCCATCAGACATAAGAATTTTTGAAAAATAGCTATTTAGTATTTAGAGTCTCACAAAATAAAAAGAAACTCACAAAATGTTCACTTTTACAGATTAAAGTCAGTTAGTAAACTTCTTTCATAAAATTGCACTGAGGCACAGGAGAGGATCAGAAGTTTACTTGGAGGACACTTCATCAGATTTAGGCTCTGTAAATACAAAATATTGGCATAATGTTAGCCAAATGCACTGCAAAAAAAAAAAAACTTTAGGACAAATGCATTGACACTCAAACAAAACTGAAAACTCGTATTATTGATGTTGTATTCTTAAGGAGTATTGGAATTGACAATTTTAGATGTAAATAAATGTACACACCAGGGAATTTGAACTCGGGGAAGGAAGACAGATCACCACCACCGTACAACCGCTGCAGTTTAATTATTTCCTCAGCAAGAGCCTTCTGATATTCTGAACCGGCATCAACTAGACCACCAGCAGCACTGAGAAAACACGAAAAGTAGCTATCAATTTATAAAAAAAAAAAGTAAGATCACAAAGAGCAGCATCACTCTTCAGAGACAAGCAAGAGAGTTCGATAGTAAAACACCATGTACCCGCTTTTTGTGGAGTATACGCGGATTGAATCTAGGAACAGTTTCTGAATGGGGTCCAATCCAGCTGACAATCACAGGAAACACAACAATTAACAAGTGTTAATACAATCTCTAAGAAACAAGACATGTATATGGATGCCAGAATCCTTTATATCTTGATCAATAAAGAAGAAATCAGTCTTCTTTAACCCTCATGCATGAGAAGAGTGCCTGGTGTGGAACTAGATCTATGGCGCTTTTCCACTGCATGGTACGGCTCGGTACGGTTCACTTTTGGGGGGTTTTCCACTGGGTACAGTACCTGGTACCTGGTACTTTTTTTAGTACCACCTCGGTTGGGGTTCCAAGTGAACCGTACCGTTACCAAAACGTGACGTGTAAACTCTACTGATCACGGATTGGCCGGAGAGAATCGTCACTACCTGCGTCACTGAACTTGCGACACAAACACAACAGAACCGCTAGATTTAAATCAGCACACCCAGCGAAGGATCGAACCCAACTGTTTTGAACGAGCGCACCTTTTTTTAACAAACAAAAAGTGGTTGTTTCGTTGTCTGTTGAGGAAGTACAGACGTTCCTCTTGTTGATAGCAGAGGAACAGATCCAGCGAGAGCTGGGGAGTCGCGGCAGTAGAGGCGGTGCAACTATAACGACATGTGAATAATCCCGCCCACTCTAAAGCGGTACTAATCTGCAGTGGAAACGCGAGCCGAGCCGTGCCGTGCCGAGCCGTGCCACTCAGTGGAAAAGCGCCACTAGTGAACTAAAGAGAACCGAGTCAAGGAGCAGGTCAGGCGGTGAGTAACTAGGACAGAGGTTGCATCTACACTGAAATGAAACGGAAGCATTTCATCTCATAAGAGTGATTGTGTAATAATCATAAACAAATGCCCATCAAACAACTCGTGATTATTATTTTAGGTAATCGTCATACATTCTTAATTTTGCATCCTGTAATAAACTGTTGCTTCCATTCCACATACAGCAAACAGTGCAGTCTCAATCTCACTCCATCCATACACCATATTGGGAAAGTGGGTAAGGAGCATTTCATATTTAACTTTGACATATAAACCACAGTACACAGGAAAAGATAAGAGGATAATTAACCAATCACTGATATCATGCGACCCCCTGGGAAGAAAGTGCGTTTGGGTGAGGAAAGAGCAACAGGAAAGAAAGGTGAGGTCAAAGTACATTTACATGTTACCATACTCATAAACAAACTAGTCAAAACATAGCAATGCATCACCTGTGATGAGATCTTAAACTTAAAATTTTACCTAACTGTGACTTTAACAGGAAATAAAACCCAACATTTGTTCTGACAAAGTGACAATTTCTAATAAAGCACAACAAATGGAGTGTTATCTTTACAGACGGTGGAGTTGGGATGGGGCATAAATGAGAAAACAATTGTAATAATAATAATAGTGTGTATATAATAGGGCTGTCAATTCAATCATCAATAAACATGTTAATAAAATTGATATGCTGAATAATGAACATAATTAATTGATATTACTGTGACAGACTAAGCATGGAATAAATTTACAAAAAAAGTGGTTTTCAAGACGATATACTGTTTCATTTACATAATAAAATTTTGCTTATATTTAACAGTAATCTATTTTGTCTGTTTGCCTGTTGTAGACTTAAGGCACATTTATACAAGATCATACGTGCTGATTTTTTAATTGTCAGTCTGTATGTAAAACTATGCTAAACAGACATGTCTATGTCATATCTCGCTGTTTTTTTAGCGCAATGAGCATTTCAAGTTCTTCAACTTAGTTAAATGTGTTATTCCACATGCGTTTACAAATTAAATGAACCAAACTGACATTGAATTGATGGCCAGTAAATTAGCACTTCAATTTGGGTAAACGTGAAATTTCACATTTTTAACAGTGAAATGTGCAACTATTTTCACAAAATTTCACATTATAGTCAACATGTTACTTGCCGTTTCTTTGTAATTATTTGTGCAATTGTTTCAAACTAAATCCTATACCAAGTTATTTTTCAGTGTACTAAATTCATGATAAATTGATAGTCCTAGTAAATACAGTTATTCTCCGAGGAGTGAGGTCATAAATACAAGGACTGAACAAAGACAAAAGATTTCAATGAAAGAAGCAAAGGAAGACAGGAGCAGGATACAAGAGGTCAAATACATGGAACAATGAACAACTCCATGAACAGAAAAGAAGGAAAAAAGAGACGAGTGTAAAAAAGCGGATAAAATAATTAATAATAAGCTGCAAAAATAATAAATATAACCGAAAGGTAGCAGTCAGTGAAATTATGCGGTGAAAAAACATGCATTGCATAACATGAAGGCTCAAAAAATTACAAACAAACATATATAATGTAGACATGCGCAAAGACGGATGACGGATAAGGAGACTGGCTATATTCATGGACTGAAAACCAGGGCGCAGACTTAAAATACACCATCAAAACGAAAAATGGTGTGCCATCTCTGCCCCAGCTTAGAAAATGAATATAGCCTTGATTGAGCAACTTGAGTTTCTGTTGTGATGTTGTAGAGAAACAATTAGGGGTGTCACAGTTTCTAAAGATAGTGTTCTGTTGTCACAGTTTTGGTACAATTTAGTAAAAAATCATTTCTAAATTTCCAATTAATTGTGACATTAATACTCTATTAAACACCATGAAGGTTTAATTATCCAATATTAGCCCCAATTAATCGAATGCATAGTGTGAGGGGTCTCCTGCTATCCTGCTACGGCCGGCCAGTGGGTGTGGCTAGGAGCCCCATTAGCCAGAACTCATGTCACCAGTTCCTTCCTCTGTAAAACTTTGTTTTACTGTGGATGTGTTGTTCCTTTGGTTGTTTTTGTTGGGGTTTCATTTTTTATTTTGGAGTGTCTCTATGGCATCCGTGAATGTTTTTTTTATTCCGCGGAAATTGGAGCTTGGTAAGTAGGCTACTTTCTATATTTGATGGGTAACACTTGGATTATGCTTTTCCCTGTAAAGGTTTAGCAGGGTGTCCTTTACAGGATGCTCTGATTGTTGTTTTTACTTTAGTTTGTTGTGTTTGTACGGTGAACGCAGTTAGAGCATTGGCTCGGGAACATGTCCGTGTTTTGTAATGGTAACTTGCCAATTGGTTGCTATTGCGAACAATGGTTTACGGTGTATAAAAACCTGCTGCAAGTAACTGTATGAAGACTAGGGTTGAGTTTTGAATAGGTAGGGAATCGAGGGAATCGCTTTTCCGGTGTCGCTACTCTTCAGATATTTGTTAAACAATATAAGTAGGCCTACATTTGTTTTGTGTTTCAGTTTGGCTTCTAAAAATGTAAGAATTTGTTACTGCACCGTCAGAAGATTTATTCGATAATTTTTTTTCTAAAGATCAGCTCTTAGAACTCGCAACTCATTACAAAATTAATTTGTCGACTCGAGATAAACGTTTAAAAGACAGCATTAAAACCATGATAAAGACAGAGTTGTTTGATCGCGGTATTTTAAAATCACAATTGTCTACAGAAGCTGGTCTTCAATGTCTCATTTGACATTTAAGCAACAGAAACAGTTGTTGTTAATTGAAACTCAGATGAAAGAAAAACAGATCGTATTGAATTGTCTGAAGTTCAATTACAGCAGCAGCAACTTTAACGCTACCGCTTGGACTTGATAAGAAGACCGTAAGCTTTTAGTCACTAATGGAGTGGAAGGAGAAATTGTTTCGCGGAGATTTGATATTGTGAGTAATATGAAGCCGATTCCAAAGTTTGATGAAAATGATGTTGAGCGTTTCTTTTCGTTGTTTGAGCGTGTAGCTAATGCGTGAGATTGGCCAGATGAGGAACGTATGTTGATGTTGCAATGTGTTTTTACAAGCAGAGCACAAGAAGCATATTCCTCTCTTAGTTTGGAGGATGCAGCTGCTCAAGGGACTGTTAAGACTGCAGTATTAAAAGTTTACAAATTGGTTCCAGAGGCCTAAAGACAAAAGTTTAGGTCTTGGGAAAAAAAAACGCATGTTGAATTTGCGCGTGATATTTTGATGTATTTTATTCCCTTGTGTATGGCTCCTAATGTAAACACACTGGACGATTTAAAAGATTTATTAGTGCTCAAACAATTTAAAAACTCTACTTCAGATCGTGTTGCAACATTCATAAGTGAACGTAAACCTGCCACTGCATATGAGGCTGCTGTTTTAGCTGATGAGTTTACGTTGATTCACAAGACTTCTTTTGGTTACAAGACCTATGGAGAAAAAGACCTAAAGGAGCCGTTTGGAAGGAGCCATGCAAAAGCTACGGTTACTTATCTTGGGAAGGTGGCTGGTCAACGTAAAGTGCATCTCATCCGCACTAAGGTGGAAGCTATAGATAAGTATCCTATGCCCACTACCAAAAAAAAGAGTTTTCTTTTAGCGATTTTTGGGCATGGCTGGATTTTATCGTCGTTTTTGTAGAAATGTTTCTACTGTTGCAATGCCCCTTACTAATTTGTTGCAGGGAGGAGTGGATTTTTGTTGGACTTCTGTTTGTCAGCAGGCATTTGAGAAAATAAAAATGCTGCTTACGGAGGCACCTGTATTATCCGCCCCAAAATTTGACCACCCTTTCCAATTGCAGATGGATGCCAGTAATGTGGGTGCTGGTACGGTCTTGTTTCAGAGATCTGAAGAGGTCCACAGTAACACAAAGTTTTATAGAGGAAGGAACAGGTGACATGAATCCTGGCTGATGGGGCTCCTAGCCACACCCACTGGCTGGCCGTAGCAGGATAGCAGGAGACCCGTCACAATACTAAACTGTTGTTGTTGTTGTTTTTATGAACCGTTTCACCCCTAAATGCATTTGCATGTATGCTATGAACTAACACATGGCAATGCAATGCAATGACAAAAGCTAATGACACACTGTAATGTAACTAACTGTATAAATGAAAGGGTAAGAAAATGCATTGTGATTATATCTTTACCATTAGCATTACACATTTTTTATATATAAAACCTGTAACCAAAATTGAGAAAAAAATTGCTTTCAAAATTTTGCTGTATCCCAATATATGAAAGGGGGTTATAGGGGATGGTGAGTACCCTCAGGCGTCTCCACAACTTCTGCTGGAACTTCAGTAGCATCTGAGATCACAGGGGCAGGATCTATCAGCTCTTCAGCAGGAGCTGCCTCTGCAACCGCCTCAATAGGGCCAGATTCTCCAACTACCTCAGCAACAGCCTCTACAACTGGGGAAGCTTCCGCCACAACTTCTGCAACTACTTCACTGACAGCTTCTACAACCTCAGCAACTGCTTCCTGGACAGGGGCGTCTTCTGTAGGTGCATCTTCAGAGGCCGGTGCAGCAGGGGCTTCAGGAGCTGCAGCTTCAACTGCAGGTGATGCAGTTTCAGCAATAGTTTCTGGAGGGCAAACTGTGGCCTCAGGTGTAAGCTCAATGGCTTCAGCTGCAGGTGTGGCTTCAACTTCAGGGGCAGTAGCTTCAGCTACAGGAGTGGCTTCAACTGCAGGGGCAGCAGCTTCAGCTGCAGGGGTGGCTTCAACTTCAGGGGCAGCGGCTTCAGCTACAGGGGCAGCGGCTTCAGCTACAGGGGCAGCGGCTTCAGCTACAGGGGTAGTGGCTTCAGCTACAGCGGCTTCAGCTACAGGGGCAGTGGCTTCAGCTACAGGAGTGGCTTCAATTACAGGGGCAGCGGCTTCAACTACAGGAATGGCTTCAAATGCGAGGGCAATGGCTTCAGCTCTGGGAGCAGCGGCTTCGGCTGCAGGCGTGGTGGCAGTTACAACTGGTTTAGGTGCAGGGGCAGCAACAGATGCAGCTTCTGTAGAGGCAGCAGTAACCGAAGCTGCAACCTCCTTCTTGGGGAATTCCACATATGATCTGTGCTGGACAAGTTTTTCTATATCGAAGTAAGTTTTTGGTGCTGCTTTTTCTAGGATGGAGGGGGAAGGAGGGCAAAAATAGAAATGTAATAATTTGCTTCATCATGTGCATTATCAGGCTGAATGAAGACCGCTAAACTCATACAGCAAAATAACTTACCCAATTTCTTCAACAATTAGATGAGCATCCACTGAGGTAGTGGAGCTTTGAACACCTTATAACCCGACTCGTGCACATCAAATTTGAACTATGGCTAATTTAAAAAGCCATCTGACAGGAAAAGTAACCTAAACATGTCACATTCAGTAAACCCCATTTTCATAAAACAAATTAAAGTATTGTACTGTTAATACCCTTATTTTCATTGGAAAATACAAGGTAAAATGCAAAAGATTCTTTCATTATAATTATTCCAAAATTCTAGAGTTATTGAAGCTAAAAGGCTATATATTTTCATATCACCATTATTTTAAAGTAGCGCCAAGTAACTGTTCTGAATCAGATGACACAACTGTTCACACTATATATTTGAATTTGTGGTCAAACATGATCAAACTGTGGTACCAGCACATAATCATCATGATAACTATTAATAATAATATTGATAATAAATATGATTATTAAAATTAATTTACAATTAGTTATTTCTAAGAGGCATTTTCATATTTATGTAGCAATGTTCAGCACAAAACAGGTTTTGTTCAGCTTTTATTTTCAACAAGAAGTCACTTGTTGGATTATTGGCTTCACCAGATTCTCTTGAATGAACAGAGGGAGTGGCTTCATGAACGCATTCATGCAGTGCATTCTTTAACTCCAAATGTCAAGGTGACATATATAAGCAGTTAGGACATCCACATATAGCACTAAGCATATATGCCAGTACAACACCACATGGCAAGCCCTTTCTCAAGCCCTCTGCCACCTCTAACCTCAGAGGAACATTGTACAGCAACAATTATGGATAACAGGTCATTAGGTTATCTTTAAGAACGCCATGCGACCAGTTTTACTTGTTTAAAAATGCCCACAGAGAAAAAGAAAAGACCAAGAGTTTAATTTATATTATAATCAACATACCATATTTGTGTCTTTATTAACAATATAGATGTGGGCCTGTTGGTTTATAGGTAATATAACATTTATTTCTTAAAATTACATTTTTAGTTTAACCACAAAGCTCACGTACTCCACAAACTGACTGAAGTTTCATAGAACTATGCAAATTTCTATTTCAAAACCACTGTCAAACCCTTTTATTGTCTGATGTCAGTTCAAGCTTCTATAAATCGAATAATTTATGTACTAAACAAGTGCTGCTTGTGCTTAAAAGATGCTGGCACCACAAATCGATCGGTTATTGATTTTAGGAGATTCTGGACCATCTTTTCCTTTTGCATATACAGTCATTGCCAAAAAGTCTGCAAACACTATACATTGTGCTGACAGTGTTAACTGTAACAAAATGGAAAATGGATTCTGGAATACATCCTAAACTTGACAGAAACATTTTAAATTTCTCAAACATTAAAAAAAAAAAGATTTTAAACATGCGATCATGTTATATTTTTAAACTCACATATTATTTTGTATTAGAGTTTAACTATATCTTTTCCAAATACATTATATTCTGTATCTATATTCCATACAAACTTATTATATTAAATATTAGAGCTTATTACTCGTCTGTCTGAAATACCTGATTATGATTGTCCAATCACTGAGGTCTAAACTTTATAGCTAACCACTCTCTTATTCTTCTCCCATAACAAATTTATTAGAAATGTTTTTTTGTGCATTTAATTCATCATAATAGCAGGCTTTGCTTTTGGGACCTGATCACCCTGTTAGAGTTGCATCAGGTGACTGTATATGTGATTTTGTCAGTGAGTGCAAATAAATTTGATTGTGAAGTTTGTTTATTGTAGCAGTTTGTTTAAAGTGCCACTAATATGCCTTTTCGAATATTACCTTTCATGCAGTGTGTCATGTAGCTGTATGTGAACATAAACTATCTGCAAAGTTGTGAAGCCGACAGTGCACGATAAATAGTTATTGTCTATCAAAAAAAAGAGTCAGCTCACAATCGCCTAAACGAGCCGTCAGGAATTCAAATCTTATTCTGTTACGGCTCTACGTCACAATGTAACACATTTGCATAATGTCTGCCCACGTTCTACGTCGCCAACTTGCACGCCCACAAACAGTCAAATTTCCGTGTGGTTAACATCATGTCGAGAAGACGCTGTATCCTACGCTGTGAGAGTAACTTTGTTTTATCACATCTTATAATTACCACAAACCTTTTAACACTTGACACTTACCACTGAGAAACGTCCTGCTCCAGTCGTGCTTGCGATTAGCACTCAACGTTTCATCAAGCCGACTCCAGCGCTGAATTTGGTAAGGTACAATCGATACCATCTTTTCTACGTATTGACAAGTCTCCAGGGCTGTCATTCCATCATGGCAATAGGCCTTTCGTTTCCAAAACGCGCTGTACGCGGTAGACCAGTCCAGAGCCAGATCTCTCAACGGCTCTGGACCAATCACAAAGGACCACGCCATCTGACCAATCAGAGCAGCTGATTTGAAAGGAGGGGTTTTAGGGAGGACGGATTCGTTGAATGCTTTTGCACGGTGTTTTACGGAAAATTAGAATGAGGTCAAATGAAATCTATTTTTTGAGAAAACTAACGTGTTTTTTGACCTTGCATGTATGAATGTAAACCTGTTTTAGGAGACTCATAAAACAATATTAGCAACCTTAAAAATGGCATAATAGGGGCACTTGAAATTAGCAAAATGTGCAGAAGTAAAATATGACAATCTTAATATTATGTCAACATCAAAGAGTCTGAACACTTTTGGCAATGACTTTGGTATGGATCTTTGCATGGTATTACTCCTACATGACACAGTAAGGGACAGGAACAAAACGCACTCCAGCAGGTTCAGAAACAACAGCTGAGGTCAGAGGATACGTCCCCTGAACCACACAAACCTCAGTTTTCCCATGTATGGTGTCAAGATCTGAATACTACAGAGTCCTCCTCCCCCAAATGAATGGCGCATGACATATACAAAAGTATTGTGACATAAATTGAAGAAAGATTTACCTTTGTTGGACTTTTTGGACTTCTTGCTGTCCCCAGATCTAGAGCTGAAAGCGACAGCAGGAGCTCTTCTGATAGAGCTCAAGCCCTCCGTCTGCAGACACTAACAACAAGAGACACACACAAACAACATAGACTTCAAAAAACACAGCAGATCCCTATGAACAATCACAACCACCTTTCTGCAGTTCTATTTATACTGCTGTACATCGTTTGCTGTGGTCTCAAAGAAACGCACAAGCAAAAAGTACACAGTGTTCTCAAGGAAAGACCAACACTTTCAGTTTTTCCAAATAGATACTCAAACAATTTTCAGCATTTTAGGAACACTTTCTAAAAACTAAAATATAGGGGGAAAGCAGATAAAAAAAAATCAAAAGAAAAACGAAACATTAAACAATTATTTGAAACTCCGACATTTTACACTATTTTAGATGCAGGGTTCTGATGCATAAGATCTGATCCACACTGAGTAAACGCGCTTATTTAATAAGAGGAATATTTTCATGCAAATAATGTCGTGCATGTAAATCCAGCACAAAGAAGGCATTCATGCGTCGGGTCTGAGTGGATTAAATGCTTCAGTGCTTTAACATAGCATTAGCTTGTGTTCACAAGAGGAATCTGACTACGCAGTTTCACACGTTTAAATAATACGAATATGTAAATGCCCTATAATATGCATGCATATTTCATAATGCATGTCGAAAAAAAACAATGGATTACCCTGAGAGATCCGAGCCGTCCTACCCTGAGCAAAGAGGCTGCCATCTTTACTGCAGAAACCCTATGAAGAAAAACAGCTGCATGAATCAGTGTGATTGTAAATATTTAACATCGTCAATTTAAAATGCGTGCAACTGCTGTTTATTAAAAAAAAAAAATAATTGCTACTTCATAATTTGCTCAAAATCTGATCTGTATTTTTATATAGCGCGGATTGCACATAAAATGCAATAGCTAACATTGACAGGGATCAGTGTTTGCCATGCACATCATTTACAAGAAAATGAAAAAAAAATTCTAATGACCTAGATGGTGTGTTTTGTGCAGGTCTGTGTGCCACTGAATCCTAAAGTCGCCTGACTGTGACAGATCTTTAAATCAAAGCTCCAGTTTGATGAAATGTCCACGAACGACAGATACTAAACTCAAGAAAGATCTTAGCAAAGTAAAAAGAAATGTTGCACTGAAGCACAGCACGCTAAAGAAGCGCCCGTGCATAACAGACACGCCCCCTCACCAACCACACCAATACAATTATTGTAATCATGTCCTTTACAAACGAGGTTATATATTTTTCACCTAACACTGTAAAACATTAAGTGAAATAGAATACTAATAAATCGCTTTTAATAATACCGAAGTGTTATTAGTAGCGAAAGTGTCTTCTTCGGCACACTCTTTATGGCGGTGTCGTAAAGCCAGATTCCTGCACGGTAGTATTATTGACGTATTACATGCGCGACTCTCAGTGCGCACGTGACAAACTATCATCATGGCAGTAGTGTGTTCAAAGGCAGACTGGTTTGTTTCAAGCTGTTCTACTAGTTTAGTTGCTATAAACCTTAAACTGTCTAGGTGAGTAGCTGTATTTTAGCCTGTCAACTGTCTATTCGCTTCCAGCTCTTTATTTTGGACTTCCCAAGTGCCCCTGTGCATTCTGCAGAATCCTATTGCACTATGGTCTCTGTACATGACTGTTATGTTCACTTCTGAAATTTGAAATCAGCTTGCTTGATACACCTTGACTTGAATGCCAAACTATCTGTGATAAATACACATTTTGTTACACTGCATTTGCATGGATAAAACACCAGTTTTTAGCTTTTCTTTTTGGTTGAATTCAAATAGGATAGTACAAATGTCATGAAACATTCATTATTTTGACTTTGTGACATTATCATTTTATTTTAGGAATCCATACATAAACCAGTCAGCTGTGCTATTATCAGTACTGCAGAATGAGTGTGTTGTTAACATTTTTTTGTGTTAAAAAATGACTTCGGCATTGATATTTTAGCATTATATTTGATAATCGCTCAAATTCAGTCTTGCCTATTTGCTCCTTTTACTTGTTTTTATAAAATTTTTGTAAAAAAAAGTTACTTTCCATTTCACTTTTTCCTGATAGAGAGCCGTTTGTGTTTGACTGTGCCAAAGCTGAGACAAAACCAAAGGAAGCTGATGGTGATAGTAAAAGGTAACTATTTGTGTATGTTTGTTTTCTCTTCATGAGTTCTTTATCTGAGGGTTATGTCACAAGTAGGCCTGTCGCAATAATCAATATATCGACTTATCGCGCAATATATGTTCATGACCTCAATCATTTTTGGTGATGCAATATATCGCCCATTATATTTACTTAAAAATTGATGTTACCATGTTTTGTACACTCCACTTGCGCCTGTGTCTTCTGCAGCTTCTTGTACAAAACGTGGTGCAGTCATGAGGTGCTAGTTCAAATTAAAAAAATGCTTCTACAAACAAAGTTTCATCTGCAGATTTGATCTTGTTTAGGGAGCTGTGCCGTTGTGCGTACGGACATCTGACTGCTGAGTAGTGATTGTGGTTCTCAGCAATAGTGTGCACTGTGCACCCTTATTTTATAGAGAAAAGAAGGTCCGTTTTTCTTTTTTTTCCTACTTGCTACTATGCATCTTTTTGTAAAAATGTTGCTTTTGCTATTTATCAGGTTTTTTAAAGGTACTAATATTTTTGATACTTCATTTTCATGATCTAAATATTCTTAAAAATTAAAAGTTTGTTGTCATTTGGAAGTGTGTTAGGCCTTCTTGCATTATTATGCTTTTACATTATGATTATATATTCAGTGGCATAAAATGGTTTTTAAAATGACAATAATATCGCTTATCGCAATTATTTCTGGGGCAATATATCGCACAACAAAAAGTTGTTATCGTGACAGGCCTAGTCACAAGATGTAGAGGATTGCAGAAAAAGATCTTAAAATGTTTATCTGTGTATTGCCGTGCTGGGGAAGGATCAGAGGAGAAGACAGTGGCAGTGACAGGACTTCTTGCATTTGCTGTGTCCAGCGTCTGGGAGCATGCCGCGCTCACTGATGACCACCAACGTCTTGTTCAATTCTTCTGTACTGAGCCATCTGTTCATCTGATTTAGTACCACGTAACACACACACTCACTATCTCCCCATCACACATATCTTTACAAACCCGTCTTAAGTTTCTCTCTTTTGGGGAATGCACATTTTTTGTGGACTCGCCTATTTCTCTTCAATAAAAACTGAAAAATCTGGCTAGAATACTAGTTTTCAAAAAGTCATTCGGGATGGGTTTGGATCAACATAAGGATGAGTAAATTCTGATGTAGATGTAATTATTCTTTTTGGGCGAACTGTTCCCTCAGTACTAATTTCTCTGTAAGGTTCGGTGTATAAGTCTATGATTGTCCTCTTCTAGGTGGGTTGTGCGGCGATGCACGTCTCTTGTATTTACTCAGGATGAGGATGAAGTCTTTGTGGCTGATAAGTCTGGAGATGTATATTCATTCTCTGTTCTGGAGCCACAAAAAGCAGGAGAGCTGAAGCTGGGACATCTCTCTATGCTATTGGATGTGGTATGATGGACACCAACAGAACAGTGCTTCTCATTTAGCGCAGTATCCAAACAAAAATATTTGAATTTCAGTTTATTTTCACTTAATTATGAAGTTACTTAACTAACATGATTTCTAGCTTTTCTGTCTTTTTGTGTTTACCTCTAGAGATGGTAAAATATTAAATGGCTGAAATATTTCTTTATTAAAGTGCTATTTGTTGATTCGGGGTGTTAATGCAGCACCCAAACAAAAATAGTTCAAATTCTCTTTTGTTTTCACTTAATTGTGAAGTTGGTACCTAATATCATTTTTAGCTTTCAAAAAAGTGATGTTTAATGTTTAGTTCTTTTTTGTTTTCCTCTACAGACTCTTTCTCCTGATGATAAATATATCATAACAGCCGACCGAGATGAGAAGATCCGAGTGAGTTTCCGGCGGTCACCCTACAACATTCAGGCTTTCTGTCTAGAGCACAGAGAGTAAGTGTGGACTGTGGGAAGCAAGTGATGTTACATCTCATATGTGACTCTGGACTGGACCACAAAAGCAGTCTTAAGTCGCTGGGGTATATTTGTAGCAATAGCCAAAAATACATTGTATGAGTCAAAATTATAAATTTTTCTTTTATGACAAAAACTCATTAGGATATTAAGTAAAGATCATGTTCCATGAAGATATTTTGAAAATTTCCTACCGTAAATATATCAAAACTTAATTTTTGATTAGTAATATGCATTGCTAAGAACTTCATTACAACTTTAAATGTGATTTTCTCAATGTTTCGATTTTTTTTGCACCCTCAGTTTCCAGATTTTCAAATAGTTGTATCGTAGCAAAATATTGTCCTATCCTAACAAACCATACATCAATGGAAGGCTTATCTATTCAGCTTTCAGATGATGTATACATCTCAATTTCTAAAAATTGACCCTTATGACTGGTTTTGCGTTCCAGGGTCACATATGTTGTTCCCACTTGTTCTAACATGTTTGTTTTCCTCTCTGCGTTTTGTCCAGTGACTTGCTTGTACCTGCGGGACATCCTGACTGGCTTCTCTCTGGTTCAGGCGTATGTGCTTTTTCAGTTTACCTTCATTGTTTTACTGTAATATTCAGTTGGGATAGTTTATATAAGGGGGATATAAGTGTCTTAATACAGTAGGACTGACATGGTTGTGTTCACAGGATGGCACAATGAAGGTCTGGCATTATGAGAGTGGTCGGCGGTTACACAGTGTTGACCTGAGGCAACTCACCCTCGACTCTGAAAACACAGACACAGAAAAGGTGCCGTCCATTTGATTTCAGTCAGCCCTTCATGCACACAACGCATACAATGTTTCGTACAATCCCACAAAAATTACATTATTGACCTAGATGTAAGGTTTTCAGCTGGAGGTCTGTGAACCTCTGGGGTCTAAGTCTGGCAGTTTAATTCGTTTTTAATTATTAAAACATATAATTTTGATAATTTACATATCATATATAATATATGGTTATGTAATTTGTTAGTCTTTATTTTTCATATGCAAATTTCACAATATTGTAATGGCAATATTAATTGAAGGCGCTGAATCGGGCTAGAAAGTGAAGGGGGTGAATTCTCCAGGAAAAAGAAAAGGTTGAGAGAATACTGCTTTTAGATACGTTTAAATATTTTTATTTAAAATATGTGTACACACAATTAGTGTGTGACAGATGACAGAAATATGTAGGACAAAGCCACGTAAAGAGAAAAAACCTAAAGATATTTGCTGGACACATTGCATATTTTTCAAGGAATGCAAACTTTTATGGTAAAGACTTTTAGACTTAGTGAAAATCCATTTAAAAGAAAAATAATGTAATTTACAAACATCATTGTGTCATTTATATTCATTTATGAGATTATCTCAATCAAAATCATGATATTTTAACTACAAGAGAATATACATTAACAATGTAAAGCATTGTAATAATATTTGTGACCCTGGACCACAAAATTCTTCAAAATTCTGATAAAAATCATTAAATAAGCTGAATAAATAAGCTTTCCATTGACGTATGGTTTGTTAGGATAGGACAATATTTGGCCGAGATACAACTATTTAAAAACCTGGAATCTGAGGGTGCAAAAAAAAAATCATAATATTGAGAAAATCGCCTTTAAAGTTGTCCAAATTAAGTTCTTAGCAATGCATATTACTAATCAAAAATTAAGTTTACAAAATATCTTCATGGAACATATTTACTTAATATCCTAATGATTTTTGGCATAAAATAAAAATGTATAATTTTGACCCATACAATGTATTGTTGGCTTTTGCTACAAATATACCCCAGCGACTTATGACTGGTTTTGTGCTCCAGGGT
Source organism: Sinocyclocheilus anophthalmus (assembly GCA_018155175.1). Classification (NCBI taxonomy): domain Eukaryota; kingdom Metazoa; phylum Chordata; class Actinopteri; order Cypriniformes; family Cyprinidae; genus Sinocyclocheilus; species Sinocyclocheilus anophthalmus. The sequence goes on along the minus strand of JADLZN010000890.1, from coordinate 221,285 downwards.
CACATTTGTTAATGATATTATTGAAAGTTTTTTTATTAATAAAATCTACCATTTTCATTGGTATCACTAAGATCCTAGAATTAATTAATTCATTTTTTTAAATTGAATTATGTATCAAAATAATCTGAATTAAAATGCAAAAAATCTAGATTTTTTTTCCACCTCTGGAACTTTTGTTTTATTGAAAAACATACATTTCTTAACTTTTTAAAATCACAAAATGAATTGTGGCTGATTAATTGGAAATATCTACCTAGTTTGTGTTAATAAAAAAAATTTAAAAACTGATTTCTCATTACAGTAGAATTACTAGAAGAAATATTTTAGCCTATATATGGAGGGCCTTCGATTATTGGGTTCTGTTAAAGTTCAGTAGCTTTAGAGCTGCTGCTATAAACTGTTTATTTCCATTCAAATCCAGGTGTGTATATATTGTCGTTTACACCAATCTCAGCACATGACACTGACTATATTTCTTTCTGTCTTCAGAGGTTTGCTGTCAGCAGGATCATCTGCTCACCAGATGGAAAACATATAGCTGTCCAGTGTGAGAGGTGTGTTTCATTTCATCAGATTTCAGTTTATCTTACCTCTAACTGGATTCTGGAGTCTCAGTGACAACAACAGTATTCTTTTGTTAAAATAGAAACACAAGTCTTAAGAAAGATGTCTTTTGCTCACCAATTATACATCTAAACAGTTAAAATCATATCCGTCTGTGTAGATTGCCCTCAGTTCAGCTCTTCACGGTGGATCCTGGGACAGAGGGGTGTCTGAGCCCTGCTGAGACTCTTGCTCTTCCTCATGCTCCCTGGGACATGACATTTGATTCACAGAAGCAGCTGTGGGTCTTACTGGAGACTGAAGACGTGAATGTGCTCCTGTATCAATACTCGGAGCAGCACTGGAAGGTACATGCATGCTTTCTTTCATGTTTTGAAGTCCGCTCTGCTCTTACTAACTCATATTGCTTGTTCATAGCTGTGTGACTCAGAGACTCCTGAACTGAGGAGGGTCACTGAAGCATTACAAGCTCAGTGGAATATCTTTAAAGGTAAGAAATCCAACGAACATTATAATGAAACAGAAAAATGAAATAAACCAATAACTAAAACATATCATGACAAAGTAAATGTATGCTTGATCTTGAGTTGAGCAGTCTTTCAGAACTCAAAACTTCCTCCTCAGTCCAAAAAAATCTATCAAAACAAAGCTGCAAAAAACAGAATTTACTCAGACACCAATTCAGTTTTGATCAACTCAGCCTGGACCTGTCAAAATAATATGAAGGAAGACAAGTAACACCAGAAGGACTAATGAAAAGGGTCAATATCTCAGGAGGAAAAATGTGTAAAATCACCCCTCAAACCTGTATTAAATAATAGTCAACTCATGTAGCAAATATAATACAGTATGCTTTATAGGGTTAATGTACCATCTTCTTTTTTCCCCCCTCTTACCTTTATTCTGCACACGTCATGCTTTCCTCTTGTCTTCCGTTCGCAGGTTCTGTGGGACTGGAGAGTCCGTTTAAACACCTGTTTAAAGTGAACTTCGACAACATGGCATCATATTTGCAGAAGAAACAGGAAAGACTAGAACAGGAGAGTAGGAAGAGAGCAGCAGCAAACGGCTCTAAACCCAATAAGAGAAGTAAAACGGAGAGCAGCACTGTGCCTCAGAACACCAGCTGAGAGAACTTTTTGTGATGTTCATATAATTATACCTCTCTTTTTGTTAATCGACAATGATTATATGACTTTTTATTCATTCAGTAAAGCTTTACTTAGTCTATTTTCTGAACAGTAAGGTGCTGTATTCTGCTTTGGCCACTAAAGGTCAGTGCCGCTCAGCTACAGTCAGGGCTGTGTCACACATCCTGGTACAGCTTCATTAGACAACAGGAATGAACATACTATTTTATTATAACAGTGCTCTAAAAATGAGATCTGTGGCTTCAGTTGTTCTTCAAGTTAGACTTTTATTTTTCTGAGTAAAAGTGACTAAAAATCTGTACATCCTGTATAATGTTTATACTTTTACAAAACCAAATAAAAACGACACACATGGTTCATAGCTGAGCTGTACATGGTTCAATTCCCTGAAAGATGCTTTGGATTTTCATTTACTGCCTCTGATGGGATTCCAGCTGAAACAAATAAGCAAAAGCTAGGGTTGACTGTAAATATAACATGAATAATAACTAAAATGCATGCAGTACAATGTTTCAACATTGACCTTGCTCATTTCTTTTTTCCTCCCATTGTTAAATTTTCACTCTTCTTTTTCTGCACCTATAGGGATAATGAGAAGGAAATAGCTAATACCAGTTAAAAAGTAATAATAATAATAATAAAAATGGTCACTGCTAACCTCATTCATGGCATCATCTATCTGTTTAAGCTCCTCGTATCTGTCCCTGGACTCTCGTAGGGGCTGTACCATTACCTCCTCAATCTGAGGAAACAACTGCAACGCACAGAGAGCAAACAATATCACAACCTGGTATCTTGGCCAGTTTTCACAACTTGGTTTGATCTGAACCAGAGTTCGATTTCACCGACTTTCCCCCCTGTATGTTTCACATTGTACTTTTAGCCTAACCGATTCACCTTCATCACGGTCTCAAACATGGGGATCAGGACAAACTTGATGAAGCCGATCTGAGCAGTGGGTTTGGTCACTTTCTCTCTGTCCATGAAAGGAGCGACTGGTAAACCTTCCACCTTCTCTCGATCACTCTGTTTGAGAGAGAACACAATTCTGATGACGAAAGAAGTGCACTATAAAGATCAAAATGTTGGGGTTGGTATCATTTTTTTATGTTTTTGAAAGTCTATGCTCACCAAAGCTATGTAAAAAATACAGTATGAACAGTATTATTGTGGGAAAAAATTGTTATTAACTTTTGAATTAACTTTTTATTTAATTTATTTTAAAATGTAAGTTACTCCTGTGATACGCTTATGGAGAGGTTTTGCTGTATGGTCAGGTTTAAGGGTTGGTTTTTAAATAAAATTACAATGTAAAAATATACAGTACACTAAATGCATTGTATCAAATGATTACTTTAAATGTTAGTACAACAAACAGTTACAAATATTTAAGAAAAAAAAATGAAAATGTACTCGCCCTCAGGCCATACAAGATGTAGACGAGTTTCTTCATCTGAAAGGATTTGGAGAAATGTAGCATGTAGCCAAAAAATGTGTTTCTTATAAATGCTCAGTTTTCACCTCACAAGACATTCATTTGAGGACTGGCGTGGCATGTACTTGTGGAATTATTTGTGAGGTTTTATAATCAGTTGAATTTTGACTCTTATATTTGACTGACCCAGTTCATTGCAGAGGATCCATTGATGAGCAAGTGAAATAATGCTAGTGTTTTTTATCAACTCTGTTCTGATGAAGAACCAACTCATCTAGTTCCATTTGATGGCCTGAGGGTGAGGACATTTTCAGCATTTTTAGATGAACTATTCCTTTAAAGACACTTAATAAAAAGTGGGACGTATTTTTACATCTCCATACAACATACTTGTAATCATATCTACCTGCATGAAGTACTCCTCCAGCAAACAGTCCACCCACGGCTCAGCGACCTCCATCGGCCGAACCTCATTAGAGATATCACAGCACTTGATCAGCACCATCTTCAGCTTCCACAGATATAGAGAAACAAGTTTAATAAGCTCATCGCAGCACTTTTTCATAGGTGAATAGTGGCACTGCAAAATGGGTTCAGAAAGCTCACACAAGTAACATGCTCCTCATTAGTGAAGTCAAAGTTATCCACTTTCTGTTTGAAAGAGTCCAGAATCTCTCCATGTCGGGCCATGTCTGTGGCCAGTATCAGGGTGATGGTTCCCTGTCAGAGACAAAATTATTCATTGTTCAAGACAAATGTATTACATATGCGTGCACAAAGCTCGGTTTAAAGGCCTGAGGCACACCTGACGAATCTGTTTGAAGGCTTCAGGATCAAAGTTGGCAAAGATGTTGCAATCAGACTGAGAGAAAATCTGGAAGGCCACGGCGCAGTGATGGTTCTCCAGAGGAGAGATGTCATTGTACCTCACCGCCAGCTCTGTGCGCGCATTAATCTGATACCTGCAAAAGAGGGTCCAAAACATTCGACAGGTGCCAAATGCAAATACAAACTCTACAGTACTTGGATTTGGTGTCCAAGTGGAATATGTGGAACACAATGACTCGAATTTAAGATATCTATCATATAAATATAGATATCTTAAATGTGCAAGGAAAAAAAATCTCAATTTTCAAAATATTGGGGTTGTGCAATGTTTAGTATATTTTTGAAAGAAGTCTCTTATTCTCACTGAGGCTGAATTTATTTGATTAAAATACAGCAATTTGTGCAATATTGTTAAAATTTGTGTGTGTGTTTAAATAATTTGAAATGATTCCAGTAATTTCAATTTTTTGGAATAATTTCAAATGATTTAAACCAACAAACAAACATTTAAAAATATATTAAAATGAAAAACAATTATTTTAAATTGTAATAATATTGAACATCACTGCTGTATTTTAATCAAATAAATGTAGGGAGAAAAACATATGCACTACTGTTTAAATCATTGGGGTTGGTATGATTTTTTTTTTAAGTCCTTTATGTTCGCCTGCATTTATTTGATAAAATGCAGTAAAAATAATACTATTGTGAAGTATTATAAATTTCCACGATCAATACAATCAAATTAAATACTGTTTCCCATATATTGAATATATTTTCAAATGTAATTTATTCCTGTGATGCAAAGATGAATTTTCAGCATCATTATTCATCTTCTGAGTCACACAGAAATCATTCTATTATGCTGATTTACTGTTTAAGAAACATTTAGTATTATTCTTAATGTTGAAAATGTTGTGCATGGAAATTTAAAAAAAAAAAAAATTGTAGGAAGTTTAACAGAAAAGCATTTATTTGAAACATTATAAATGTCTTTACTGCCAAAACTGATACATTTATCGCATCCTTGCTGAAGATTCTAGTGATTCTAGTAGAAAAAAGGATATGGTAAATATAAATAATGCAAAAGAATTTATTTAAGGCTAATAGTAGAAATATATATGGCTGGTAAGAAATATTTCTGAGCGGTAATATAAAAGTCAGTGTATGTAAGCGGTTCTGAAGGATGGAGGATCTTACGTGTTGTTGTACCCAGGATGATCCAGGTCATGACACACAGCTGCTGTCATCAAAATAAGAATATCTACTTGTGTGAACTTTTCCTGAAAAACACAGAAGCACAGCAGAGTAAGACTCTTTCTATGTGTGAGTGTTGACAGTCATCGACAGCTCTCCTACACTGCTAAATTAGAGTAAGTAATTGTCCTCTAATAGCGCGGCTAATTAATCCAATGACCTCTTAATACACGTCCATGGCAACAGCAGCACAGAGAGGCTGAAAGCATCTTCATAGACACAGAATTGCTTTTACACCCCCATACATCACTCATTTATCACTTCACTATCTCGGTCTCTTTCATTCACCTCCCACTTCTCTGATACTCCAACCTTCCTGAGCAAAAGAAACAGGTGGCTGTGGAGCAAAACAGGTATCTTTAAAACACAGTTAAAAGTGTCTCTACCTGTAGGTTGCAGAGGCAGATCATGCTGTACATCATCTGAGTGACGCAGAAGCAGTGGCGGAAATTATGGAAAGGATTGTTCCGGTAATTGTCATGGATGCAAAGCTGAAAGTGGAGAGAGAGGCAATCATTATTTTATTGTATTTTATTTTTTTATTTTTAAACTTTGGCTGATTTTGTTAAATGTTTTGTTTGAAAAGGTTCAAATAAATGGCAGTTGGTTTGATATTGTGTTGATGCAATAATATGCATAGATTGTTATGTGTGCCTTTAGTGGCCAAATCATTTTCTTTTCTTTTATTCTGTATTATTCAAAAAATATAATTAATGGTGTCACACATAATTTTTGCCTGGAGGCTGATGAATGATGAAAAATCAGATAAATGTACACTGAAGGATGTGCCTGAGATACATAAAGAGAAAAATGTACAAAAAAAAACGTAATTTACAAAAAATCACTTGTGCTGTTTTGAAAATGCTTTAATTTGTTGTTCCTGGCCTTAAAATCTTTCACTATGTGATTATCACCAAATCTTGGAATCAATTAATTTTTTTAATTTTTTTTCAATTAGCACAGGTTTTGTATTTCTTTTTGGAACTGATCAGAGATCATTGATCTGAGCTTATGCACTTCAGCTTTTGAGTGAAAAAAGCATTTGTGGATAATTTTGACCCATACTCAGAATTAGTGCTCTGCATTTAACCCATCCAAAGTGCACACACACAGCAGTGAACACACACACACACACCGTGAACACACACCCAGAGCAGTGGGCAGCCATTTTTTAACCCCGGGGAGCAGTTGGGGGTTCGGTGCCTTGCTCAAGGGCACCTCAGTCGTGGTATTGAAGGTGGGAGAGAGCGCTGTACATTCACTCCCCCCACCTACAATCCCTGCCGGTACAAGCCTCGAACCCACAACCTTTGTGTTACGAGTCCGACTCTAACCATTAGGCCACGACATCCCCCTGTTAAGGGGGGAGATGCATAATTAAGAGAAGTGCATAAGCTCAGATCAATGCAGATCAATACAAAATCTGTGCTAGCTGGGGGAAAAAAAGACAAAAAAATCTAATCCAAGATTTGGTGATAATAACATATTAGAGATTTAGAGGCCAGGAACAACAAATTAAAAGATGGAAAGATTTAAAAGAACACAAGTTGACAAAAAGATTAACCACCAGTGTAACAAGGTGGGGTTCAAAAACAGAACAAATACACTGTCATTCTCATTATTACTAAAGTAGCGCTGTGCATTCATAAATATAAGCACTTCATCAAAACAAAGTCAAACAGATTGTTCAAGTGTGTCTAAGAAGGAGAAATATAAATAAAATCTGTGACAGTCAACGAGCTAGTAAAAATGACCTGAACACAACATGAGGAATTATAATTTTATAATATAGCCTTACCAGCCATCTTTTCAGCGTGATGGGGTTAATATTAAAGTCCTTTACCAGCCCGAGGTCATGGTACATATGCTCCAGACAACTCAGCATCTTAAAGTACAAAACACTGGTGATAGTATCTTCTGCAGTGTGGTTTTGCATGTCAGTCATTTTCACCAAGTCTCTATAATACATCGTGTGCACTGGTACATCAGCTTCAGTAGAACTTTGACATTCTGCATCTTTCATTTAGCCGATCCTCACCTCGTTAGGCTCCCACTGCCACACATCGAAGATTGGCTGCCTCAAAGCTTCTACTGTCTCCTGTGAAAGGTGGTACTACACAAGCCCCACAAACACAAACGCAGAAGAGAGAAAACAGAGGGAGAGAGAAGAGGAGGAAGACAGAACAGAGGCGTGTTAGACTCTTACCTCGTTGGACTCCCACAGCCAGACGTCGAAGGTGGGTTTTCTGAGGGCATCTATGGTTTGCTGGGAGAGCATGTACTGCAGGTGACAGAGCTCTCAGTTAACCCCCGATGACCAACGCCTGGCTGTGGCCATTGCGTACATCACATTCACATCTATGTTCAACATGCCATTTTTAACCCCGAATTAGAATTATTTCTTTAAACGTGAAATTCATTATAATTTACTCATACTCTATCATTCCTTACAAATCTGTATGCTCTTTTTACACAGCTCTTTTATAGTTTATAGTGAACACAACAATAAAGCTTCAAATACCATACATGCAGCCCATAATATCCCAAATCACATACTGAGAGGTCAATAATCACAATAATAGTCTCAATGAAAATTATATGTTTTAATCTTGATGTAAATGCAGATAAGATTTGTTGAGATTTCCATAGTGACTACTTTGACATTTCTTTTATAGGCTTTTGTTGCTGTTGTTCTGTAAATTCATCAAAAATGAATATTATAAAAATATAATACAAAAATATTAAGCAGCACAACTGTTTTCAACATGATACATATAATGCGGAGACATCATTCAGCATATTAGAATGATTTTCGTGGAGGATCATTGACACTGAAGACTGGAGTAATGATGCTGAAAATTCAGCTTTGCATCACAAGAATAAATTACACTTTTAAAAAAATATTTTAAATTGTATTAATATTTTAAACAGTACCTCTAAAACAATGCTTGGGTTGTTTCACCCCAATGTTTGTTGCAAATATGGACTAACCCAACTTTGGTTAAATTTTGGTTTACATTTTTAATTAGCTTTTTAACCCAACACTTGGGTTAGTCCATATTTGACCCATCATTGGGTTGAAACAACCCAGCATTTTTTAGTGTATTACTGTTCATATCGAAGTATAATCAAATAAATGCAGACTTGGTGGGAATAAGATATTTCTTTAAAAAAAATCCCAAATTTTTGAATGGTAGTGTATATTTTCTTTTAATATTTTTGAAATTATTTTGTAGATGTTAGCATTTTTATATCTTTATTTTTGGGTGAACTATCCCTTTAAACTTTCCTTTATTTATCCTTAAACATAAACCAAGTAGATCTCTAAAGGATAAACCTTGAACTCTCATTACAAACCTTTCTGTAATTAAATGGTGCTGTATATGCTGTCCTTTATCGAATTATTAAAGCAGAATAAGTATACAAAATAATGAAGGAACCCATTACAAGCACATCTGCCATTTTACCTTTGGGTATGAAGGCACATCTCTGCGAGGAGTTAACTTCTTGTTGTCATCCAGGAAACTACTGCAAAGGTAAAGAGCATTGAGAGCACATTTGCTTTAGAACAGAACATGCTGTGTTTTTCATTTTTTTAAGTGCCATGTCAACATCTCTCAAAGAGAGTATCTTGAGAAAATACAGCTATCTTTGATTCATCTTGAATCTGATCCTTCACTAATAAGAGAGGATGTGCGAGCCATGTCAGCTCATTAAGACTTGAAAGGGAATATGTCTGTGAGTATTTTTAACAAGAGCTGACTAAGACAACACCTGGACTTCTTCTTAATTCTCATCTCATTAAAATTAGCAGTACAGACAGTGCTATCAATAGCCTGCTATAGATGCTCATTTGTGAAAATGAACTACACTTTAGCATATTTTTAAAAAGAGTACTTTTTTAAGGACACTTGATTGTATTTGAACTCTTTCCCCAACATTGATTGAATTTTCCATTATTTATGTCACAATGCTACGACTGTTATATGGTAGGGGGCGCTATTACACATCTTCTGAAATAGTACAGAATCTCAGGATTCAAAAACAAGCAAAGAAGAAGCAGAACCAAGCAATTGAAGCATTGCTTATGCACACATGTTACATCTAAAGCGATCAGCCAACTTTCAACGGCATATAAATCGAATGTTACCTAATAAAATGTCAAACCCACGAAGATGACTGTGCAAGCTTTGATGGAACTGATCTACTCAATCTATATTTTGATCATGTTCTGAATCTGATTTAGTCATAGTCTTTTTTTTTTTAAGTAATATTCTCAGCTTTATGTTTACAATGGTTTTTTTTATTATAAAACTTACCCACATTCAACTGCTAGAATAAAATGCTTTGTTTTATTTAAAAGCAAAGGCTCTGTTCTTTCTTTTGATATATTTAGTAAGTTCAGATATTCATACAACAAAATATTCTGGGGGCCATGAATGTTTGTGAAATGATTAAAAATGCTGGCACTGGCTGGCAACTTTTTAAAAAAACACTGGTGGGGAAAGAGTTAATTACAACTGAATGAAAATGTATTATAATTGTTTAGTATATAATTTATATTAAATGCAATTAGTGCTTTTTTGGCACACTTAAGTAGGACTAAAGTACATCTTGTATGTAATAATTACTTTTATTGTCTTTTAAATATGGTTAAAATGTACTAACCTGGCCAGTATGGTACTCTGCCAGCATTTGTAGGTCAAACTAATGCCATTTCTGTGGAAATGTGTATATCATGTATATAAAAATATGTGTAATTACACATTTGTAATGATGAAGTTTTACATTTAAAAATATTGACGTTAAATGTGATTTTGAATAAGACACGTCAGTTAAAATTATAATCAAGTACTTTACATGTGCTTTAGTCAACACATCAAAGTGTATTTCTTCAAATGACAACAAAAGTTTAAAATACACTTTTAAGTAGAACTTTTAATTTGACATTATTACAAAGTGCGCCATTTACAAGTTTAATTACTTAGTGTGTTAAAGTCATAAATTTGTGCTTTTTAAGCACACTGGAGTGACATTTTATTTCAAAAATATTATAATATCAAACACAAGTATATTATACATCACCAAGAAACTTCTTTTTCACACCATCCTTCCAACCAAAATCACTTCCAACAAAAAAAAAATTTCTCATGAAATATCCTGTCTTACTTGGAAATGCATCAGATTACAGATGTAAAATCATTTGCAAAGCGCTACTGATATTTCCCGATAATTAAACTTATTCAGTTCAAAAATGGCGTTCCGACATCTCCAGAAAGCGCAGTGAGGTCACTGACCTGTTGTTCCTGGAGGCCATCTCCTCCCGCAGCTTCTTGATGTCACTGCGACATTTCTCGATCTCCACCACCTTCATGCCCTCCACTGAAGAGACAGAGAGGAAAATGTACGGAAACGCGATACATAATGCATACAAGTATGACACATAAAAGACGGTTTTACATATTGAGCCAAACACAGAGAAAATATGGAAATGAGCTGGTGAACATGGGTTGCAGCCGCAGGGGTTTTCCTATACAGACTGCTGAGCCATAAAAAGTACATTTGACACCTGTCACTGTCTGGCATGTTTCAAGCAGCTTTGTCATCTCTTGGACAGCTATTTTTATTTACATCTCAAACCTTGGTTGTGAGGATGGATGAAGATATGTCACACAACCTGACACGTTGGTATCTGTCTAATTTAGTCAAGTCAAGTCAAGTCTGCTTTATTGTCAATTCTTCCACATGTACAGCACATACACACAGAGAATTGAAATTGCGTTACTCTCAGACTATTGGTGCATACAGATAACATTAACAGTAGAATATAAATACAGATATATAGATTAAATATAAAATACAACTATACAAATATACAAATAAGGTAAAATGTAAAAATATATATATAAAGCACAAGGCATATGGAGCTGCTTTAATTTAGCTGCTTCTAGATGAATTTTGAGCCAAAGTACTGTACAGTCTGAATAGATGCATGGCCTCTGGACTCACGTTGTATAATTTAATTAGTGTAATCACATACATCATATAATCTCTGCACTTCCTGCTACTATTCTGTTTATAGACCGTGCACAATAATAAATCACCTCAAATTATATGAGGCCAGTGAACTGTTCACACTGATGAAGGGGTCAGGGTCCATCGCCTTGGTGACTGATTACATCACGGCTGTATTTGGATTTCTATGAACACACAGACGTGCTGCAACGGAATGAATCCTGGTCTCTGGTGATGTTACGTGGAGCATCATTACCGAAACAACTAGTGTGCAAGGACTGTCACGACTGTCAAAGATGATGCATTTATCAGCCACTAAACTAAACCTAACTTAATTTGTTTTGAATCATTGTTCAGCAAAAGTCACAGATTCCACAAATGGCAGTGGATTAGAGGTTAAAAAACGTTCCTGTCGCTCAAACAGTAGAGATACTAAAATGTGTACCTTACCTTGAATGCAATATAAGCCACTCTGGACAAATAGGCTACATAATGCATAAAATGTAAATTTTTTCAATGTTGAAATGACTTTCTCCTATCCTGTGACAGCTCATTTGTAGAAATGTAAGCACTTGAATTATTAAAACACAGAACTGTTTGACTGATCATTCCATTCAGCTCAACACAGCAACACTGGCTTAAAGGGGTCATATGATGCGATTTCAGTTTTTCCTTTCTCTTTGGTGTGTTACAAGCTCTTGGTGCATAAAGAAGATCTGTAAAGTTGCAAAGACTGAAGTCTCAAAACCAAAGAGATATTCTTTTTTCAAAGTTAAGACTCTGCCACGCCCTACTAAAACGGCTCGTTCTAACACACCCCCACATGTCTACTTCACAATGTGTGAAAATATTAGCATAACGCCGCCCAAATGTTCACGCAAAGAAAGAAGGCGTAACTTTTATTCTCGCTGTAGTATTGTTTGCCGCGAGCCAGTCCAGGTTGTCCGTGAAGACCCTGTCTGTTTTGTTATGAAGGAGCGGGAGAGTCTACTTGTTTGCCTTCCAACAGCCTAGACACGACTAAAATCCTCTGGCAGTGGTTAAGTTTTATTTGCAACACTGTTCCAGAACAGTTTAAACCCAAATATTCAGATGTGTGCAAAGTGCATTTTGTGGAGGATGAGGACTGTTTCCTAGGAGAGTAGCCTACAATGCCGGTGTCTGTTTCTATAAAGAGGGGCAATTCCAACTTTGCAAAGACAGTCTGGTGCTTCTGACTCACAGTCTGTAAGTAAGTTTTTCTATTTAAAGAATTTGTCACCGACGATTCAAACGCGAGTTTTGAGCAGTGTAGAGTAGCGTTTGTAGTTTGTCATTACTCCGATCACAAATGCATATATGGTTTTATGTTTACGCGGCGCGACACAACGCAACACGTAAAAAGACAGTATAAATCATTATAATAAGTAATTATGTCCCCATTGGATGCAAAAAATGCCTAGTTTGTAATGGGTTTTAATTAGTTTTTGTCTTGTCGCTGCGGCTCCGGCCCGGGGACACGTCAATCACAATATGGTAAGGGGCGTAACATTTCCGTCACATGCGTGAGGTATTCAGCCAATCACAACGCACTGGATAGCTGGCCAATCAGAGCACACCTCGCTTTTCAGACCGATGAGCTTTGTAAAAATCGGGTCGGTGGGGGAGGGGGACGGGGTTTCAGAAAGGCGGGGCATAGAGAAGCAACCATTATGTACAGTATGTGGAAAATAGTGTGTTTTTTAACCTTAAACAGCATAAACAAATTTCATTACACCAAAAAATTTTCTTTTTAGCAACATCATATGACCCCTTTAAACAATAGCATGAGTTTGTTTGACCAACCAAAGACAGGAAGGTGTGCTTGAAAACAATCAGTATTGTTGCAATTCAATTTAATGATGCTAGTAACTCCTTTACTTTTAACAAATAGGTATGTCTTCAAAAAAAAAAAATCAGGGAACTATACCACAACAACCTCAAATCGACTGATGCAAAAGCTGTAGCTGTCTAATCCATCACAAACCAAATTAATCTGATAGCGGGTAAAGAAAAAGATATATATCTCTACCTGCTTTACATAAAAAAGCAAGGAGATATTCAAATGCTTCAATAAATGTACCCACGAAAGTGATTCTTACAGGTGGAAAAAAACAGCTGAATATGAAACTGTGACCTAGTTTTGTATTTTACAGGCTCTGTTGATACTCTGATGCTAAACATAACCCGGCACATGGCACTTCAGGCGGATACAGAGCCTTCTAAAATATACAGTGTTAAAGGCTAATGAATAACTTTACTTTCTAAATACAGTTGAAAAGACTAGAAAAATTATAATCTGCACCAAATAATGTAAATAACACTTTAGTATAGGGACCAATTCTCACTAAGTTGTTTATTAAAATGACTATTATTAACATATTGGCTGTTTATTAGTACTTATAAAGCACATATTCTGCATGACCATATTCTACATCCCTAATCCTACCGAATACCTAAATTTAACAACTACCTTACTATTAATAAGCAGTCAAATTAGGAGTTTATTGAGGTAAAAGTCATAGTTAATGGTTTGTTATTAGTTAGAACTGAACCTTAAAATAAAGTGTGACCATGATAACTATATCTGTCCCTCATAAAATCCTAACAAAGTGTAGTGAACGGAAAAGTAATAGGTAACCTATGAACTGGAGACCCATAATATCCATAAAGCGCTATTGCAATTAGTACCTTCATGCATGCACTTAACCCCAGGTCACTCACTTTGGATAAATGAACAACAAAGTGTTTCAATTTCAGATCTGAGCTATTGATGTAAAAAAATAACACACACACACACACACAACATCAAAAGGAGCAAAGAAGTGGATCTCAAGGAAACCTGTAAAGAACGGCCCAGGTCACATTTCATTTCAAATAACAATAAAATAAATAAAATCAGAAATAAAATAAATAATAATATTTGTGCAGTAAAGGTGTAAGGGTTCTGTCACTTCGGTCTGGTTTATTCATGGTTTTGTGACAGAGCCCTGCCACTCGCGTCATGTCATTGTTTTTTTTCATGGAGCGTGGCCCTACTCAGAGCCGTGCGCTCTCGTCTGGCGTGTACTGATGTTTTCATGTTGGATCGGGTGTGTTGTTCAGATCCCGCACTGGCAGGTCTTGAGTTTCGGTTTCGTTTTCGGGGCCGGACACTACGGACGCCCCATTATTCTGTCTGTGGTGGGATCGGTAGCTGGCTCTCAGAGTTCGAATCGTCCGTGCGCTCTTCTGTCCACGTGTGTTGTTTTGTGAAGCACGCGGTTTGTGTTCAGCGGCGTGCTTTTCTTGTTGTCTTGTGTGGCTTATGAGTTTTCTCATTAGCTGCGTGTTCGTGTCTCTTGTTCTAGCACATGGCTTGTGATTTGTTTTGCTGTCCATGTGCTTGTGTTTTGTTTTGTGTTAGCACATGGCTTTTTGTCTTTGATTCTGTGTGCCATGTGCTCATGTCAATTGTTTTGACCCCTCCCATCTTGTTACCTGATTTTTAGTTAATTTGCCCCACATGTGCTCACTCGTTACCCTCCTCATTTGCTCTCCATTTACTCTCCTTGTGTTTGCAGTCGTGGGTCAGTTCGTCATCGTCTATCCCTGGGGTTTATGTGTCCCAATCTTGCCTTGCCTTGTCTTGCCAGCCTGTTTTTCCCCCACGGTGTAGTTTCTGTTGTTTGTTTTGTTTTATTTTAAAATAAAGCCCTTTTTCTGCAATACTGAGTCCTCGCCTCATCCCTCTACCCAAACCCTGACAGTACGAACCGACCAAGATGAGGACTCAGCTCTCTGGAGTGAAGGGTTTGCGCCAATCCTCCCCGTTGCTCTGGCCACGTCTGTCTATCCTAGGCCAACCCAAGACACTCTGTGTCGGGTGCATGCGCGCCAATTGGACGCTTGAGCTCTGCCTCCGTCAACCTGGCGTGCTGACTTCGAGTTTTACAGTGGCTGATGCGGGCCCCTCAAGGGACCTCTTTCTGCGTACGGAGACCTGATGACCTCTCAACTTGGGATATGAAGGGTTGGACGGGCGTCTCTGTTGTTTGATGGGTTCATCACGAATATCCTAGCCCGACAGTGGAATCCTCTGGCGTGAAGAGCTGTAGCGCCCCCAGAGACGCCGAAGAGGCTGCAGCGCCCCCAGCGTGTGCTGAGGAATCTGCAGCGCCCCCAGAGGGGGCCGATGAGGTGGCAGTGCCCCGCTCCCGGAGACGGAGGAGGAATGGGTACGCCTCACCAACCCTAGAGGCAGCTGGAGAGGCTGCACAAAAAGGCGAAATGAGTTAGCCCCTATGAGTGGCTGAGTAGCTTTGACAGGCTAACCCCGTATTACTGGCAGGCCCGATTAAGGCAGCGCAATGCCCCTAGGGTGGATGGATGAAGGTTCTGCATCGTCCGGAAAACCAAGGAACGATGAACCGAATAAGAACTGCAGCGGTCCTTGACGGCGCGCGAAGAGGCGGCTGCCGCCCCAAGAGGGGTGGCCATGAGGTGGGCAGTGCCGGAGAACCTGGCGGGGGGAATCGGGTCGTGAAGTAAATTGAAGGGTATTAGGAGAATTGTCGCCCCTGCATCCCCACATAGTCCTGAGGCCAGGTCCCTGAGCCCGGCTGTTTGGCTGTCCTGTAGGGCCGTGTCCCCATACCCATCCCTGGTTCTGCTTTGCCCTGCGTGCCAGCCTCCCGGGGGTCTCCTTTCCCGCATTCCGGCCCTCCCTGCTCCTTGCTCCTGGCAGGCCCGGCGCCCTTCTCCTTGCCCTGCCGGCCCCGTCCCGGTCTCCTTCCCTGCCTTGGAGGTTGTCTGCGGGTGTGTGTTGGTGGGGGGTGTGAGGGGGGGCCGGAAGTTTTGGGAGGTGGGGGGGGGGGGGGGGGAGGGGCGGGGGGGGGGGGGGGTGGGGGTGGGGGTGGGGGGAGGGGGAGGGTGGGGGTCGCGTGGTGTTGCCGGAGCGGGTGGTGGGAATAGTACGGGTCTCTCCTTGTCCACACTGCCCTGGTCCTCCGCCGCGGCTCCTTTCCACTGCCGGCCCCCCCGTGGGAGCGGCCACCAAACTCCTGCGGTATGTAGTAGCTCTGCTCCGGTTTCCGACTGCCTGGCCGCGCCCACGGGCTCCTTGCCCTAGGGCCGTCCGTCCAGCCCACGGTGCGGGCCTTGGCCGCCGCCCATCTCGCAAGAGTAGATTGACAGGGTTCCCCTCCCAGGCATCCTGCTCCCGGCCCAGCTGCCTTGCCACTGCCGGCCCCGGCCCATGCTCCCTTTGCCTTCCGGGCCTCCGGCCCAGTCTCTTGCCCTGGGTCCGGCTCGGCCGTGCCCCAAGCGACCTTAGCCCATGATGCCCCTTCGGTCTCCCTCCTTGATGCTGCTCCAACCGCTTACTGCCCTAGCGAAGCTCCCCTCCGGCTCCCGCTCCTGGTGGCCTACTGGGTTCTTGTTAGGCCGATCCTCCCTGGTCTGGTCCCAACGCCCGGTCCCGCGCCGTGGCTCCCCTGGATCCTGGTCTCCTGATCGGTCCCCTGTCCGTGGTTCCGTGGTTCTTGTTAAGCCGGAGCCTCCTTGGTCCGTCCCTCCGGCTCCGCCCTGGCTCCCCGGGACTCCCGGACTGTCTGAGCCTCCCTGGCTCAACCCTCCCGCTCCTCCCTGGTTCCTGTAATGACTTTCTTGGTTGTACTGCTGGCACTGGCTTGGTTCCCCTTCCTCCCTCCCTTCCCTCTTTGTCCCAGTGTTTAGAGTTTTTCTGTCTTGTGTTGCCTGTTATGTAGCGGTCTGTGTTGTCATGTTCCTGTCTTGTTTTTGTTGTGTCTCGTTAGGGATGCCAGGTGGCGTCCCTTTTGAGGGGGGCTAGTGTCAGGGTTTTGTCACTTCGGTCTAGTGTAATTCATGTTTTTGTGACAGAGCCCTGACACTCGCTTCATGTCATTGTTTTCATGTGAGCGTGCGGCTTCGAGTGTGCTCGAGCCGTGCGCTCGCGTCTGCGTGTACTGTTTCATGTTGGAGCGTGGTGTTCAGATCCCGGCACTCATGTCTTGAGTTTCGGTTTTCGTGTCGGGGTCCGGACACTCGCGGTCCATGTTCTGTCTGTTGTGGGAGCGTGCGGTCTCAAGTTCGCTCGGCCGTGCGCTCTTCTGTACACGTGTGTTGTGTTTTGTGAAGCCAGCGGTTTGTGTGTCACGCCCTCCCCGCGCCCCCCCCCCCCCGCCCGCCGGACCCCGGCCGCGTCGGCTTTTCTTGTTGTCTTGGTGTGAACGATGGCTTATGAGTTTTCTCATTAGCGCTGTATCTGTCTCTTGTTTCTAAGCCACATGGCTTGTGATTTGTTTTTGCTGTTCCATGTGCTGGTGTTTTTGTGTTTCGCACATCTTTTTGTCTTGATTCGGTTTTCCATGTGCTGCATGTCATTGTCTTGACCCATCCCAAAGGTCTTGTTCCCTGATTATTCAGGTTTTTTTTAATTTGCCCCACATGTGCTCCCGTCAGGGTTACCTCTCTCATTTGCCTCTTCCCATCATTTTATTCTCCTTTGTGTTTGCAGTCGGTACGTGGCAGTTCGGTCGAATCGTGTCCTTATTCACATTTGGAGTGTGTCCCACTTCTCCATCTGGGTGTGCCGTTGCCTTGCCAGCCTGTTGATGTTCCCCGCCAGCCGCCGAAGGCTGATATCCATGTTGCAGCCGGTAGTTTGTTTGGCTCTTTTAGTTGATGTCTTACTTTATTTTAAAATACAGGGCCACTTTTCTGTCTTACTGTCATATTCAGTGGACATGATTGATGCCTATAACCGCGATGCTCGCTAACGCGCATTCGCGTGATCGGCTGAATATCTTGGTTTGCCCTGTTGGTTGTTGCTCGCTCCTGTCCATGCCCTCATGGCGAGCATCGTCTCAATCTACATCTCAGAGAAAAAAAACAATAGATTCTTGAAGTTCTTCATTAACAACAGTGCATGTCTCAGAAGCCAAGTCTCTAAAAACACTGGGCACCATATGTTCACCTGTTAATGATAAGTGCATGGTATAGAAAATGACCCGTATCGATTACAGCATCATCTGCTGTAGCGCTAAATCTTATTGGATATATTGCACAATAAATAGCCGCCATTGATTATTTGAGTTATCAGCTGTGGTATGGAAGGCTTCTTACAAACACAAAACATATGTAAACAACATGCTGCACTGGGTTCACCATAATGTCACCTATAAGCACTACAGAATAAATGATCAGCAACTCACTGAGAGCCAGAACGTGTTGTTTGTGAAGATTAGCCTGTCCATTTTAACATGAACTCTGTCCATTAGCAAAACCCTGGACAAGATATTGAGTGAAAACAGTTTAAGACTCACGCTCCACTCTCTTCTCCAGCATGGCTAGGCGATTTGTCACCTCAGTCTTCAGTTCGTTGATTTTAAATGCCCTTGGGGAGAGAGCAGCCAGGCAGACCGGTGCAGATGGAGAGAAATATACAAAGATCATTCATCCTTGAAATACCAAAAGGATTCCAAATTCAATCAAAAGAAGGTCATTATGAATTTGCTGAGAGATAAAATACACATAAACATAAAATACACAAGCGGAGATGGCGATAATACCTGGAGAACTGCTCTGCCACCTGGGTCAGAACATTCTGGAAAAGCTCCTCTTTATCTGAGAGATGAGAAAGCAAGCCACATCCATAATCATGGCCAAAAACTGATGCATGAAGTATTCACAGTTTCACATATCTGTGTTTCCTCCTGGCAGCCTAAAAATGTACAATGAATAAAGCATTTCACAACAAACAGTATAATTAGTCCGATAAATGGAGGGCGGACAAGACTGAATATAAAGATGAAGAAACAAATCCCACCTGCGTATGTATTACAGAAACGGTGACTTCTTACACAAGTCTTAGTACTTGCTTATTATATAGAATGAGACTTGATAAACATATACACTTTCTAATGTAGCTCCACTCACTGTCAAATTTCAGCCTAATGAAAGGGAAGCAAAAACGTCCTGTTGGCTGGCTGTCATTACCAAGGGCTCAAGGTTTGGCTGGTTAGCATGGTCTGTTAGCCACTGACGGTAACTTGACATTAAATTGATCAAAAGTAATAGCAAATTAATAATGTTACAAAAATCAGCATATTAGAATGATTTCTGAAGGATCATGTGAAACTAAAAACTGGATTAATGGCTGCTGAAAATTCAGCTTTGCAGGAATAAATTACATTATAAAATATATTCAACAATACACAGTTATTATAAATTGAAATAAACCTAGTGAAAAATAAATATACTAAAATGTATTTGAAATACATTTATTTAATGCGAAGTTATACCAACGCATTGTACATAGTTATGTACTTACTTTTAGTATACTAAACTGGTATAATTAAAGTCTGTTAAATTGGAAGAACTAATTTTGTATTTAATGCAATTTAATTGTGCAGAAGTAGTGCTGAAGTCCAACTAAGTTTAATTATCATTTTAATATCAGTAAGTCTCGAGTTATATGTCAGTAAATATGTTAATAGATTTGAACTATACTGAGTATAAAATAAATGTGTTTTATATATATACAGTATATTACTTTTTTGCTAGGGAACATTTCACAATACTATTGTGTTACTGTATTTTCAATTAAATAAATTCAGCCTTGGTGAGCAAAAGAGACTTCGGACTGACCGCAGACTTTTGGACCATAGTGTTTGTATTGGTAATATTCCACTACAATAAAGTATAGATGTTCTGCCAGTGTCTGCTGTCCTAGAATAGTAATAGTAACAAGTGTCCTATGCGTGTTCTCTTGGTGCCATCAGCCAATCAATTTTGAAATGATGTCACTGCGACACACATGACATTTAGGTTCAGGTGACTGGCTCAACAAAGCCTGCCAAAGATGGCAAACTTTTTAAAAGTAGGGGTCATCTGGAGGTCCAACACCAGCAAAGCAACAAAAGATGAATGGGGATGCTAACGGACAGATTTCTCAAATTGTTATATAGGTTTTGTTCACTGCATACTCTCTCTCATCTCCAAATGACTTCACAGAGGTCAGAGGTCACATCAACTTAACCAGGCTATTGCTGCCTTCGTGTCCTCCAATGCAGCTCCCACTTACATGTTTGGAAGTTGCAATTATGATTTGATGTGTGTTGGTTGGAATTGTATGGGCACATTGTGCAATTATATATTTCCTTTTGTGTACTTCTTTTTACAAAACATGATCAATTATGTATTTCTATGAATACATTTATTTTTTCTTCACCAACAACTCAAAATTTGCAATTAAAAAGTCTGCTCTGATATGGCACATTTTGCCAAATGTAGTCATTGCATATGGAAAATATGCATACTATGCGTGCGTGGTAGCCTATACTACATGGGTTCTCAACTCTGGCCCTCCAGATCCACTTTTCTGCAGAGTTTAGCTCCAATCCTTAACAAACACACCTGAACAAGCTACTCAGGGTCTTCAGGATTGCTAGAAAGTTACAGGCTGGCGAGTTTAATCACGGTTGGAGCTAAACTGTGCAGGAAAGTGGATCTAGAGGGCCAGAGTTGAGGTCCTCTGCTATACTATATAATGCAGAAATAGTCATCATGATCCTATGTTATTCCGCAAACACTCACAGTATTTGTGCGTAATTGATAGGATATTGAAAAGCAAAGCAGAAAAATATGAATTTCTACAATAACTGCATACTGAGACAGTTTGGTAATTCAGTATGAACCGGAATCTGTCCAAAAAAAAGGACCTTGTATATCTGAGTTTGCTTTGAAATCAATAAATAGTTATAATCACTTCCCTGCTCATGATAACACAGATAGATTTAAAAGACTGCAGTCCACCCCCGCTGCAGGAGTGTTCGCACAATGAACGGCGTTTGCTCTTGTGACCCCCGGTGGCCGCTTTCCGCAGCACGAATTCGCATTTATGGAGATTTGAGAACATATGAGTGATCACTCCAGAGCTCTTTCAGACTTCATAATAAAACAAACCCTATTTCCAATTTCAACCGGAATGTAAACACTATCAGTGAAAGCTCAGCGCTGTAGATGTGATTCATACATACATAAACATTCAGTGAAATTACATAACACGCAGAACATCTGACACTTACCTGCAAGTTGTCCGCCAGTTATTGGCACCACTTTGTACGGCGACCTTCAAAAACACCAGGACAGACAAACGAAGTTACAAAGCAGTTGGCACCACACTAAAACATGTCCCCTCTCCCTATAGGACAGTCCAGTAAGTCCTCATGAGAGCTGCAGCTTTCTGTAGCATTACTGTCCAAGATGTCTACTCCTCTGGCAGTCGATTGTGATGGTGATGGTGAATAGGCTCACTTAGACTTTGGTTCTCAAGGAGTAACTTCCCCTTTATTTATATCTGGCCGCCATTCATTGTTTGTCTAGCATGTAGGGTAGATCTCCATATAACCAACAGATAAGGCACAGTAGGCTAGTTTACTGGGCTTCTCACCTCTGAATGTTTAAACAACATCTTTATGTTTCCCTGAGTGTGTCTGCAAATTGGTGTTAAATTGGATCATTGGTTTTATATTCTAAACTTTCCAACATTTAATGTTTAATATAAAAAGTTACAGTTGAGAGAGATGAAACACTCTAAAGCAGGGATCCTCAAATCTGGCCCACGAGATCCACTTTCCTGCAGAGTTTAGCTCTAACCCTAATCAAACACACCTGAAGTATGCTAACCAGTGTCTTCAGGATCATTAGAAAATCACAGGTAGCTGAGTTTGATCAGGGTTGGAGCTAAACTCTGCAGCGCATTGGCCCTCCAGGGTAAGATTTGAGGAACCCTGCTCTAAAGAGTTGGGCCATTTTAATGAACCTGCAGAAAAAAAGGTCCATATAATGACTCGTTTGCTTTATTTCTTACCTATAAAAACAGCATATGGACCATTTGCTATAAAATTGGTTTGAAGATATTCTGGCTAAATGAAATGTTTTGACATTAGTGTGTGAAACTGATTCAGAGGTCTACTGCATGTGTATAAGACACTTTTACAGCATTGGATTTATGTTTATAAATGGGATGGATGGCTAAGTTACCTCTCTGAGTTGTTTGGCATTGTGGGGTCGATGGAGACCATTGCTCCTGTTGAGTCCAGAAGGGAGATGGTTGTGTTCCTGTCAGCAGCAGACACATTCTCTAAATTTGGGAGCACTTCAAAATTGAAAACACTTCAACTACACACACACACACACACACACACATACATTGTACTGTACCTGGAGAGCCCCGTGGCAGTGCAGAATAACTCCTTTATATCACATGGGCTGCAGAAACGGCTGAAAACCACCTAACAGAAACAACAATTCTGATCAGTGTCTCTGAAACATACAGAGCTTCTTCAGTTAGGGCCATGTTTGACTTAAAATCCTGATAAATAAAACATATTTATGCTATGTTAAAGATCTGGTCATGACCCTGATAGGCGGTGTGGATTTTTAATATTGTGTGCAACGGTAATGACTTTTTGGAAAAAATATTTCGGAGTCTTGGACTTGCCAATACAATAGGTTGCATGTCAGTTCATGTCAGATCACATGGAACTTATTATGTGGTGTACTAGTGGATGTGATTATCTGTGTTGTGTATATACATGAAAATTGTCCGGTATTTAAATGGAAATGATTTCATTATTTTAGTAACTGAACATTGGCTAATGAATGACGACGTCAATATAATTAGTGATAATTAGTGATTTGAAAAGTGGTTGGAGGGATTGAATTGCTTTGCACACTGAGGAAGGCTTTGAGCCGAAACCTTTGTGTCTTTTCCCATCAGTGATGAATGTAAAATAAAACTTAAAAAGAGGACTTTTCTCGTGGGTGCGGATCAAGTTCACATGGAACTTGAAAATAAATTAGTTCATGAATTAAACTGATCAAATACTGAACAGTTTGGTAATGACACCTAATAAAGCTACTCTCAGACCATGATGATTATGTTTTTAATTTTAAATAGTTTCACTGTTGTCTTGGCAGAAAAGACTTCCTTTTCATTTTCATTCCATCAAAACCAAATATAAAGAATTTGGCAAATCCTCAATGGTTTTGTGGCATGATGATAATGACAGCAGTATTAGGGACAGCAGTTCTTTGTTATGAAATTATTACATTGTACGCATAAATGCACAAATAATTCATATGTTTTTTTCTAATTTCCCAGATTTGAACACCTTTTAAAGGGGAAGTTCAAAATTCTGGGTGGGTGGCAAAATCAAAATAGCAGAAATCTGTCAAAATTTGTTAAAAGGTAATTACAGAGATAATAATAATAATACAATTTGATGCTCTTTAATCCCTTCTTTAATACTAAAATGATAGCTTTAAAAATACTGTTAGTCTTTAAAATCATCTTACAGAGCAGTATCAATTTGGCAAAAAAAAGTCAGCAAAATTTTGAATTTAGATTTTTTTAAATTTTGAAACGTAAGTAAATTTCTTTCAGATTTCAAACATTTTATGGGATAAAGAACATCTTTAAGCGTTAATAAATTGCACCGTGCCATCTCAAATGATAGGCTTAAGTGTAACAATAATATATAAAGATAATTTGTACTCTCTTATTAAGACAAAAGTACAATTTCACGGATTTTAATACTTTTTTAAGCGGAAGTTAAAAATTCTGGGTAGGCGGCAAGCTAAAAAAAAAAGAGAAAAAGTATAGATACAGAGATAATAATAATACAGTTGAAGCCTTTTTAATCCCTCCTTTAAAACTATAATGACTGCTTGAAAATCAACGCAGCTATGATTATCTTCCTGATTTCTATGTATGACGCTGACCATCACAGATGATAGTTTATTGATTATTTGAGACTCTGTACACGGCCAAGGCCAAGTGCTGCAGTCCATCATTTGTATGTAATGTCAGTTCTGACCCTGAGCACTCTAACCCACTTACAACACATGTATATCTATCATCAGCAGGCACAAGACAGCAAAAACAGGTGACAACACAGAAAAGACAATGGGGCAGGGGGTGCAGCTGACAGACGGAGCGAAGGAAGAGGAAAAGAGAGAGAGAACGATAATAAGACTTTGAGCTGCAAAGACAGATGAGAGTGAGCAAAAGAGTGGGAGAAAGAGGGAGAACGGGGGAATTGTTCCATAATACAATTGCAGGTTCTGAGTTCAAAGATATGAGAAATACTTATTAGTGTCCAAAAAAGGGCTTCTAATTGAGCACTTTGTCAAAGATGAAACATAAAACTCACAAATAACAGCCTTAGAGAATAGAGACGATAAAATGATATACCACCAACCACTGCGTAAAAATCAGTTATTTAGCAGTGGATCATCAAGTACAGTTCACTGAGAAGTTTCTAGTATTTTCTAGAGACTATGAGAGATTTTAGGGCTGTAATTGAATATCAACTAAAAAGCCCGAAGACATACAGTTGCACTAGAACAAAAATGATATTTCACCACTTCTCCTGTCGTATGTGTGTGTGTGTGTGTGCGCAGAAAGTGTGGGTGTATGCATACACACAGATGTGCTCATTAAAATGTCCATTTGTTTTTCATTGTGTTCTAAGCTTTTATATGCTGATTATTTTGTTGTTGTCCCATTGCCAAGGCTGAACAATAGCAGGCTGATTGATGCACATTTGTAACTAACAAAACCAAACCATAAGCATACTCTAATAATGTATGCAAAACACACTAATCTGCTGCAAGTAATTATTTGGTCCCAGTTTATATTGTTGTCGTTTTGTTACTGTACTTCATTTTTCAACTTGATAATTATAATGTGTGTATTTATGTTACACTGCATGTAATCACACACGTTCAGAAATCATTTGCAACATAATTTGCACCACATTATAAAAAGTGCTATAATAACTAATAACAAACAGCATTTAAGCTTACTTTTATTTTACAGTGACACTTTGTAGAAGCTAAACTGAATATCATTCTGTAAAATATTTTTACATTTGAATGCACACTGAATTTTTTTTAAATTTTAACACGGAAAAAAACAATGCTACAGTAAAATGCTGTTAACTGTAAGTTACCTTACCGTATATACTGAAAAACAGTAATTATAATGTAAAATCTGTGAAATGCATGGCTTTTGGGGGTAAAAACTACGAATTGCCATATAATTTAGTCAAAAACTGTAAAATGGCATTCCCAGAAATCCTTGTGTGACAGATCATATGATCATACTTTATTTGAAACAGTTTGTAATGTGCATTGTTACATTTTCTGTTATTTAATGAATGTTTGTTGCATTCTTTTAGTATTTAAATGCATTATTTTGTTGCATCATTTGTGTTTGTGTGTATGAGCCAGTGTTTTATGAGCAGGTAACTTGCGATGAACTGATTCATCATGTGGTTTTCTAGTATACCACCTGTTTTATCATGTTGGTTATCAGTACATTTTGAGATAAAAAGCCAGTTTAGGCAGTTCAAGTAGACTGGTATCACTAAGCCACTTGATGAAATACCTGAAATATTGTAACCCATTTTTTTAATTATTACAGTGAATTTCTGGCTGCTGTTTATTTTACTGTAAATTTAACAGGATATTTTTAAAGTACATACCGTAGTAGTTAAGACACTTAATATAAAGTGTGACCAACAAACAGTCAGAAACTGATTGTCACTTGGATACCTGTAATTTAACTGATAATATCTCAGCCATATCAGACCTATTAATTAGAAACATTGCTAAAGGCTGTCAGGCCAGCGGTTCACTTACAACCTCATGACAGAGTTGAGATTTTCCTGAAAATGTATAATATGGTAAAGCATCATATACAGGCTACTCTACTCTTTAAATAATAATACAACGTTTCATGAAGGCAACCTGGAGGCATTAAAAAAGAGGGTGTGAGAAACAGTAAGAGTGAAAAATGTACAGTTAACAAGTGCAGAGGCGATTTTCAAATAGCTGTATCTCGGCCAAATATTGTCCTAACAAACCACACATCAATGGAAAGCTTATGTATAATACATTGAATACATATGATGTATAAATCTCAATAAAAAAAAAGACCCTTATGACTTTCTTTGTGGTCCAGGGTCACATACAGTCAAATCAATCAGTAATTTCTGGGTATTTGAAGTAAATTTCGTTGAAAAACATTTTAGGTGAAGAAAAAGTTTAAGCATTAATAAGTGCATTGTTCCATCTCAATCTACATGCAAACTGAAAAATTATAATTTTGAATTTAACTTATTGTAATTCTCAAATATCCGTTTGTAAATAATCAATTGTTTACTGTATAAAATTGTAACGGAGTATAATATTCAAAACTGACAAACGTAACCAAATAAAATATAAAGTGACATATACACATACATACACACAAAACATACATATATATATATATTTATGGAATTGTACATCATTTTAATAAGAGTATATATTTACAATATGTATAATATTTCATTATATATCGCCCTTATTATATAAGCAGTTTTAAAGCAATGTCACCAAAAGAGTCATATAAACATGATCCTACAGATACTGCAACAGCTGAAACTTTATTCGTTTATTTCCCAGTCCACGGTCATGCATGCAGAGAGTTACCTGCTGAATCCGTCCATCCACGTCCAGGTATATCACGCGATACGCCGAAGACGCGCTGCCCATCTCGCTCCCCGCTGCCCTGGACTACCGGCTTCCGTTCGGTGCCTCCGTGACAGACCGAATGTACACTTCTGACCGTTCGTTGAACTGAACGGGGTTTTTTTAATAACGCAGAGACCGTGTTGCTCATCGCCACCCCTTCACTCCCACGAGTGCGCACGCGCTTGCCTTATGATCTCCATAGTAACCGAGCCCTACAAGGACGCGCGAGGATGCAGTGTGTGAGTCCGAAAGGGTCAAGCAGCCGCAGGCTACCACATATGCTTAAAGGGGTCATATGATGCGATAACATTTTTTCCTTTCTCTTTGGAGTGTTACAAGCTCTTGGTGCATAAAGAAGATCTGTAAAGTTGCAAAGACGAAAGTCTCAAAGCCAAAGAGATATTCTTTTTATAAAAGTTAAGAGTCACCACGCCTACCTAAAACGGCTCGTTCTAACACGTCCCACATGTCTACGTCACTATGTGGGAAGATTTGCATAACGCCACCCAAATGTTCACGCAAAGAAAGAAGGCGTAACTTTTATTCTCGCCGCCATGTCGTGAAGGCGCTGTGTGTTTCGTTGTGAAAGCGAAACTACTTTGTTTGGTCTTCCAAAAGAGGACGATATCCGCTTCGTCTCTGGGCTATCCTAGGCTGGTGCGGTGAGGAAGACATCACCTTAGTGCTTGGATCGCTGGCACATTTTATGGAGGACTTTTTACTGATCCTGGGAGAGTGACGTTAGTCTAAAATGCCGGCAGTTCTGACTCACAGAATTTAAGTACGTTTTCATTTAAAGGATTCGCCACTGATGATTCAAACGCGAGTTTTGAGCAGTGTAGAGTAGCACTTGTTTGTCATGTCTCCGATCACAAATGCAGAGAGAGTTTTATGTTTACGTGGCGCAATGCAACACAACGCGTAAAAAGACAGTATAAGTCATTATAATCCATAATTATGTCCCCAATGGATGCAATGAATGCCTCGTTTATAATAGGTTTTCATATTTTTGAACCCCCCCCAAAAAAAAAACCCCCCCCCCCCCCCCCCCCTCCAAAGGGCCCCCTCAGAGCTCCCGGCCGGACATGGCATCCAGTATGTTAGGGTCCTAACATTTTCCTTCCATGCTTGAGGTATTCGCCAATCACAATGCACTGTATAGCTGGCCATCACAGCACACCGCATTTCAGAAAAAAAGAACATGGAGCTTTTGGTAAAAAATCGACGCGTTTGCAGAAAGGCGGGCATTAGAAGAGAAACAATAAGTACCGTATGTTGGAAATAAATGTGTTTTTTGAACCTACACCGCATAAACACATTTCATTACACCAAATACACAAAATAATGTTATTTTTAGCAACATCATATGACCCCAATCATAAACATATAAAATGTGAACGTAAATCCACTAATTTTAAGTAATTCCACAATTTTTTTTAGCATATTTTGCCACAAAATATAGACCTGCCAGATTTTTCTTCATTGTTACTTTAAGCTGCACTATTTATTTTCTTAAAATGCTATTAATGAGAGAGTGCAAAACGCGATCTTCTAAACCACGTCTTTACCCAGATACACTCTATAAATAAATACATTTATTGATTGATCTAAATCAGAGAAGTCTATAATTGCTTAACTGTCGGGACAGATTTCGCGGGAAATTGTATGTCTATACTGTACGTCACTGGCTCGTTGGAAAAGTAGCTATTTTTTCTCCTAATAAGCAAATGAGGAAAATTGACAATGGATTATTCAAAACAGCCAACCACCGGGAATCACCATCGTAAAACACAAATTATGCTATTACACATTAATCTGCGCGACTAGGCCGAAGCACAAACAAAACAATGTTCTTCCGCAAGATGCATGCAGTTTTATTTTTTTTAACCGATGGGGTTTCAAATTGTTGCTTTGATCAAAATGTTTCAAACAAAAATGTTTTATAATATTATGTATTAAATTTTTTGGTTTTATCACTTTTCCTACTAATCCTTTACTGTACCTACAAAAGCCAGTTCCAGTTTGTGGTTTCACTAAGAAATACATTTTTAAATGAACTATATCTTAAATGACACCATCAGGAAGTTACATCACTTTTGGAGGGAAAACAACAGCACATGATTATCAATGGATTTGATGAATTCTTTCCTTAAATAACAATGAAAACAAATATTTTTTTTAGCAGGCACTGCATTAACAGCAAGGACCCTAACATAATGTGAGAACTGCTGATACATATGAAGGCAAAATAATGAATTCATGAAGGTGAGACTGGATTGTGGGCGGTGAGGTGGCTAAATGAACAGCCAGGGTTCAGCAGTCATTCAGGAGAAGCGTGTGATTCTCTGTGGCATATCAAATGAATCATCTGTTATACTGTAATGACCCAATCAGTGAAACATGCTCATTATACTCAATTACATGCATGTATGACTTCACACACTGTGGAGCACTTATCCTTTCAACAGAGAAGTGTATGTGTTTTGTTCTGGCTGACTGACCTGACCTGTCTGTGTGTGCACTGATGAGGTGTCACCTGCACATGGACACTCAAAGCACTCGATGTCTCACACTGACCTCTTAAGATGAGAACCGTGTGTCTGTAGAATATCTTATTATCCAGAGCTCGACTGGTTGTTTGTTATATGTAAATGAAACAGAAAAATATAGTTACAATGGTTTCTACACTTTCTGAACTATAGATTTGTATGACCAGTTTTTTTTTTTTTAATTAGGCCCACCGGGTAAGGATTTTTCAAAATTAGAAATTGTCAGGCAATGATATTTTTAAATTATATATTATTATTTTATTTATTCTACTTTAATTCCTGCAGTAAATCATATATATATATACAGTGGGTAAGGAAAGTATTCAGACCCCCTTACATTTTTCAATCTTTGTTATATTTCACCTATTTGCTAAAATCATTTAAGTTAAATTTTTTTTTCCTCATTAATGTACACACAGCCCCCCATATTGACAGAAAAACACAGAATTTGTTGACATTTTTGCAGATTTATTAAAGAAAAACTGAAATATCACATGGTACTAAATATTCAGACCCTTTGCTGTGACACTCATATATTTTAACTCAGGTGCGTCCATTTCTTCTGATATCCTTGAGATGGTTCTACACCTTCATTTGAGTCCAGTTGTGTTTGATTATACTGATTTGACTTGATTAGTAAAGCCACACACCTGTCTATATAAGATTTTACAGCTCACAGTGCATGTCAGAGCAATTGAGAATCATGAGGTCAAAGGAACTGCTGAAGAGCTCAGAGACAGAATTGTGGCATGGCACAGATCTGTCCAAGGTTACAAAAACATTTCTGCTGCACCTAAGGTTCCTAAGAGCACAGTGGCCTAAATAATCCTTAAATGGAAGACGTTTGGAACAACCAGAACCCTTCCTAGAGCTGGCCGTCCGCCCAAACTGAGCTATCAGGGGAGAAGAATCTTGGTGAGAGAGGTAAAGAAGAACCAAAAGATCACTGTGGCTGAGCTCCAGAGAAGCAGTCGGGAGATGGGAGAAAGTTGTAGAAAGTCAACCATCACTGCAGCCCTCCACCATTCGGGGCTTTATGGCAGAGTGGCCCGACTGAAGCCTCTCCTCAGTGCAAGACACATTAAAGCCCGCATGGAGTTTGCTAAAAAACACCTGAAGGAATCCAAGTTGGTGAGAAATAAGATTCTCTGGTCGGTTGAGGCCAAGATAGAACTTTTTGGCCTTTATTCTAAGCGGTATGTGTGGAGAAAATTAGGCACTGCTCATCACCTGTCCAATATAGTTCCAACAGTGAAGCATGGTGGTGTCAGCATCATGCTGTGGGGGTGTTTTTTCAGCTGCAGGGACAGGACGATTGGTTGCAATCGAGGGAAAGATGAATTTGTACAGGGATATCCTGGACAAAAACCTTTTCCAGAGTGCTTAGGACCTCAGACTGGGCTGAAGGTTTGCCTTCCAACAAGACAATGACTCTAAGCACACAGCTAAAATAATGAAGTAGTGGCTTCACAACAACTCTGTGACTTTTTTCTTGAATGGCCCAGCCAGAGCCCTTACTTAAACCAAATTGAGCATCTCTGGAGAAACCTAAAAATGGCTGTCCACCAACGTTTACCATCCAACCTGACAGAACTTGAGAGGATCTGCAAGGAGGAATGGCAGAGTATCCCCAAATCCAGGTGTGAAAAACTTGTTGTTTCTTTCCCAAAAAGACTCATGGCTGTAATTAGATCAAAAGGGTGCTTCTACTAAATACTGAGCAAAGGGTCCTGAATACTTAGGACCATGTGATATTTTCAGTTTTTCTTTTTTAATAAATCTGCAAAAAATGTCAATAATTCTGTGTTTTTCTTTCAATATGGGGTGATGTGTGTACATTTATGAGGAAAAAAAATTAACTTAAATGAATTTAGCAAATGGCTGCAATATAAAAAGAGTGAAAAAATTTAAGGGGGTCTGAATTACTTTCCGTACCCACTGTAATAATATAATATATATATATATATATATAATATATATATATACATATGTAAAACCATATTATACATAAACAATGTTTAAATGGATTCATGCAGATTAAATTAAATACATTTAGTATAAAACTTTTTATATTCTTTATTTTTTTATTTTATTATGGTTAATTTTCAGTCCCATATTGGCAATCTGTGTGTATATACCATTTAGGTTCATAAATATACAGTTTTATATTCATTTATGATCTCTCTCTCCTCTATATATATACAGTAGATTATTATTCACAGATTGTAGTGCTTGTTTACACTAGCCGTGTCAAGCACAGAGCGCGCAAAATTACGCCAATATTGAGGAAACGATGGATGGTTTTCAAGCGAAAGTCAAGTAAAAGACCGCTGCTTTAACCAGAGAAGGTGAACATGCTGGTATTCTTGTGGGGGGGGGGGGACATGCAAGCACTGTCACCATTAGTTTTACTTTTCCTTTTGTTTTCATTTTGAAAAGCTTGTTATCTTTGCTGTTTACCTCACGTTACACTATGGAGGCTCTCTCTTATTTGATTTGATTCCTCAGTGTTTGCTAAATGTTCAGTAATTTATTAGTCATTATATAATACAGCATGTGGTGTATACCATGCCTCATCTTATTCGTTTTTGTAAATAAACGTTTTTGTAAGCTAGTTTGTCATTGAATACCGTTTTATTGTTGTTCTTTTTAATTACGAATACCAATGAAATCCCCATCTTTTGTTTTTAAGTCTTACAAAGTGAAAGGTTTGTTAAGTTGTATGTAAGCAAAACAACAATTTCTCTTTTTCTTGGTAAAACTTGAACAGCAAGATTGCGAATTCGAAGGTGAAAGCACCCGAAGCCCGGCTTATAACACAGCAAAAGAGGGACTCCCCTTCACAAAATTCAAATCACAAATAATACTACTGGATTAAAGAACGGGTTGCATTTACCACTTTTCGTTTCCATACAACTAATAACCGTTTTAAAAGTTCATCAGCCTAGCATTTATTAACCCCATGTTGTAGTTAAAAAAATAAATAAATAAATATTGCGATCAAATCATGTGCTTGTGCGAACAACTGAGAAAGTTAGTCGCAAAAGAGCGACCGCAGTGGGAAGAATGAGTCTGGAGCCCTGCCATGCAACTCCGTGGTTTTTTTTTTTAAATGACAAAATGTACTCTTTGTTATGGCTTTCCACCCTTTGTAATTAACTAGTGCATAAATACGATGCTGATTTGTTTATAGTTTTTAAGCAACTTAATTATAATTGGTTTTTAAACATTATGCACTTTTTTTTTTCAAAGATAGTCATGTTATTTTATTGCTTTAATAAACGTGCATTAGTAATATTTTGCGCCCTCTTGTGGCCTCAGAAGAGATGCCAAAAGCTTTTCATCACCATAACTGAAATTATGCATTTTAAGCTGCAGTCTGTAAGTTTTTTGCCTTCGTGTCGCCACTTCTGTTTGAAAAAACCTGGAATTGCCAGCTGTGTGGCGGAATTATCTTCCTTTTGGGGTTGTGAGTCGGCGCGGCTCCAGCCGGATTAATCTAATGTTTTTCTGAAGAGTACTGTGGCCCAGTCATTCAGCCCCCTCCCCCGCACCGGTGTGAAATTTAACTGTACTAAGCAATCACAGATTTCTAGCCCTAACTTCTTGGAATTTTGACCCAATAAGAAGTTTCCACTGTTATTGTCATCCTGAACCAGTAAACAAGAAAAAACTGCCATATTTATTCTACCAACTTGAGGGACAACAAACATTACCTTACCTCTCGCTACCCAATGGTAATTGGCAATCAAGATCGTTACTATATTCCCATCAAACCATGCAAGTTATTATTATTGTTATACTTTATTCTCAGATGATTAATGTTTACAACATCAGCATTGGTGACTATGAGTGTGTAGATTTCAATTTCTGCACACAGTCTAATCTAACTGTCATACTCTTCAAATTTCATATCAAGAAATTATTTGAACCCAAAAAGCTAATTATGCTCCCATAGAACTGTTTTTCTTTAAAATACAAATCATTGTAATCCCAGGCTATCTGTAATCAGAAACATATTTAAAAACTGGAATATAATTGAATTTCATTCACATGTGTTTCATAAACCCATAATCCTTTTTTGGATTACAATCCGCCATCAAAATGCGTAAAAATAATTTAATTATTCTGGCTGCTTTGAGAAAAGGCTATAAACGATCGGCCATCTGCAGGATCCTCACATGTGATAGCCTGGTAGCCTGGACAACTTCTTTATGTTTACAGACGTGACGTAATGACGCAGTGCCATGCTCGAATTTCCCGCGAAAACCTACCCGTACCACTCAAATCAGAAAACATTATTATAAGCTAACTGTTGTGAATCGGGCTAAAGTAAGGCGATAGTTTCGAACACTGGCTGGTTATGTACTTGCTCAAATATTGATTCGGATCATTTTTAACAAAAAAAAAGTTACGGACTGCAGCTTTAAAATAAGGGAAAATTCTATTCGAATTTTGAAATATTTAAGTACAAAATTCGAATTTAGTTTTTCAGCCATTTTGACAGCCCTACTTCATTGTATTTAATGGACCTTTTTCACATTTCCGGGTTTCTCAGCAGCGGAAGTCGTCATAGTTGGGTAAACTTGAATAGCAGTGAATGGGAGAGTAGCACAAATATATTTTTTGCATTTCCATTTGCTCAGATAGCAAAAGAAAAGAGGATTTACGATGCTGAGGACCGTTAAGCGCGTCATCACAGTCTTGTGAAAAGGGTCCATTATGCATTCATGAACCTGTGTGTGTATAAAATTATGATAATGTATATAATAAAAAAATCTTAAAGCACATAGCTTGCACTGTGACAAAAGAAGGAAGATGGGTTGCCTTTTGTATTTGCTTTATTCAAAATGTCCTTTGTACACACAGCAACACAGTACAGCTAATTCCCAAACCTCTATTTGTACCAGGAGTCTGTAAAGGTGCTGATAATAACTTAAAAATTAACACTCCAAAGACGTATCCCTATACAAAAACACAAATAGAAAGAAGGCACAATGTATGTTCTCTCATTACACCAGGGTTCTACCCATAAATTATACAGATACATTCATTTACCTAGATTACGTCGTCCTATAAGGGCAAATGCACACGTGCTACACGTAGGATTACATAAGAGGTCCAGACATCTACATGTGCCTCTAGCTCTGCAGAACGACACAATCCTACAGTAACCTGAACATTCAAATAGACACTTTAAATATTTATAGCTGCAGAGGCAGGTGCGGGTCCTAAATGCGCACATACAATTACGGTCAAGGAGACGCTTTGGGTTTGCTCACAGATTTAAATTGTACAGACTGAGCTTAGTGTGAACATTTGAAACCTGGAAATAGAAACCGTATTAGAAATTCTAATACTGCATCCTACAGAGAAAACAAATCATGATGTTTATATATCTTCTATTGTTAATATAGAACAGCTTGAATTCTGTTTGTATATGAATGTATAGTAAATAGTGGTTAGATAAAAATGAATGCTAACCTACATTCATACCGACTCAAAACACAATGTTTACTCATTAAGTCACAGGCCAGCAGTGAAAAAATAAATAAATATAAAATTAAATAAAAGAAAATAATTTGTCATAATTGGCTAGTGGATCCCCTATACAAACACAGGATAAGAACTGTCAACGTCACCACAGAAAACAGTCCAAATATAACATACAATTTCTCAACAACTAACAAGATTGGCTTTGGTTTATAGAAAGGCATATATTATATACATAAACTGACCATCGGCTATGCGTTCTATGGGCCTCATTTATGAAACACGAGCAGAACAAATTTCAGTGTAAATCATTCTTACATAAATTGCCGTGTTCAATTCGATGTGACAATTCATGCAAGAGTGGATTTATGAACTATCTACGGGAACATTTGTTCTGCGTGTTTAATGAAGGCGCTGTGTTCCCGACGGGGACCTAGAAGTAGAAATTATGCTGCATTTATTTTAAATTCCCCTTGTTAGCAGCAAAGGGAGGCTACTTTTGGTTGTGCAATTGTGCATTATTTAACTGGAGGGATATTTAGGCTTGATCTCACATTGAGTCATGTTCATTTGTTTGGGTACAACCAAAGGACAAAAACAGGCAGAGCTGCAGGTCCAGACTGATGAACTAAAGACAAGTTGCTTCGCCCTAAACTGATGATTTCTCATCTGAAAAAAGGAATAAAATGTCTCTTTGTACAGTCCATTGTCTAAAACAGAGGACTAAGCACAGGTTTCAGTCAAGTTTTGGTCCAGGGTAGGAAGTGGTCAGAGATGAACATTTATATCCAGTGCAAAGTGCTCAATGTTCCTTCAGTCTAGAAAGGAACAGAAGAATAGACTTGTATCGTCAAAACTGTATTTATAAAAGTTATATATTTATAAAAGACTCTTTTGGCCATTGATTTGTAAGTGTAACTAAAGAACAAGAACAAAAGAGCACTCACTCGACAGCAACTCCTGGCCGGTTCCTATGAGAGCGATGCTCCTTCATCACAAGTCTCAGTAAAAGCTGAAGAACATACAAACAATTGGTCTTTTTGTCATAAACCGTGGTGATTTTCTTTAGTTTATTTTCACTCACATGTTCGTTAAATCACACTATGTAACTTTTTCTTGTTTCAAAATTTGCAAAATGTATATTAATGAGCGAGTAATCCATGAATTATCTTCAACCCGATTTTTGTCTTATTCCTCATCCTACGGACACTTATAATAAGTTACTTTTGTATTTGGACTAGTGTAGGCCTATCTGGTTGCTTACACCGCTTGCGGAGTAACACTACCTGTGTGAATCGCCATAGACATAAACTTAGGGAATTAGCTCCGGTTGGAATGTTCTTCCGCGGATGTGTGCAGTTCTGTTTATTAACCACTAGAGTGCCAAAAGTTACATAGTGCTGCTTTAAAAGGGTTAGTTTCACCCAAAAATGAAAGTTAGGCTACGTTTTACACACACCCAGGCTCCTAGTTGTATATGACTTCCTTCTTTCAGACGAATTCAGTCGGAGTTTTATTAAAAATGGTCTTGAATCTTTCAACTCTATCACTGCGTCAGCGTGTGTTTTTTTGCATTTCTTCAGTCCAAAAGAGTTAAATAAAAAGTTTGCCCATCCCCATTTAAAACAAAAAAAAAAAAAAAAGGTTCCTCACACGGCCCCGGGGGGTTTGAACAAAGGCCGCCTGTAGTGGAGAACATTTTTTTTAATGGATGGGCGCTTTTTAGTTAACTTCTTTTGGACTGAAGCACTGCAACTTCTGCTGACTGCAGTGATAGAGCTTGAAAGATCAAAGACAAATTTTTAATATAACTCCGACTGGATTCGCCTGAAAGAAGAAAGTCATAGTACACCTATGATGCCTCGGGTGTGAGTAAAACGTCTGAAAGAAGAAAGTCATATACACCTAGGATGCCTTGGGTGTGAGTAAAACACAGCCTAATTTTCATTTTCTGGGTGAACTAACCCTTTAACATGCGACCTGTTTTGTTTAAATTATATAATATACACAGATTGTTTCCCTAAGGGGAAGTAAAACAGTTTCTATTCTATGTTCCCCGACTACAATTAATAGTAGTAGCTTCTATCCAGCTCCAAAAAAAACCAAAAACCCATACGCATTACGATTAAGATATATCTGGTACTTCTGTTGTATTGACAAAGCTGCTCATTTTCAATTCTAGAAGTTTTAATAACTGAAGGTTCTTCCGGGTTTTTATTACTAATAAATATGTCTTTCCTAGTCCTTTGTGATTTGTGGGTTTCTGAAATGAATTTGAATCCACAAAATAACTTAACATAACTAGAAAATGTATATTCATTATATGTTTAAAAAATGTATACAGTATAGAAATCAAATCACACTTTTAAAATTCCATCATATGACCATGAGAATCCTGTTTCTTTAAATAATAATGGCAGCTAACAAATAAAATAAGAAATGTGTCATCCTAAATCTATATTTTTAGCTACTTTAGGTTATCTAAAGCTTGTTTTAGAAGTCCTTTAGAAGTGTGTTGAGGCCCCCTAGTGGGTCCCAGATTCCTGGTTGAGAAGCACTTGTCTGGAAGTCTTCTGAAACTAGATACTAATACTAACTATGTGTGAGAAACAGACCAAAATGTAAGTCATTTGAAAATGCAGGACGGAGAATAAGATTTGAGAAAATGGTCTGAGAAAAACGACTGAAATTTCAGCCTGTTTCTAAGATTGTATGGCTTCAGAAGTCTTGAAATGTACATGATTCTGGTATATGGACTACTTTTATGGTGTTTTTTGATTCTTTTAGGAGTTTATAGTGATAGTTCACCCAAAAATGAAAATTCTGTCATTAATTACTCACCCTCATGTCGTTCCAAACCCGTAAGACCTTCGTTCATCTTCAGAACACAAATTAAGATATTTTTGATTAAATCCGAGAGCTCTCTGACCCTCCCATAGACAGCATGGTTACTACCCCCGATTTTTTTTTTTTTTGGGGGGGGGGGGGGGGGGGGTAAAATTCCCCAAGGTCCGCTAAACGTAGCAAGGAGATTCGTAAAATAATCCATGTGACATCAGGGGTTCAACTGTAATTTTACGAAGCTACAAGAATACTTTGTGTGCAAAGAAAACAAAAATAACAAAGATTCAAAGTTGTAGTAACCTTGCTGTCTATGCAGGGTCAGAGAGCTCTCAGAATTCATTAAAAATATCTTAATTTGTGTTCCGAAGATGAACGACGGTCTTACGGGTTTGGAACGACAAGAGGGTGAGTAATTAATGACAGCATTTTTTTTCATTTTTGGGTGAACTATCCCTTTAATAGTCTCTAGGATCTGTATGGGAAAAGCTGCATATAGGTTTTTTTGGGGAAAAAAACAAAAAAACACATAATAAACAATAATGCAGTCGGCATCTATTTCAACTCACCAGCAGTGCTAAAAAGTCTGCAGTCATGAGCATGTAAAAGACCTGATCCCAGCCTCGGGCTGACAGCAGCCCTGCCAACAAAGGTCCCACAGCAGCACCTGCAGAAGATGAAAGGTGCAAGAGTGACCTCTCTCAGCTCTGCATGACACAGCGCCACAATAAAACCTCAATGAGTGTCGGGAGATATGAGAATTATAACGCTCTTACCAACAGATCCAGTGCCGTCTATAATAGCTGTCACTGTAGACAGAGCCCTAGCATTGCCCTTCAGACTCTTGTGTGTGCCCTAAAAATATCAAATAATACATTAGAGAAAAACAGCATCTGACAGAAGAATAAGCTTATGATAGCGCAAACACACACTAGACCTGATAAAAGGCAGACAAACTCTCACCAAGTCAGCAGAGACAGCGGTTGTGATGAGAGAGTACGGTCCGTTGACTAAACCACCACACACAAGCAGCATGCCTTCATAGCAAATAACATACAAACATCAGACCATATAATTACTAAGAATAAGAATATAACAACACATAAAAGTTGGCATCAGCTGTTAATCTCATTAGTTCTCTCATTTGAATCAAAGCAATGGCGGTCAAAACTCTTATGTAACGCTGAAAGGCAACATTAGGATTAGATGTCTTACCAATAGTGGGACCCAGCCCAAACTGACTCATCATAGAGAAGCCGTAGAGCTATTAAAAACACACACACATACACAAACCACTGTCAATGGTGACACAGCAAAGAGCCTTTAAATGCACAAGCTTCCTGTATTTGATCAGCAGAATGACATACTGTGGGCGCAGCCAGCAGAAGCATCACAGCACAAGTGGTGGCCCTCTTTCCCAACTTATCAGAGAGCACTCCAGCCAGGATCCCTCCTACACACACACACACACACACACACACAAACACAGAAATACTTAAGGGTCGTGATTTGATTTTGCATTACTCTGCACTGCTTTATCATAGCACTTCTATGTAAACATGAGGTAGACAAACGAGTTTGATTGTCACAGACTACCATCCTTTTTTTTTTAATATTATAAATGTCTTTACTGTCACTTTTGCTCATTTGAATACATCCTTACTGAATAAAAGTAATAATAAAATTTTTTCAAGCCAAACCTATGAATAGTAGTGTTGATAACAGTAGATAGTTTTGCTTGGTAGCATGGACCCATAAACATTTTTTATTTAACGCCCTTTACATATTTTTGAGTGAGAGAAACAGGATTAATATGAAAAACAAGGTCCATGTGGGTCTTAATTCAAGATAAGGAAGAACTTGTTAGTATAGGGGTTTTATGATTGACACGTCACAATTTATTTCATTATTAAAGAAAGCAACCGATGAGTGGTCACAGATGTGGTCATCAACTATTAATGCCCACCCCAAATACTAAACATTAAAAAAAAAACATGACTGATAAATCTACATACCAACAATGCCTCCCACATCAAAAACAGAGTTTTGAAAGGTCTCCGTTTCTTGGCATCCAAGGTGAATCTGGAAAACAGGAAAAATACATTTAGTCACTGTGCTATTTAAAGAAATTAGTTCCAAATGAAAGTTTGTTTCTTCATCGAACCAAATCCTTGAAAAATTTACCTTATCATCACTTGCTCGAACCAACGGAAACGCTGCAAGGTGAATGGGTGCCACGCCCTTGAGGTAAGGACGGTCCTAATACCATGTTTTTGAGCTTCGAAAAAGCTTCGGTAGTTACTCACCACCGAATATTCGAATTTTTCGGAGGGAGGGGGTGAACATAGTTCCTTCCTCTATTAAAGGCCAGGAATCTCTGGTGTCTGTCTGCTATTTACCTTTTTATAATTATGTCACAGAACCGGTTGTGACGGTGCGGAATTTTCCCACCGGTTAATCCCGCGTGACATCACCATGGGGGCAGGGTGGGGCGTTTCCTCTTTCCTCGCTTTTAAATTTAGCTCAAAAGCGCGTGCACATTTTTTTACTTTCACTTTCAAATACGGTCATTCCGTCGATTCATATTCAAGCGCGAATGAGAAACGTTTCGCAGGGGGATGCCAGGTGTTCGAAAAAAGAAAAGAAAAAAGAATAGTCGAATATCAAAATTGAAAATCTAATGCCAACCCACCGAACAGATATTCGAATAATCGAATATTCTGGCCCAGCCCTAGATTGAGGCATCAATTTATGTCTTGTGAAGTGAAAAGATGCATTTTATTGTAAGAAACACATTCCATCTTATGCATTTTAACCTTGAAACCAATGCTTTCTTGACCAAATATGAGCCTAACTCCAAATACTAGACAGAGAAAAGTCCATCTCCCTGTTGTTCTCTCACACAAAATCCAACAACATATTTGTTTTAGAACTGTGTTTTAAGACTGTTTTCACTTGTAACATGAGCTTTTTCTGTGCATATTTCTCCCATCCTGATTCAGACATACGAAACTGACTTTTTTTGTTACGGAGAACGCATTATTATGGATAGAGGACTCATATTTACATGTACCTAGTGGCTTCTTATTTCTGACGGCCCCATTCACTGCATCGGATCCCTTGGTGGAGCAGTGATACAATGCTAAATTTTTCCCTAAATCTGTTCTGATGAAGAAACAAACTAATCTGCATATTACATATTGAACTACGCCAGAGCGCGTACACATCTCGCGCATCGGATGCCGTGTGCGCGCTCAAGGAAGTTGGACATTGCGGTGAATTGGAGGTAAAAAAAATTGATATAAAATAAGGTTTTTCGTTTTCTGGCACAAACCGATCGTTTCGTGTCTTAGGACATCAATAAACCGCAGGGTTAATTTAATTTGGATTTGTCTGTGCATGTTTTTTTTTACCATCATAGATTTTGTTACCATTGCCATGCATTATACGACTGATAGACTGCAACGGTTTGTGTTAAAAATATTTGTTTGTGTTCTGCTGAAGAAACAAAGTCACCTACATCTTGGATGCCCTGGGGGTAAGCAGATAAACATCACATTTTCATTTTTGGATGAACTATCCCTTTAACCACCATACCAAAAAAAATAAACTACATCAGGAGACCTACAGAAATCAAGCATTTGGGTCACAATAAGAAAGAATTATAGAATCTCATTAAATTTGCAAGTTACCTGTTTTAGTGATGTAGAGGGGAAGCCAGAAGAGGAAGGTATAACTGACCAACTTGGCAAACAGCAGACAAAGAGAGAACTCCACCACTCCCTGAAAACACACAGCAGGAGAAACTTCAGTGACGCTGTAACACACGCTGAGTGATGGACAGACGGATGGGCCGCACTCACAGGAATGCGCAAAGCTCCCATGAAGCTGATGGCTGACGGTTCGGCCTCGCTCTTCAGCACCACCACCTGCTGCACAGGAACACACACTCCAATACTCTCCTGTCCCAGCAGAAGCTCTGTGTCCCAGCTCTAACAACCACAGCAGACAGGACAGTAAAATATCTCAATTAATACTTCTAAAGGAGAGACAGATAGAAAAATACACAGTGAGACAATGAGGTGAACAAACCTGTGCTTTAGCTCCTGGCTTGTACTGCAAGTAAAGGTCTTTATGTCCATTCACACCATTCCAGTTTTTATGAAGCTTCTGATAAAAAACATAAGAGTTCATGTCACATTGACAAAAAAAAGAGCAATGCATAGACAGGATATATTCTGCATTTATTTGTTATATTAATTTTATTTTATTATCATGATAACACCGGACACATGGGTAGTTGAAATTACATTTCATGACATTTTCCCTCTCTTTATTTAGTAATTAATTTATTTAATTAGACATTATGAAGGGCCAAATAGGCAATGGTTATAAAAAACTGAATATTTATTTATAAATACTGAATATAGTTAGAATTCTTAATATGAATGTAAATCCAAATTTATAATCACAAACTGAATAGATACAAAACAGAATTTATAAAACTAAATCCAAACATTTATTTATAAATTTTGAATATAAAGAAATAATTTTGAACATATAATTAAGTACAAATATATAGTTATAAGTCTTAATATGCAGATACAAATCTGAATATATAAATCGAAATCAAACCATGCATTTATAAATTCATGAAAATATAGTTATAATAAACCCTGAATATATATATTAATAAATTTGATCCGGCATATTGAAGCTTTTTATATTTAACTAAGCCAAACAAGCTCAGACGTAATATAATTACTTCCTGTTTGGTCCTTCATAATGTATGCAAACATTCATTTAACAACTATTAAATAATACATGTTTACATTATAATAAAAAAAGAAGAAAAGGAATATTTCAGCTTTTAAATATGTATTTGTCATACCCTGAAAAAAACAGGTGATATCAAAAAGTTGAGTAAAAGTGGTGAGGAACTTAATAAAATGGCAACAAGTTACAGAATGAAAAGATTTCACTAAACACCTGTTAGAAAAAAAAAAAAGGTTTGTGTCTATGTCCATGTCAACTACCAATATATTATATCTAAATGCGAAATATTTGCATATATTTCCAATAAGTGCATCTGGTGCTAGTATCATTGACCCGATTCCCAATTCACTCTAGAGGGGTAGACAAAAATACTGTGGCGTAACACCTCCTAAATTGCAATTAATTAATCGCTATGAATATTTAAGGATGCTTTAGAAGCAAACCAAGAGGTATTAGCGTAAACAATGACAGAGAATCAAGAATTATGCAGCGGCAAGCTGAAAAAAAAAAGTGTTTGAAGTTTCTTGAATTTGATTAATTCCTCCTCCACAGTCAAAATGAGGAAAAGAGGCATCAATCTACATTTGCTCCTGCTGTCGCCCCCTTCCTCCATCCCTAACGTCTCTGTTACTCCTGATTAGCCACTCCTCCTGAATCACATCAATCTGATGAAGCGTTTCAGAAATGTGAACTGTGCCTGTGTTAGAAGAGCACCTCACGCTCTACTGAGACTCGCAGGTGTACGCATCACAGCGCCGTTGTCATAGCGACTGCTGTTGAGCATGAGTGCGTCATGTTATCAAAACCAACCTTTTCCTCAGACCGCTGGGAAAAGACATTAACACACAGACTATGAGACTCTCTCTCAGGTTTTGTTTAGATATATTGCAAAAATAGAATTTTTCTGCATATCTGATTCAAACTAGTTTTGTTTTTGTCACCTGAACAGCAAAAAACACATGAAATCTGATATTTACAAGCCCAATACAAACCACATTGATTGATTTTGTATTTTTGGAATGAGTATTGACAGGCCTGTCTAAAAAAACTAATTAGATTAATTTGCCTGCAAAATTACAGAGCAGACCTGTCATTCCTGAGAGACTGGATTGGAAACCCACATTG
The DNA here is from genome assembly GCA_018155175.1 of Sinocyclocheilus anophthalmus. Classification (NCBI taxonomy): domain Eukaryota; kingdom Metazoa; phylum Chordata; class Actinopteri; order Cypriniformes; family Cyprinidae; genus Sinocyclocheilus; species Sinocyclocheilus anophthalmus. The sequence goes on along the minus strand of JADLZN010000890.1, from coordinate 177,645 downwards.
GATTTGTGTACAGTATGAACAAAGCCTTAAAGGCATATACTAATACTACTGTTCAAAAGTTAGGGGTCGTTACGATTTTTTTTATGTTTTTGAAAGAAACCACCTCATCCAGGCTGCATTTATTTGATCAAAAATCCAGTATAATATTGTGAAATAGTTTTTCAATTTAAACCAACGGTTTTCTGTTTGAATATATTTGAAAGTGTAATTTATTCCGGTGATATGAAGCTGAATTTTCAGCATCATTACTCCTGTCTTCAGTGTCACATGATCCTTCAGAATCATTCTAATATGCTGATTTGCTATCAAGTATCATTATCAATTAAAAATAATAATAATAATAATTTATAAATAATTTACTGATCCAAATTTCACAATAGAGTATACATTCATTATATTCTTGAATGCCAATATGACTGGAAATGAAACTAAATAAATGGTGGACTAACCTGATTGCTTGAAGCTGAGCTCTGTGCACTGGCAATCCTCAGATCATTAGGGTCTGGAGATGCAGAAGCATTCGCATCAAAACCCATCAACCACTTAGAGACAATTTTTCACCCGGATACATTTGCACAAATAAATAAGACATTCACTTACGCTCTATTAGAAAGAGGAAGCAGATGACTCCCATAGCAGCGATGATAACTCCGGGGACGATGAAGGACAGACCCCAGTTAGAGGAGACATAATATCCAGCGATCAAAGAGCCCAGAATGTTGCCCACTGATGTGTGAGAGTTCCACAGACCCATGATGAGGCCTCTCCTGACACCACAACACGTATGCAACATTTATTTGGGTGGTAATCACAGATCTGTTATAATTTGAAGTGTATAAAAAAAGAGCAACTAACAGCATAAGCATTGCTTCATCTCAAGCATCTGAGCAAATGAAAACACCGAATGCTCATGTTTAAAGCGGTGTTATCGATTAGAGTTGTTTTATCAATTTTTACATTTATGTTTTATCGAGTATAATGTTAGTGGAAAGTGCAATGCTTCTTACCTTCCCTTGCCAAACCAGTTGCCAATGCAAGTCACAACACTAGGCCAACCAGTGGTCTGAACTAAACCATTGGCCACCTACACACACAAAAATAAGAGGTACTGCTTAATGAAAATATTAGAATGATTTCTAAAGAATCATGTGACACTGAAGACTGGAGTAATTCACTTCGCATCACAGGAATAAATTACATTTTAAAATATATTCACACAGAAAATTGCAGCAATCTCACAATATTACTGTTTCTACTGTATTTGTGATCAAATAAATACAGTCTAGATGACCATAAGAGACTGCTTTTGTATGACACCCACCTGAACAAATATATAGAAGCCCAAGCTATGGATGTCATAGATGTATCCCAGTCCAAACAGACAGGTGAAAAGACCACTGGTCAACATGCCCACAGTCAGGTACAGGCGAATGGGCAAACGCTCTCCAATTATTCCACTGAAAAGGTTGTATTAAGAATGTTAGCAACAAAAAGTAAACATTTCATTTTGGGGAGTTAGTTCAAACTGTTCAGTAAGTCTATTCAAAACTTGATTTAATAGTGCGATTAAGGGGTGTGCATGTCTATACTGCACTTCAGTAATGCGACTAAAATAGGAATACTCCACATGTCTTAATTCGATTTGTGTATACTTCAAGTATGACTTTAGCCGGATTAAGGTAATCAAAAATCTGTTTACATGGTAGATTCTTAATCAGAGTATTGTCTTAATTATGTTAAAATCTGAATATTTTTGTAAACATACTGAATGCTTGGTGGAACAGACATCTCTCAGGGTTCACTAAAATATCTTCATTTGTGTTTTATGGGTTTGGAATGACATTAATTGGCAGTCAATGAACAGATTTTAATTTTCTAGATTTCTGCAATCCCGCCGACTTTATTAAGCCATTTTAGTGAAAATCCATCAATATTTAAGTGTTTTGTATCTGTTCTTACCTGAGATACATGCCTATCGTAAGCACACAGGAAAGAGTAAGCCTTCTCCAAGCACTGCTTAATTTATTTCTGTCTATAGGGACAGAAAAACAGAGACGCCAAATATTTAATGCATTGGCTGAAAGTGACAGAAACACATCCTGCTATAATAAATTATGATAAGATCTAAATCTTCCGGGGGGATGGGTTTCCAGCTGCAGTCTAGTTCTGTGAGTACAGGCTGCTGACTGCTTCTGCTCTCGGTATGCGCCTCCATCACATTAGAGCCGTCTTATCAACTCACTCTTATGAACACACACTATACACTATTGAAAGCTGACACAGGGCATAGAACGCTCTTTAAATCATAGTTTCACCCAAAAGCAATTGGCCCAATGATTTCTCCACCCTAAACGGCTGCACAATTAATCGAATTTCTAATTGCGTTTACAATTATGGATGCCACAATTACGTTATCGTTCAAAGCGGCAATTAATCGTTAAAAGTCCATTTATGTTATTCTGCACGCTTAAGATATGTTTTTTTTTTTTTCTACATGTTATCTTAAGGGTTTTCCATTGTTTTAGTATAATATTATAATACCATTCGTATTTTTACTTTTTTTTATAATTTAAATTAGAAACCAATCCCATGTACACTTGACATTTGAGGCTTAATACTATAGAACAGCACTAAAGGTTTGCAGGGTTTCTTTTCAAGACGGCATGCAGTTGCATCAAACAATGGTAACATCATTCAATGTAAATTGTGATAAATGTAATTAATAATCACAATTACAATTTCATGGGAATAATCGACAATTATGATTTTTGTCATAATCGTGCAGCCCTAACTCACCCTCAATCCATTTGACTTTCTTCATTTCAGATGAATACAATCAGAGTTATATTAAATAATGGCGGGCTCTTCAAACGGATATAATGGCAGTGAATGGGGGTCGAGATTTTGAAGCATAAAAAGTGCTCCACACGGTAAACCGAGAGAGTGGCTTTAAGCAGATGACAATCGGACACAAAGCATCCCTTTGCGTTAGAGGGCTGTATTAAACCCCTGGAGCCGTTTGGGGAGCACTTTTTATGATGGATGGACGCACTTTTTTGGGCTTCAAAATCTCAAGGCTTAAGGTTGAGTAAATCGTTGGGTAATTTCCATTTTTGGGAGAACTATCCCTTTAAGGCTGGCTAAAGTAAGTTCAACATAGTTAGATGGCTGTGTGCCATGCTCTCCTGGATTACACTCAGATAAATGAGTTAATATGTGACAGAAAATGTCAAAAAAGCACTTTGAGTTCCAGTAAGCGCAAGAGCGGCTGCCATCTCAGAGCAATATAGTGTTGTCTGAATGTTATCTCATGCAGAGATGATAAAATATGGGAATCAGAACAAACGGAATAATGTTTGTTTTAAAAAATATGATTTTTACATAAGTACATGAGTACATAAGTACATGTAATCTTTAACTTTAGTTAACAAAACTAAAATGTGTTCACAAAGAAAATGTAAAATGTAAATATAATTATTATTTCTGGCAAATATAAAAATACATTGTAATCAAGCACTTAAAATATATAATTTAGTATACATCACCGTACACAATACTGTACAGTATGTATGCAGATAAAGTTGGATATACTTAAACACTGAACTTCATATAAAGTTGGAAATTAAACTTCTCTAAACTCTTTCTTTAAAGGGGATGTTCAGTTTGACAGGGGTTGAGTTACCTTGACAATGCTGATGGGCTTCCTGGACAGATGGAAGCTTGTGTAGAGCAGGAACGTGAGACCAAACGTGAAGGCCCTGTACCTGCGTGAACCAAACACAGCAAAGTTCAATCAGGATAAGGAAATAAGGATATTTTACAGTGAAATGTCCTCTTGTCATGCTCTGTAAAAGATTGGCTGCATTCCAAAACAAGCCCAAATACGAATACTGGACATATGCAGCTGGCATTAAACTGTGTGAGGGGCTAATGACATACCCACCCACTGTTCAGATAAGCAAACAACTTTGCTTCACGAGCAAAAAAATCAGAAATTAACGGAAGCCCGTCTATTGCTTAATGTCATACTAAGAAAGGCAGAGCAAGTCTTTTATCCATTGGAAGTCCACTACTATTTTACATTCCAACTTAGATAAGGTTTGGACACAGCAGCTGAAGTCCATTTTTCTGTTGAATTTTTTCCCCTTTCGTTCTGTCACACAAAGCTACTTGTACAGATTCAATGGATTTAAAAGTAGTCTATACAACCCATGTGTTTTATAAGCGATGTAATGGTAATACATCTATTTAAACTACAAAATTCTGCCTTTTTACTTTAAAATGTACTTATAACCAGTAACCACCATGATAAATGGGTGAAAACTAGATGATGAACAAGATGAGCACAAGTCATACACACACAAAACACCATCAGCGTAGCACACAACACAAAAATAATGAAATAAAAATAAGAACATTTTTTTTACCATAAATTATATGGTAATTCATAGTTTACTTGCAAAAAACATACATTTGACAGTATTTTACATTAAGTGGGTTACAATTTCATAATATTTTAAAGCATTTTTTTACAGTATTTTTACAGTGCACTGCACAGTGCATAAAAAGTCTGTCTGGTTTAAAAGAAACTTCCTGTAACTCTATCTGCTAATGCAGCAGGGCAGAAGTTAATATCATTTTTTGAGGTTTATTTAAAATTCATAAGTATTTTAACACACCTAGTGTAGCCTGTGTGTTGCTTTAAAGAAACTCACTAAACTGGATTTTTCACGATCCATCCTGACACTGCGTTGATGACGCAGGAATGCAACAGAACGTAAGCTCTGATTAAACACAGACAGGTCTGTATACATTTTTACATGCGTCTAATTCAGCTTCCATGGGCAACAGAGAGAACGACTTCTTGGTTTAGTACAAAAAAGGAAAACGCTAAATGTCTAATCTATTCTATACTATTCTCCAGCACAGAGCAGCTTTATCAATGCCTGCTTAGCAGACCCAGACACAATCTTAAGATTGTTCTTATTTTGGGGGGAAACAGGTGGAATTCTACAGAATGGATGCTAAAATGTGTTAAACATATACCCTCATTGATAGCTGAAACCACAGTCAAATTTACTAAAATATTTCATAAACAAATATTCAAAGGCTGGGACGTGTGTAGAATACCAACGAAAGATGTTCCAACATTAAACCAGAAATTAGGGCTGGGTAATTATTTTATTTATTTTTAATTATACTTGGCTTTTCCAACACTTTAAAAACAAGGTTATATGTAATGTAATTATATAATTATATATATTATAATATATAATATAAAATCTAATATATATATATATATATCAATTTTTTTTGTTTACCTTCTTTGTATATAGATATCACTTATATATATATATAGGATATATATATATCAGTAATATATCTAAGTTTTGTGTTTTAGGTTATAATTTATTTCAAGAAATCCTCTGTTTTGAAAAGTTCATAAATTGCCTGAGTCTCTCCAAAGTCATGATAATTGAATCCACAATTGCCCACAGATGATTATGGTTTTTTTTTCCCATAATCACATCAGCCATGGAAATCTGCAAAGTTTTGCATGAGCAGATTTGGGTCTGTTGATCATCAATCGTGAACATACAGCCAAAGAAGATTTATAAAAGAGACAAACTTACCACTGGTCCCTATTGAAGGATGTCAAGAAGCGGATACCAGGTGGGACTGGTGCCATGCTTATATGTGTGTGTGAGTGTGAGAGAGTGTGAGAGAGAGAGAGAGAGTGTGTGTGTGTGTGTGTGTGAGTGTGAAGAGAGAGAGAGAGAGAGAGAGAGAGAGAGTGTGTTGTGTGTGTGTGTAGAGAGAGTGTTAGATAGAGAGTGTTGTGGGGTGTATAGTGTGAGTGAGAAGGAGAGAGGTGTGTGTGTGAGTGAGTGTGAGAGAAAGAGTAAGAGAGAAGATGAGAGAGAGTGTGTTGTGTGTGTGTGTGTGTGTGTGTTTGTGTGTTTGTGTGTGAGAGAGAGAGATAGAGAGAGAGAGAGGAGAGAGAGTGGGGGGTGTGTGTTGAGAGGAAGTGTGTGAGAGAGAAGAGTGTGTGTGTGTGTGTTAGTGTGAGTGTGTGAGAGAGAGAGTGTGTGTTTTTGTGTGTGTGTGTGAGAGAGAGAGAGGAGAGAGAGAGAGGAGAGAGAGATTGTGGGGTGTGTTGTGAGAAGAGATGTGTGGTGGTGTGATGGATAGAGGGAGAGAGAGAGTGTGGTGTGCGGTGAGTGTTGAGAGAGAGAGAGAAGAGAAAGAGAGAAGAATGTGTGTGTGGTGTGTGTGAGAGGATGTGTGAGAGAGCGAGTGTGTGTGGGGGGGTTGAGTGTGAGTGAAGGGAGGAGAAGAAGAGTGTGTGTGTGGAGGTGAGTGGAAGCGAGAAGAGGTGTGTGTGAGTGTGAGTGAAAGAAGAGAGAGAGAGAGAGAGAGAAGAAGAGAGAGAGAGAGAGAGTTGTGGTGTGAGTGTGAGTGAGAGGGCGGAGAGAGAGAGAGTGTGTTTGTGTGAGTGTGAGAGAGAGAGAGAGTGTGTGGTGTGATTTGAAGTTGAGAAGAGAGAGAAGAGAGAAGAGAGAGAGAGAAGAGAGAGAAGAGATGTGTGTGTGTGAAGTGAGTGAGAGGGAGGGAAGAGAGACGAGAGTGTGTGTGTGTGTGTTGTGAGAGAGAGGGAGGAAGGAGAGAGTGTGCTGGTTGATGTGATGTGAGAGAGAGAGAGTGTTGTTTGTGTGTGTGTGTGTGAGTGAGAGAGAAAGAGAGAGAGAGAATGTGTGTGTGAGAGAGAGAGAATGTGAGAGAGAAGAAAAAGTGGTGTGGTGTGTGTGAGTGTGAGTGAGGAGGATGGAAGAGAGAGATTTTGTGTGTGTGTGAGAGAGAGAGTGTTTGAGTGTGTGTGTGTGTGTGAGTGTGTGTGTGTGAGAGAGAGAGAGAGAGAGAAGAGGAATTGGTTTGTGTGTGAGAGTGAAAGAGAGTGTTTGTGTGTGATAGGGAGAGAGAGAGATTGTTGTGTGGTGTGTGATAGGGAGAGAGGAGTGTTTGTGTGTGTGTGAGAGGAAGAGTGTGTGTGGTTGGTTGTGTGGTAGAGAGCGAGAGAGAGAGAAGAAAGAGTGAGTGTGTGGTGAAGTTAAGAGGAGAAAGAGAGATGAGTGTGTGGAGTGTATATATGTTTTTGTGAGAGATAGAGAGAGAAGAAGGGAGTGGGGTGTATATTGGTGTGTTGTGTGAGAAGAAGAGAGAGAGAGAGGGAGAGATAAGAGGAGAAGTAGAGAGAGGAGAGAAAGAGAGTAGAAGAAGAGAGAGCGGGCGGAGCGCGATATTGATATGTGTGTGTGTGTGTACTAGTGTATTACAGCTGCTTAGTAAATCTCATAAAGATGTTAGGCAGGATGCCTGTAGATATAGTCACAAGACCCATCTCTGACCAAGAGGAGCTTGTGATTTGATCAGAAAGGCACAAGATCCCATTATGAGTCGCATCCGAGGCTTTATATCCTGAAGAAACATAAAGAAAGGATGAGGAACTGAAAGGGAGGTGAACACACAAGCCATCACTTAAGTTAAACAGTATCATGTTCATTCACAGCACATTATCAGTCCTGTCATCTCGTAGGAAATGACTGCCCTGTCCAAGCTCATAAACGACGCGACGCGACTGTACAAT
>JADLZN010000890.1:0-165000 GCA_018155175.1 Sinocyclocheilus anophthalmus | reverse complement strand
TATAATAGTACATAAATAATATTTAAAAAACACTTATATAGTAACTACAATGTTTCCGAGCTTATTATAAAGTGTAGCACAAAACCTTAAGTCGCTTGGGTATATTTTTAGCAATAACCAAAAAAAAGAAAACTTTCTTTATGCCAAAATCATTAGAATTTAAGGCACAATATGTAAGATTTTTTTAATGAAAATATCCAAAAACCACTAGAACAGTGTTATATACAGTGGTGTGAAAAAGTGTTGGCCCCCTTCACGATTTCTTATTTTTTTGCATGTTTGTAACACTTTAATGTTTCAGATCATCAAAAAAAATTAAATATTAGTCAAAGATAACACAAATGAACACAACATGCAGTTTTTAAATGAAGGTTTTTATTTATTATAATTAAAACAAAATCCAAAACTACATGGCCATGTGTGAAAAAGTGTCTGCCCCCTAAACCTAATAACTGGTTGGGCCACCCTTAGCAGCAAGAACTGCAATCAAGCGTTTGCGATAACATGCAATGAGTCTGTTACAGAGGATTTTTGGTCCACTCATCTATGCAGAATAGTTATAATTCAGCCACACTGGAGGGTTTTCAAGCATGAACCGCCTTTTTAAGATCATGCCACAGCACCTCAATAGGATTCAGGTCAGGACATTCACTAGGCCACTCCAAAGTCTTCATTTTGTTTTCTTCAGCCATTCAGAGGTGGACATAATGGTGTGTTTGGGATCATTGTCCTGCAGCATAACCCAAGTGCGCTTGAGCTTGAGGGCATGAACAGTGGCTCAGGCATTCTCCTTCAGGATTTTGTGATAGAGTGCAGAATTCATGGTTCCTTCAATTATGGCAAGTTGTCCAGGTCCTTAAGCTGCAAAGCAGCCCCAGACCATCATACTACCACCACCATATTTTACTGTTGTATGATGTTCTTTTTCTGAAATGCAGTGTTACTTTGACGCCAGACGTAATGGGACACACACCATCCAAAAAGTCTGTCGTCAGTCCACAGAGTATTTTCCCAAAAATCTCGGGGATCATCAAGATGTTTTCTGGCAAAACTGAGACAAGCCTTTATGTTCTTTTTGCTCAGCAGCGATTTTCGTCTTGGAACTCTGCCATGCAGACAATTTTTGCCCAGTCTCTTTCTTATGTGGAGCATGAACACTGACCCGTAACTGAGGCAACTGAGGCCTACAGTTCTTTGAATGTTGTTGTGGGGTCTTTTTTGACCTCTTGGATGAGTCGTCACTGTGCTCTTGAGATAATTTTGCTCGGCCGGCCACTCCTGGGAAGGTTCTACACTGTTCCATGTTTTTGCCATTTGTAAATAATTGCTCTCACTGTGGTTCGCTGGAGTCCCAAAGCTTTTGAAAGGCTTTATAACCTTTCCAGACTGAATGATCGCAATACTTTGTTTCTCATTTGTTTCTGAATCTCGGCTTTGGATCTCGGCATGATGTCTAGCTTTTGAGGATCTTTTGGTCTACTTCAATTTGTCAGGCAGGTCCTATTTAAGAGAATTCTTGATTGCGAACAGGTGTGGCAGTAATCAGGACTGGGTGTGGCTAGAGAAATTGAACTCAGCTGTGATAAACCACAGTTTAACAGGGGGGCAAACACTTCTTCACACAGGGCCATGTAGTTTGGATTTTGTTTTCCCTTAATAATAAAAACCTTCATTTAAAAAAATGCATGTTGTGTTTACTTGTGTTATCTTTGACTAATATTTAAATTTGTTTGATGATCTGAAACATTAAAGTGTTGACAAACATGCAAAAGAGAAATAAGAAATCAGGAAGGGGGCCAACACTTTTTCACACCACTGTATTTTGCTGACTTGTGTACTTACATTTTCCCAAATGTTTCGAAGAATGTTTAAAGCCAGAGAAATAAGCAATTTTAACTAGTGACACGGAACGTGTTCATAGTTTCATTGTGTTGCCTGCCAATGACGTCATAACCCCTTTGATTTCCGGTTTTGTTTTGTAGAACACATGGAAACACCAAAGACGCTTTAATGTTGTGCGTTTTATTAGACAGGTGACGACCGCACAGAGTAGCATTATAACAGAACTTTCAAATGTATCTAGTATGATAAAACAGCGCTGCTTTACCCCACATACGCACGATAGGAAGGAGCAGAAGTGGTCGACTGTGGCATAATAAAAGCTTAGCTGCTTTCGAGCCGTGTGTCATGCTCGTTCAGCGGCCTCGTTTCGCTTCGACGACTTTCAGCCTCACCCTGCTTCATTTTACTACGTTAACAAATCATTAGCTCATTCCTGAACATGATTTCTGCCTGAGTCCCGTCAGATTGCTTCGGCTGTGGTGATGAAGACGACAACTCCCATGATTCCACACTCCAGTCACGGCGTCATCAAACTACGCCTTTGTCTCTTTGTTTATTTTGAATACGCGCCCTCTAGCGGCGAAAATTACATATTGTGCCTTTAAGTAAAGATCAGGTTCCATGAAGATATTTAGTAAGTTTCTTACTGTAAATATATCAAAACTTAATTTTTGATTAGTAATATGCATTGCTAAGAACTTCATTTGGACAACTTTAAAGGTGATTTTCTCAGTATTTAGATTTTTTTTGCACCCTCAGATTCCAGATTTTCAAATAGTTGTATCTCGGCCAAATATTGTCCTAACAAACCATACATCAATGCAAAGCTTGTTTATTCAGCTTTCAGATTATATATAAATCGTATACTGGTTTTGTGGTTCAAGGTCTCATATATAGTCTCAGATTCGAACCTGAACCCTGTGTTCAGACACAGCCCTAATCTATTCTTGAATAGTAATGATGAGTTCGTGCCCACAAAGACATTTTTATGTTTACTTACTGTGAAAAGTAGAATGGATGGTGTATTAACCCATGTTTGCCATTGGTGTTGGCTCTCATAGATTGTTCTGGCTCCACTCGCTCTTTGTAGATAGGAAGGAAGCAGGTGAAATTACCCAGAGTTGGATGGTGAGGAAGCATTTGAACTCTGTGACTGGCTAAACAAAGGCAGTTTGATGACAGTAACGACTTATTTAATCTATTGGCGCATGTTCCCAACGCAGCCCTCACCTCTAGAGAAACGGCAGCATGCGGCCTAATGAAGGGCTTAGGTCAGCTGCTATAGTTTCATCCTTCTCATTGGAAACCCTGTCTCTCTGTCTTCACTTTTCTTAAATGTGCTTGTCTAGACCTGTTTGTGTTTTTTGCATGCGTCTCTAAAGCACGAAGCTTGGTGTTAAACTCAAAGATTCTTTAATCATTTATGATGATATTAGTTACCTGCTTGTTGTTATTATTAAAGTGTTTGTAAGGTAGCACTGTATTGATGTTCTTCAATCATTCTGCTCGGAGTTTGTTCTAAACCTCTAATATTGAGTATAAACTTCAGTCAAGTTTTCAACATACGAACCTTTATCAGGTATTAATTTCTGGAGAATATTTATAAATAATTAAATATTATTTATCAAGTTTTATACTTTCATATTTAGGTGTGCTGTCTACTTTTAGTTTTTGTAATTAGGGTTTCACAATTATTTAAATTAATAATCAAGGTTGCGGTTACAGGTGCAGCAGTGAATTAATCATGACAAGTGTCAATTACAGCGTTCCATTTACGTCTACACACGTTGCATCAAAATGTGTTACTAAATGTGGAACATATGTTTTTTGAAGATGCTGAACATTTTAACATGCCTGCTGCACAAATGCAATGGGAAATCAGATTTAATGTTAAAGTTTGGGGTCGATAAGATTTTTTTTATGTTTTTGAAAGAAGTCTTTTTTGTTCACCAAGGCTGCATTTATTTGATGAAAAATACATAAGAAATAACTTAAAATAACTGTTTTCTATTTGAATATCTTTTAAAATGTGATTTATTCCTGCATTTCATTTACACCAAAACCTAAAACATAAACATACCTATAACTTTAACACTATAATTTTTTTGCTGCATTACAAGTGCTGGTATTTCCTTCAGGAAACGAATATCTAGTTATAAAAAATGACCTTTGGTGTTTGACTGTTTCAGTCATTCTTATTCTCATTGTTTTGTGACACTTGTCCAAAGCAGCCTGCGAGCTCTCGGAGGCACTGAGGAATCTGACGCTGAAACTCTACTCTGATCATCTCTCTGAAGATGGCAAGGTAACGCAGCGTTTCACCATCTCATCACTCGCTGCATATCAAACAGATGCAAGACTATGTTCATTGGATTCGCCACAGACACGAATGCTGCATGCACTTGATATTTGATGTTTGTGGCGGGTGAATGACTTGAGGAGCGTTATGCCACATTATGTTTTAAATAAGAAAGGTACATGTCATTGTGACTGTCTGGATCTCCACTTTTGACTAGACAGTTGATTACAAGGCCATGTCCCGGAGCCTGTGCTTCGAGCAGTACTGTGATCTAGCTGTCCAGCTTCAGCGTGTGGAGCTGCTGTCTCTGAGTCGTGAAGAGAAACTGGCTTTCTTTATCAACATCTACAACGCCCTCGTCATCCACGGGAACCTGCGTCTGGGCTTTCCCAAAAACATATGGCAAAGGTATCGGGTAAGAGAAGTGGAGATTTTGTGTTTGGATCAACAGTAAAAAGTGGAAATGTGAAATGCTTTCAGTGCTTGTGCATTTGGTCTGTTGTTTTCCAGTTCTTCAACTATGTGAGCTACTTCATTGGTGGTGAGGTGTTCACACTGCAGGATATTGAAAATGGAGTGCTTAGAGGCAATCGAAAAGGTGTGGCACAACTCATGAAGCCCTTTTCCAGGAACGACCCTCGGCTGCAGGTATCCCAAAAAGAGGATATACCACTCTGTGTATATATTATATAATACATTTTTAAATGGGCATCTATGGTTCTATGAAGAATATTTTAACATCTATGGAATCATTCTTGTTCCATTCCAATGTTCTTTTTAGTGGAAAAGTGTTCTTTAGATTATTCAAATTTCTTCACACTAAGAAAAATGGTTCTTTTAAGAACTGAAAGGTTCTTTAGGGAACCACTTTTTTTTTCTCTATGGAATCATGGTGAAAACCCCCATTTTGGTTCTTTTTAAAGACTGTATGTCAACTGTGAATTGCCTTTGATTAATGGCAGAAAGGTACCAGATTTTTAGCAACAACAACATTTTAAGAAGTTTCCAGGTGAATTTAAAAAATGTTTCAGGTTTATTTTATTAAGCCTATGAATTAGAAAATACATTCAAATAAAATATATTAGGCTGTCAAAAGTCAGACTGAAAATAGATTAAAATAGTAAAAAAAAAATATATTTTTAAATTAATGGCTTAACCAATTTAGTGAAAGATAAGTGTAAGTCTAACCCTGTCAATTCATGTTGATTATAGCAGTTTATACATTTCAAATATTTGGAGTCGATAGTGTTTTGTGTGTGTGTGTGTGTGTGTGTGTGAGAAAGAAAGAAGGCAAGGACACATTAAATCGATCAAAAGTAACAGTAAAGACATGTTACAAAAGATTTCTGAGTTCAAATAAATGCTGTTCTTTTGAACAAAAACTCACGAAACAATTATGACCGTACAACTGTTTTCCATATTGATAATAATTAATGTTTCTTGAGCACCACATCAGCATATTACAATGATTTCTAAAGGACCATGTGAAATATTATTACAATTTTAAATAACTATTTTCGACCTTCGAATATTTTCAAATGTAGTTTATTCATGTTATGCGAAGCTGATTACTTGGTGAGCAAAAGAGACTGCTTTCAAAAACATAAAAGAATCTCACTAACCCCAAACTTTTGAACAGTAGTGTACTGAAATTTTGGAGGTACTTAAGACAAAAAAGGCTGAGAAACACTGGAGTAAAAGTTATTAACATTAGTAATGTGTGTCTTCATCCATTAGGTGGCACTTCCTGATGTTGAGCCTCTCATTCATTTTGCACTGAACTGTGGTGCAAAGGGCTGCCCTCCAATTAAGACATACACACCACAGGTTAATACCCAAAGTATTCTCATTTACAATATCTATAAATGTATATACATTCTTTCTGACAGTGTAAAGCATCTTGTGTTTTATAGTAAAATCTCCTGCATGTGTCACTTCAGGACATTAATAGTCAGTTGCGTGCTGCAGCAGAAGCGTTCCTGGAGAATGACAACAGCTGTGTGATTGACAGCGTGGGACGAGAAGTGAAACTCAGCCAGATCTTTAAGTGGTACAAGGCAGATTTTGGAGGCACTGATGAAAAGGTATTACTAAAATATATCATCACTCTCAATTCAAGCACATGGAAGATGAGCTTGTGGATTGCATTTAAAGCAACAGTTCACCCAGAAATAAATAATTCACTCACATTTATGTTTTTTCTTCTTTTTTTCTGTGTAACACTAAAGGAGCTATTTAGCAGAATGTCCGAGCTGCTCTTTTCCATACAATGCAAGTGGTTGTCGGTTCTGTCTTTAAACACATTAATGTTTTCTTTTTCAGCTGCTGAACTGGGTGTTTGATCATATGGGAGCATCACAGAAGAAGAGGACTCTACAGGCTCTGCTGTCAGAAGGAAAGGTCAAAGTGAGCTATCTGTCCTATGACTGGTCTATAAACAGCACAGACTGAACTAAACCACATTCTCACGCACATGATCACTCAATCACTGACTCATTGTGCGTTCTGTGTTTCTGTTGAACACGTAAAGCAGAGACGAGTGATTCAAAACAGAACTGTACCCTAAACTATGCATTTCGAACCCTTTACCTTGTTCTTCCACCTCCCAAGGGGCAATGTGATACTGTAGCCTAATATTTCTAACAAAATTTTATACCTATAATTGTATTGCAGTGTTTTGCACTGATTATTATGCAGTTACACGTTTTATTCTCATGCAAGGATGTCTTTAATTTATCTGCATTATTATGTGTATTGTATTTGTCAATTTTTGTTTTTAAATTTAATAATAGTTCAGGAAACACTATAACAAGCAAAAAAGAAACCATGGAACGTACTTGCACAGATTGAGCTATCGTGCATATTGCTTGTAATATACAATTTTTCAAAAGACCTCAAGGAAAAATAATCCATTATTATATTATATTATATTATTTTATATTATATTTATAATATATATATATATGCACCAATTTAACAATACACACTAATAAACAGCAATATTTACCTTTGTATATTTTTACAAAAACATTTCAATATATGATAAATTTGCACGGATGCTTCAAGGACTGTTTTTAAGGTCAAATAAAATAATGACTAAATCAACAGAAATGCATATAAATATAAATTTTAAATATCTATTCACAATGTTGATATAATGAATAGTTCACCAAAAAAAGAAAATGTTGTCTTTACTCACCCAATATATCACTCTATACTTTTTTCTTTTCTTTTATTAAACAAAAAGTGGATTTACACTCCACCACAAAGGGAAAAAAGCATCATAAAAGTATACGATATGACTTTTAAGCTATATTCCGAGTCTTAAAAGAGGTATTTGATAGCTTTATAAGATGATTAGATTAAAATTATTCACTGATATTTTTTTAATTTGCTGTGCATTCACTGTTTTATGTCTAGACATGTTTCTTCTCGAAAGATCTGAAGGGAAATGCGTAGGACATGGACGATTTTGAGACATGGATTAGTTTGTGCATCTTTCATGCTGTTCGTTGTACTGTTGACTCTCACTCTGTCTGAATGATGGATGTCTTCAGCAGGGAAGCGAGCAGCGCACATATCAGTTCATCAGAAAGACACCAGCCAGCAGCATCCAATACTTTTTGTAATGCATGATGTTATTCGATCAATTATTGAAAGGGCGTCAGGGCTGATGGAATCTCATAACTGGTTTCTCATAAACACGGCCTGTTTCGTATGATGCGGCTCAGTGCCTGATTTAATCAAGAATTCCCATAATATTTTGATAGAAAATGAGATCCAGACTGAAACTTTCTGAAAATCGATTCACCATCTGTCTTGCTTTAGGCAGAGAAAATCCTCCTGAACTCAGAAGCCTTTTTTTTTCTTCTGAGTCTGTGAGCAACATAGATTTGGAAAATGCTGTTTTAATAGATGTTGATTTTCCTATAAGCATGTAATTTAATAGTAATGCATGTGATACTATAGAATAGTATTGCGAGGGCTGACGCTGTGGGATGAGATGCACGAGTAAAATGAGGTTCAGTACCTCCTGTTTCAGCCAGTGCCTTTTCACCTCTGCATGAGACTGATATAGTCATATTCCTCCACTTGACTGCACATCCCATTGCTTCAGGAAATCAGTTCATTTGAAACTTTCATCTGCAAGCAGAGAGATTGCTGAATCAGAGCTCACACCATGAGAAGGTCCCAGAGTTACCTCATCCTTGTCTCTTTTACTGTAAGGAAGGATATCAATGCAATGCAATAAACCTGAACTAAATGTCAAGACTGGACTGATTCTTATGCATGGAGATTATTTATATGATCTAGAGCAATACTGCACTGGCTTTTCTAAATAAACGACAATGATAAAATATGAAGAAATAAAATATGACATTTCATGAGCACTTATTTTTGTTGAGATGAAAAGCAGGTGCCAGACTTGATCTAATGTAAATAATAAAACGCAGCTTAGCATCATGCATTGTTACTGCAGAAAATAAGTGGAGTCATATTTAAAGGAAAGAGAAAATGCTTTTCATATCTTTTGTTGTTTAAGTCAAAGGCTGTAGCTCCAATGAAGCTGTATTTTGCAGCAAATTCATCTGTCCCTTGGTAGAAGCAACCAAAATAGACAGATGTAACATGGACAGGTTGTATGAGATGAATTGTGCCAAACGCATACATTATGCATTCAATTATTGACTGCTGAGAGCATGAAACCATTGAAATTTAAGTCATTTAGAAACCAAATGACATGCAAAACAATTTTTGCATATTGTTTTGCCTATGAAGTTTGTGGTAATATTAATAAATGGTGTTTGTTTGCTTTGTACAGAACCATTTTGGGTCGCCACTTGATGTCCAATGTACATTCTGAGTTCTGAAGCAACACCGGTTGAAAATCACTGACCTGTTGCAGTGTGTGTGATACTCAGGGGGAGGCACTGTTGCTTTATGTTCAATTTCACTAAAACAATGCATGCTTATAGATGTTTATGTACAGATCTAATAATGATCATTGAAAAAGAGAACTGTTTTTTTTATGTATATATTATGCAACCTTTTTTAAACCTTTTTTTATTTGAGTTTATGATAAAAATCTGGGTGAAAAGTGAAACTAACAGTTAACGTGACCTTTAGAATGTTTTAGTATTTGGTTCGTCTCTCTTTTGCTTCACTTCAGCTGCATGAACTCCTCAAGTTGATCATGTTTTCCGGTACGATTTAAGATTTTCTAATGAAGATACATAAGATAAAGCAAAAACATCTGACTGTCTGTACAAAGGAGTCATATGCAATGTCATTTTAGTATCATTAAGATACTTGTTTTATTAATAGAATAGTCAGTTTTTATAAAACATTTTCTATTTTCATTATTATTCATTATTATTATTATCACGTATGTCTATACAGTTTTTTATTCGGTTTTAGTTTTTTATTTAATCAAATTACCTACTACATTAAAATGAGAAATTATATATAAATAATTGTATATACTTTTTTATTTATTTCAGTTAACTTTATTTTAATGTAAGTGACATTTTTTTATGTGTTTATGGTATAGTTTTAGGTTTAGTTAACTAATAACCCTGGTCACATTTGCCTTCTTGATTAGTGACTGTACAGTATGTATGTATATGTGTATATCATTTTTTAAGTAACTTTTCTTTGTTTCAAGTTTTTCTAAATCCTAAAATTCAATACCACACTCTAAAAAATGCTTGGTTAAATACAACCCAGTGCTGGGTAAAATATGGACAAACCCAGCAATTGGGTTGTTTTGACCCAGCATTTTTTAGAGTGCATGTTTAAATTCTCAGATTCTCAACATGGCCTCAGATTTGAATGGCAATATATATTAAATTCTGGATAGTCATCGCTGTCATGCATACTCAGTACATTATGTCTAAAATGAAAATGGCACTGTTACTCCATCTTGCATTCTTAATTTTGAACATTATAAGACTATTGCAGGCTGTTGTGAAGCTTTTTGCACCGCTGTTGTCTTGAGCATCATTTGAGCTCATGACTGTGAGATTGGCTAATTCTTCAGGCCACCAACCGCAGCACTGTTGTTTCTCACGATACGCGTCGAATGGCACAACATATTAACTGCAGTTGATGAGCTCGCCTTGCCACATTGCACGAGCAGACATGCTAAATAAAACCAGAAGATTTAAATACATGTTGTTGTCAAATGAGCAGAAGTCTCAGCGACATTAAACAAAGATATTGTAGATAAATAAAGCCTTTGAAGAGCCACATATGACTCACATGTTACAAGTAATGTGTGGTAAACAAGTTTTTTGGAAAGTACAGTATTTTTACAATAATGATGTAAACAACTTTATATAGCAGGCATATTCAAATGCCAAGAGTCTAACAATGGAATGTCACTGGGTTCAATGTGGATGGACCTGAGGCACAGGTGCAGATGTGCACAGCAATCTTAGGACTTATAGAAAAATATTTTCTTTTATCTGCATTCAACAGGAATTCCTCTGATGATTTTTAATAGGCTCAACCATATTTGGGTTAAGAAATGTATTATGTGTCATGTAGAGAGAGAAGGGTAGAGTACATCTATCTGAAAGTTTAATATGCCATTTTTGCTATTTTTTTTTGACTTCCATCAGCTAATTTTTTTGGGTGAAAAACAAAGGTGGTCTTATGTTCTTGGACTTTACATTTACATTTAAGTGCACTGGCTTGATGAAAACCTTTGTGCAAAGCAAGTCCATTTTGACTGGGTGGTTATTGTTTAGGTCGCTAATGTTAGCTGATTTTCAACAATTTGAACAAAAGTTCAAAAATAGGTTTTGAATGAATGCTGAGGTGAGAGAGAATCAGCGGTTTGTCATGCAGTTTTGTCTTTTGTTAACAAAGCACCAAGGTCTCTGTTTTCTAAAAACTTCTGAAGAAATTCTCAGTAACGTGTGTTGAATGTGTTCTGTGCCAACACAATCTCATTGTAATTCATAACTATGTTATGTTTTGACTAATTCATATGAATTCATACAATGCCATTTGTAAGTTTTTTCTTAAAAACACACAGCTTTTCTCTTCACAAGATTTTAATTGATGGACTGGACCCATGTGGATTACTTGTGAATTACTGTTATGTTTTTATCAGCTGTTTGGACTCTAATTCTGATGGCACCCATTCACTGCAGAGGATCCATTGGTGAGCAAGTGATATAATCCTACATTTCTCCAAATCTGTTCTGATAAAGAAACAAACTCATCTACATCTGGGATGACCTAAGGGTGAGAACATTTTGCAGTTTTTCTCTGTAGATTTGACACTTTTTCCAATGTAATGTTAATGTCAACACTGCTATCAAAACACAAACTTGTCTTAACCAAACTGCAATTTTTCTAGTAATGCGTTTATTAAAAGTAAATATCATCAAATCTATAGGTGTGTTCTTTATTGATTATAAAACATATTCAGTGGTAGATGCACAAAAAAGCTAATGAAAATACATATTTATTGCAATTCTTCAACTTTGTATATCTAAACTAAATAAAAAAATATTTATCCAACACCTATCACCCATGTGAAAAACTAATGCCTTTTAAACTTAAAATTTGGTTGTGCCACCTTTAGCTGCAAGAACGTCTCTGTTACGTATGTAACCCTCGTTCCCTGAAGGAGGGAATGGAGATGTCAGGTCAATGACCAACGAATTGGGGATCTCACCAAAGAGAAAAATCTACTTTGAGTGTAATCTAAACGGGCCAATGCACATTGGCATCGAATAATTGCATCCAGCTACCACTCCTCGCAGCGCGAGTATAAAGAGTATACAGCAGGTGCAACGCATACTCAGGTTTTCGTTGAGGAGCCAAGCCGGTAACCCAGCAGCTCAGCGGTGGTATAGCAACTGTGGTGATGGGCATCTCCGTTCCCTCCTTCAGGGAACAGTGGTTACATACGTAACCGAGACGTTCCCTTTTAGTCGGTCACTTTGCCAATCAGTCGATGGACCGAAAATTGGGGGGCCCTAACAAAGAGCACGGGCTCCCCCTTCCAATGCCCTGTGCGAGCCTCCTGTGCCTCTTTTTAGAGTGTAGGCCAGGACTCACACCAGGAAGGCCAGTTACTGTTGTCTCTGCACTACCCACTCAGTGAGATTTGGATAACACTCGGAAAACATACCCATTCCATTGCAACAGGAACGTTGCGGAAGTCCCATCCTCCCCGAAGGAGGTTCCAGGTGGCACTTACACATATGGATTAACCCCTTATGGCCTCTGTACATGTGAAAGATTTAGTGGTTGTAACCTCTTTGCAGGGAAAGCAGAGAACATCTTTCGGGGAAACACGTGTTTAGAGCTATACCATGGAAGAATACACATATGGGATCCCATCAGGGTCACTACATATGGCACCCAGCCTTTTACCAGTTTTCAAGAATACATCGAGTGAAGCCCTGGCACCAGACACTCCGCCACGTCTGGCTGCCAAGGGGATGGAGGAGCTTGACAGGGTCTGCAATATCTTACTCTCTGGAGCAAATATCACAAATTGTGGCATAGCAATCCTAAAGTGCAGACAGGACAGAGCAAAGCTAGGGCTAGGGCTAGGTCTGCCTCCTCTGGGGGCAGCGCTTGCAGGTTCACTACCTGATCCCTGAAGGGAAGCAGTAAGGTAGTAGGAACCTTGGGCAGGCTGAGATCTCCAAGTTACCCGAGAGTCACCCGGCCCAAAATCTAGGCACAATTCGTTAACCGAAAATGCCTGCATGAAGGCCAATGCAACCAGGAGCAAAGCCTTCGTTAGCCGTGTTTCCACTGTTGGGCCAAAAGCGGGCATGCTAGTGCGTGCCAGGGCCATGCAGTCGCGTTTCCACTGTCACTTAAGGGGCTTCATCGTGCCTCATCGGGGCTTCCTCGGGGCCAACGCCCAGGGTTTTTTGGCCCGCCAAATACCTTGGGCCAAAGCGGGCCAGCTGGGGCTAGAGGAGTGGCTATGAACAAAGGTGGAGTTTCTCCACGTCTGGAGAGCGTCAGCGCCACGGATCATTTCATAAAGTTAACAGCTATGACACCAGCATTAAAGACTTAAAATAATTTTAGTTCAAAACTAACTTTTAGACAGCAGCGACTGTTTGAAATAACTTGATGAATGTGGATTATGATCACCATACAAGGCAGAAATATTTATAAGTGATGCAAAAGACTATGCACGCTAGCCATTAATGTTACCATAGTAGGCTAAACATGGTAAATACTACCGCTTGAAGAAATCAGACGTCAGCTTCTTATTCTCTATCACAATCGTGTATTTATTTAGTAAACATATTGTATCGTCATAGGTCTGTACCAGAGTTTAGCTTGCATATGTCATTAAAAATAATAATGTTTTTGTTCGCGAGCTTTTGATGAAAAAATATAGAAATGATCATTCTTTCTAAATGTGAAGTAGCCTATATACTGTGACTACAAATAAACAGAAACAAACTCGACTGAATAAGTAGGCTGTAGGCTAGTTTATACGCGTTATTTCTGTCACTATTGTCAATCTGATCAATTAATTCATTATGATCAGTATCACTTATTATTGTAAAACATCGATGCTTTTGGATTTAAATCTTTAAAGCATGCAAACAAACGGCCACTTTTATCATGTTCGTTTTGTGATCGTGCTAGTTCCAGTGACTTATTTCTTATTAGTTTTCTGATAACTTCTCTTTGTTGGTGAAATGATGGGGCTGCGTGACGTTGTTCCTGAGAGGCATGTAAAGGGTGGGTTTTAGTGAAGTGCAGCGGAGCTTCTGGCCCATCGGTGGAAACGCAACATGATTTTGGCCTCGGTGCTACAGGTCCAAGGCTATTGGCCCCACCCAGCCCATTTAAAGTACTGGCTCGCACTGGCCTGACAGTGGAAAAGCGGCTATTGAAAGAAACTTCAGCTCAACTGACTGCAAAATCTCAAATGGCCCCTGCTGGAGTGCTCTGAGCACCAGACACAGGTCCTAAGAGGGTATAGAGAGAGGACGAGGAGGATTCAGCCTTCTCACCCCCCTAAGGAATCTGATGACCAGGTTGTGCTTCCTTACGGTTTTACCGTCCACCGGATCATGGTGTGCTGAGATCGCAGCGACATAAGGGTGAAGAAAGACAGCCTTCGCTCCAACCCTTGCTGTAGAAAGGAAAGCCACAGCCCTGATCGAGCATCCCCGGGGGTCCTCTCTCGGAGAACACCACCACTCAACGAACAGGTCTCGTAGACGATGCTCGCACCGAATCGATGGTATCCGCTACCTCTTGAGAAGGGTCACCTAGAACCTCTGCGTCCCATCCAGGTACCAGACATGGAGCCTCCAGAGGTCCGGACGTGGGTGCCACAGGGCGCCCCGTATCTGAGAAAATAGATCCTTCCTCAGAGGAATCGGCCAGGGAGGGGCTGTCACAAGGAGTATCAGTTCCGGGAACCAGGTCTAGTTGGGCCAGTAGGGCGCAATGAGCAGGACCTGCTCCTCGTCCTCCCTGACTTTGCACAGTGTCTGTGCAAGAAGGCTCACTGGGGGAAACACATACTTGCACAGGCCCCAAGGCCAGCTGTGTGTCAGTGTGTCCGTGCTGAGTGTTTCCTCAGTCAGGGAGTAAAACAGCTTGCAGTGAGAGGTTTCTGGAGAGGCAAACAGGTCTACCTGTGAGCACCTCTGAAACGTCTTCAAATCAGCCGGACTATCTGAGGATGGAGTCTCCATTCTCCCGGGAGCGAAGCTTGTGACAGTAGTCGGCTGCACAAGTGATATCAGGAATTCTGATTCCAAAGAGGAGGAGGAGGTGGCGGGCGAGTTGCGACATGTGAAGGGAGCACAGATCACCTTGCTGGTTGATGTACGCAACCGTCACTGTGTTGTCCATACGGACCAGTACGTGCTTGCCTCGTAAGCGCCCTTTGAGATGGCTCAAGCAAGGCGAACTGCTAACAACTCGAGGGAATTGATATGCCACTGCAGTTGGGGGCCCATCCACAGCCAGTGGTAGAGGCATCTGTGTGTACCACAGCATGCCTGGAGACCTGTTCTAGGGGTACTCCTGCCCAAAGAAACGTGAGGTCTGACCACGGGCTGAAGGTTTGACTTGCACCCGGTAAGTGCCGCGCTGCCACGCCCACCTCTGGACTCGGCCATGGAGCCATGTGCATTGGCTCGTTTAGTTTACACTCAAACTAGATTTGTCTCTCTGGCGAGATCCCCAATTCGTCGGTCATCGACATGACGTTGAAAGTGACAGACTGAAAGGGAACTGCAAACAAACCCTTCTGATAACTAGATCAGTCTTTTACAGAACTGTGGTGGATATATACATATATTATGAAGAGACACTGATTCCAAACACAAAAGCAAATCAAGAGCAAATCAACACTGGAGTAGCTTGAGATGAACTGAGTATGTTGTTCAATGGCGATGACAATTTGAAAGTTTTTGAAAGCGATGATGCTCAGTGCTGCTCCATATTTTATGTAGATAGTAACAGATCAAAATACAGTTTTAATGAAGCAGTTTTGTGGACATTGTTTTGAGAAAATGATTTGCATGATTTGTATTTTGTATTAAATGAATGAAAACTTCCAATCTGTTTAGGACAATTACAAAGTGTTCAGCTCACTGTGTAAACTGTTTTGAGAACAGTGACCTGAGTTTTTAAGAAATGTGTCAAATCGGCTGAGAAAAACTGTAAGCAAATTTTCATTTTTGGGTGAACTATTCCTTTAAACCCCAGTGATGTTTATTTTTAGGGGTGGACCTTCAAGCTACAAGCTTAATAAAAAAAAAACATGTTTGCATAAGATTAACATTGTACAAATTCATATAAAAAATCTCCTCGCAGTTACATTTTCTTGTGAGATCAGGTTGATTGTGCACAGTAAAATATTCATTCTCCAATCTTATAAAGGTACACAATTACAAAACCTGTAGCTCGCTCTGATATTATTTCTAAGCGCTGAAACCCAAATTATTGTAATGTGGTGTTTTATTGGAGAACTTTGAACACCTTGAAGTGCAATATTCAACCCCAGTGTTACAGCAGCTCCACGCGCTCACATATAAAAAAATAAATGGCCCTAATGAGGACACAGCTGCCTTACACTTGCCTCTCGAGTGAATAATTAAAATAACTACCATGTTTCTGTATAAAATAAGGGCTCATTATTCAGGTAGGAAAATATGAAAATGAAGAGCATTCCTAATCAAACGTTTAATACAATAGTTATTTTTAGGACAAGGTAGCCTATAGAACAATATCCAAATGTCTGCATGTCCCAGTGGGCAGTATTATTATGAGAAGTTATCAGGAAGTGAACACAACATCAAAACAGCCTGACCACATTAAGAGCTTTGAATAACACTGGCCTATGGGGCAGGGCGGCACAAAAAAGCCATTACTCCGACAGAACCATGCGGAACAAACATTAATAGTGACCTAGCTGCAGTGTGGGAAAGATAGTGTGCTCTGATGTGACGGAGATAGAGCTTGTTAATCCCAAATTCAAAGTCGTATGTGCAAATCTGACACTTCCTACACCTCAGAAAGCACATAGTTCATTGTGAAGTATGGTTGTGGCAGCCTCTTGCTGAGGGGCTGCTTTTCATCAGCAGGAACTGGACATCTTGTTAAAATACGAAGGAAATGGATGGTGCAAAATACAGAGAAAGGCTGAAAGAGAAGCTCTGCTGAAAACTGAGGTTTATGAGGAGACACTGGTTCCAAACACAAGCAAATCAACACTGGAGTAGCTTGAGATAAACGGAGTATGTCGTTCAATGGCGATGGCAATTTTAATGATGAACTGGAGTACTATTTGAAAGCCACGATTCTCAGTGCTGCTCCATATTTTATGTAGTTAGTAACAGATCAAAATACCATTTTAATGAAGCAGTTTTTTTAAAATACATATTAATACACCAACAAAATCAGCTGGTGTTTAACAAGCACAAACACAATTAGGATGTAAATGAGGGTGTCAGATCAGATGTGACGTGATGTGGAGACTTCTGGGAATACTTTTGAGCGATGACTCAAACAAAACACTGAATCAGTTTAATGAACCTGCCAATTGAAATTAACCGTCAAAACAAAATGCTCTAAAATGATTGTGATTTGCAGCTCTATGCAGTGAACTGGAGTCATTTAGTGTGACTTACAAACAGCGATGTAGAGTATGAATATGTATATTTCTGTATATGATCTGTATAGGACTACATTGCATTATTTGTATTATGTTTAATGGAATTATTACAGTATGAGATGAAGCGGCTTTTAAAAAGAAAAATTTCATGACCATATGTTATGGCATCTGTTTTAATTAGCCGGAATACAAGAAAAAAGGAGTATAAAATACGTATAAAATCATTCCATGCTACAACATTTGACAAAAAAACTGTACAACTTGCTTTCATTTGTTTGACATTTTAAGTCAGTTTTCAGATTGAGAAACTTGTAATTTAGGATCTGGTGTGTCATATCATACAATAATCAGTACAATCAACATAATGTATATTATGCAAAACATTTATTAACATGAACAACATGTACATTATGATAATCAGTTCAAATATTTAGTACATCATGGGCCCTTATCAGATTTTATATGATTTAATTCTCTGTTCACATCTTTGGTCTCACTGAAACTTGGAGAAACACACATAAGTCTTATCAGATAAAACAGAGTAACAAAGAAATCAACAAATGCACAACATATTTGCCTAGCAAATTTACCTCAGATGCCCCAAAGCAAGAACTATCTAATAAGCATTTCCATTGTTTGTGTAATGTACAGTTCCAGTGAAACGTCTGGACACTTCTTCCTATTCAAAACTATGAAATAATGGGAAGGTTTTATTAAGACCATGAGAAACATGAGTTTAGTCCGGTGTGTCCAAGGGTTTGACTGGAAGTATCATTCTAATTGTATGCAAGTGCAATATTCCCATCTAAATACAGTATATTACATTTCATATTTTTGCCCTTCACATGACTGAATATTTATGAAATGGGCTGTAAACTGAATTTGGTAACACTTTACAATAATTTTAACATTAGTTAACGGAATTAATGGAACAAACAGTCAAAATAAGCACTTGGTGTTAATTTCAAAATGTACTATTACATTAAAAAAGTTGCATCTATTAAAATTATTTAATGGACCTGAGCTAACATGAACTAACAATGAAAAGTTGTATTTTTATTAACTAACATTAACCAAGATGAATAAATACGTCATACTCATTGTTAATGTTAATTAATGCATTACTAATGTCAACTAATGAGACTTTTTTTTGTAAAGTGTTACCCTGAATTTCTTCCTCTTATGAAAAATAGTATGATTTTTTACATACAAACTTAAAGTTGTTTTTAAATCTATAACGTTAAACCCCACAAAAAATATAGTTCAGCTCTAACTAATCTATGTGCATTTACAGATTTATATCTAAATATAAGACATTTGTGAAAATGTATGAAAAGTGACAGTTACTTTTCTGCCTCACAGAATTATTGAAGTTATGCAGTTTGTTGCAGGTATTTCATATTACACTAGATAAAAAGTTGTTTTTTAATATACTATGTTCAATTTATGTTAATTAAATTTAATTGTTGAATGGAATCCGTTTAAATTGGATTGCATGAATCACTTTCATACAATAAAATGTTAATCAGTCTGTAATCTATCTATCTATTCATTCAGTACTCTATTGAATTAAAATATTAATATTTGCTTATTTGTTACTCTATGCCAGGAAAAAATATGATCAATAAAATATCATTGATATTGATTACTGGGTAATACTTTATTTTACAGTGTCCTTGTTATACCTTACATGTACTTATTGTAATAATAACAGTAAATTATTTAGAATAACATGAAACTCACCCTACACCAAACCCTATTCCTAACAATAACCCTAGTAAGCTGATGCTTTTAATTAATATCACTCAACTCCTAAATGTATAAATTATACATTTACTATATCAAGCACATTCACTGTATCATTCACTGTACCAATGACACCTTAAAATAAAGTGTAAAGGCCTGTTCACACCAAGAACGATAACTATAATGATAATTAGATTATCTTTCACACCAAAGCTATAACGTTCTGTTTATTATAAGCGCATGCTGCAGTTTTGTTGTCTGCCGCTTTAAATGCTCAAGCTCTTTCTCATTGGCTGTCAATGTTTTTATCCTTCATCAGCTGGGGGAAAAAAAGTCCTGAAAGTGATTCCAACATTATCAGTCCTTTGTGCTGTTATCGTTACAGTTGTGTTGCAGAACCTTTATCGTTATCATTATAGTTAACATCCTTGGTGTGAACAGGCCTTTACCATTTACTGATATAGATCAATAGCCAATGTTCGATAAGATGAAAACTAATATGTGACCCGTGCTGGCAAAATGAGTCAGGATGCACAGGGGCTAATTTTGAACTACAGGCAAAAGAAGTGAAAAATGTCAATTTTGGTCGATTTTGAGGTTTTCAAAAATTAGTTCATCAAGCCCTCGTCTCCCTTCTATAAACACATATACACAGGGAATTTACAGTATTCACACAAACATAATCTGTTATGTCTTAAGTGAACATTTGGGGAGCTGCTGGGGAAAAACATCTGATGTATAACATTATATTAGATCCGTGCATTACAGTAAGTGTTAATATAGGCCGCCTGTCGAGTTGATATTAATCTATCTAAAAGATAAAAAAAAAAAAACAAGAGGGACAACACTCGCTGCTATTGATGAACTGCTTTGTAGTTTAAGAATCAGGTTTTTATAAATTCTCATTTACATTTGATTATTTGTTTTTTTTTACTTGAATGCTTTTGTTTTGATGTAAAATTTAAAAAGTAATACACTATACACTTGTTTCTTTCTAATATTTGTTCGTTTTTTGCATCTGTTCTTATTTATAACAACAAAAATAAAATAAAAATAGCTATATTATTTATAACAACAAAGATAAATTGTGATTATTAATAAATATAGTAATGATTAAGAAAAGAATTGGAGGGAAAGAATGCAATGTTGCTAGGTGATTTTGCTTTGGAACCTTCAAAAAAAAAAATTTTTTAACCCGATTTTTCCCAATATTGACTTTGCTGACTCCATCGACTTCAAACAGGTGTAGCTCGTCTTCCAACAAGTCAATACATCCTTGTGATAGTCTTTTATAAAGGCACGATTTTGTAAAATCCATTGTTTGGACATAAATGTGTTGGCAGTGTGTGAACACAACCACCCTACAGTACAATGATAAAAATCCACCCACTCCTTAATGTTTAATTCCCATTAAACAAAATCAGTCTCTCTAGGCCTGCCGTTTTGATTCTCTAAGCAATATGACATCACATTGCTTAGGCCCCGGCCCATGATGGCTGACTGACAATCCTGCATCACCATAGTTTCTGCCCTCAGTGAGTTGTGTTTGGTTGTACGCTGTCCTCCATTTTCTTCGTGCTCGAGCAGCTGTAATGTCAGCAATGTCTCGCAAGCAATCCCGATGCGCTTTGTTTGGATGTAAGACTGAACATAAGAGTCTGAGCCACTGAAGACGCAGCGGATTGCTTTTATTTTTTGAAGGTAATGTGCCTCAAAATCTACCTAAATACGTGTATGTCTGCGCAAATCACTTCACTAAAGACTGCTTTGTGAATGTCATGTCGTTATAGTCCTTAGCATTTTAACTGTATTTGTGTGCGTACGTTATCTAAGTATTTTAATTGATCAGCGCCATGCTGCTGAGATTAGTTTGCGAATGAACAGCATGGTGTGAGCTCTGTAACGTCGCAATGTTTCATTGTGTTTGGTTTCCCATATGTACGGCTGAACACCGGTTCTCTTGCTCTCAGTCATGTGCTTTCTACCGGATGTTTATTGTGTAGGTATCCAAAGCAGAGATGCAGAAACTACGACAGGGGTCACCAGACTACGGTTCCCTGGAGGGCCGGTGTCCTGCAGAGTTTAACTCCAACTTGCCTCAACACACCTGCCTTGAAGTGTCAAGTATACCTAGCAAGACCTTGCAGCTAGTTCAGGTGTGTTTGATTTGGGTTGGAGCTAAACTCTGCAGGACACCGGCCCTCCAGGAACAGGTTGGTGACCCCTGCACTACGCCCTCCTCTGAAGACGGGGTGGGAATATGCAGCTCATTTGCATTTAAAGTGATACACAACAAAACAGCTCTTTGTAGACACGCCCCAAAATTGGCATTTTCAAGTTGATATAATAAGTTATCTGTGGGGTATTTTGAGCTGAAACTTCACAGACACATTCTGGGGACACCCAAGACCAATATTACATCTTGTAAAAAGGGGCATAATAGGTGCCTTTTAAAAACGTACAAATCAAAATAACTCATTTTTCAAAAATTGCTCATTGTGCAGCAGGTCACATATTGTTTTAAAGCAGAGTAAATTCTTCAGTTAAATAATGTGGTCTGATTTGTTGCCTAACAAAATGACTTTGTACAAGACTAACTTTTTGTTGCTGGGAATTAATTATCTAATTGTTTCAACAGCAACAGAGACTAAATTTATTTGTGCAGAATGATCCCTCTTTTAATTAAGTTCTTTGAAAATTGTATTTTTTGAGTATAATAGTTTCAGTTCACGTGACGCAATCCCTTCATTGGCGTTAGAGATAATTCTTGCACTTGATCAACTTCTGAAAAGCCCTTTTAAAATCCTCATTAAAGATGGTGTAAATCAGCGGGTTGATGAGAGAGTTCAGATAGCCCAGCCAAGTCAGAAAGTTGGTCATCTCAGGAGAGAGACTGCAGGATTCACAGATGGTAACAATCACCTCATGGATGAAGAAGGGCAGCCAGCAGATGACAAAAGCCCCCAGAATGAGTCCCAGAGTGGTGGCGGCCTTCCTTTCACGCGTGCTGGAGATGCGACGTCTCCTGACAGACCGCTCTCTGCGAGACCGACACTCTGGGCTTTTCGCAGTGATGCGCACCCTGTCGCCTTCGGTGGAAGGTTCAGACACCGATTTCTCCGGAGGGCTCAGAGTGTCCGGGCTCGTCGGCTCCCGGTCGCTGCACTTGGGAAGCATGTGTCCGTTCATCTCCGGCTTGTTGAGGCAACTGGCTCTCCTGTTGTAAAGAGTCTTGGCTGCTCGGTAGATCTTGTAGTAGAGAATGAGAATGAGTATTAGCGGGATATAAAATGCCCCGAACGTGGAGTAAAGCGCGGAGCCGATGTTGTCGTGCTTAATGATGCACGTGTTTTCTTCCTGGCGTCTCAACAGCATTGGTGGCAGAGAGACCACTATCGAGAGGAGCCACACCACGCTGATCATGATGGCGGCCCATAGAGATGTCCTCTTTCTCGAATACTCCACGGCGTCCGTAATGGCGCGGTATCGGTCCACAGCGATGGCCGCGAGGTGCAGAATGGAGCACGTGCAACAGGTTATGTCCACGATTAACCAGATGTTACACATGACTTCACCCATGACCCACGTGTTCATCACAATGTAGACAATGCTGAAGGGCATGACTAATACGGCCACCAAAAGGTCGGTCACGGCCAGTGAGCAGATGAGATAGTTTGCGGGATGGTGCAGCTTGCGTGTGACAATGATGGCTGTAATGACCAAGCAGTTCATGGCCGTCGTCAGCACAGCAAGAAACGAAAGTGTGAGGGAGAGGATAATCACGTCCCAGGGCTCTCCTGCATATGTGCCGTTTGATGCCATGCCTAGGACAGAATAGGACAGACAGAATCACTGGGAAGGGACAAAATATCTGCTGATGTGTTGCACCAGCTGTGTGTATGATACATTGTAGCTTAGTTGTGCTTTCCTAAACATTTGAGCATTAAACTAAGCTGAATAGTGATCTAATTTATAAACCAAATATTTACAGAAGTCTCCAACCTGGAGTAAATTGGTTTATTTCAGTAAGTTTATGTTATACTTGACAGATGTGAATTCTGACAGACTTACACTACTGTTCAAAAGTTTGGGGT
Source organism: Sinocyclocheilus anophthalmus (assembly GCA_018155175.1). Classification (NCBI taxonomy): domain Eukaryota; kingdom Metazoa; phylum Chordata; class Actinopteri; order Cypriniformes; family Cyprinidae; genus Sinocyclocheilus; species Sinocyclocheilus anophthalmus. The sequence goes on along the minus strand of JADLZN010000890.1, from coordinate 141,884 downwards.
TGGGAAGATTTTTAAAATGTTTTTGTTTTTTTATTACTTTCTGGGCCTTGACCATGGTAGGACCCTTGCTGTCTATGGAGGGTCAGAAGCTGTCGGATTTCATCCAAAAAAAATCTTCATTTGTGTTCCGAAGATGAATGAAGGTTTGGAACGACATGAGAGTAATTATTGACAGATTTTTCATTTTTGGGTGAACTATCCAATTAGTTTTTGTTTTATTTTTTCAGTGTAGTTACTAAGACCGAAAAGGAGCATGTCTTGATGTAGCAAGACTAAAGTCTGCTTCACACATACCTTATTTTACAACATTTTTAAATGTAATAATAAGCAGAAAGCTTGAAATAGAACAAAGACCACACACTTTCTTTTATATTGTGTTTGCTCGGCATACAACCACAAACAAATGACTTTTAATGATTCACCGGTTATCAGTTTGAATAATTCAATAAACATCTGACTCACTTATTGAACCACCAAGTCATCATACATTTGATTTGTGTCCAAATAGAAATCAACTGAAAGCTATTATAAGGCTACAAGAGTCACATAAAAAAAAACAATCTGATGGCCTTCATGAGCATTAAATAATGTTGACATTTCTCGTGCTCAGTCTGATTCACTGGGGAACACTTCCGAGTTCACCCGATTTACTCTATTGAAATATCATGCAGGGTTTTTCACTGTTCATACCTGTAGAACTGCTGCTTATTCATCTGACAGCTTGTGTCTATGTGCATTAAGCGAGCTGCACGTCATCACAGCATTGTGTTCAAAGATCTTGACCAAGGTGGTCCATGCCATCATTTGCAACAAATCATCTGAAAGGGAAGAAGATCAAAAATAGTGTAAATGTCAAAGGGAAGTTTGTCAGATTATCCTTGCAGAGCACGGGAGGGAATAGATGTTGTGACTGCCGCTGAGATCATTGATTAAAGAGGAATATAATTGTCTCTACAGCGCATCTGAAACGCTCTCTTTTAAAAGTAATCTGGGCCAGAGAAAGCCACATAGACCAGACAAAAGAGCTCACCGGATGCTTTCTCTTCAGTACAGCAATGAATTTGTCCAACTTGCTTATTTTCATCACATCAGATATCAGGCGTTTATGACTGTCCCTTGAACCCGTGTCACGTTTGAAGTCTTTTTCACAATCTGCTACCGTCGTCAGCATAGCACACAGCCTATATAAATGTATAAACTATTAGTCAAAAGTTAAGAATAATTAAGATTACAGTAATATTGTGAAATATTATTAAAAAAAATGTATTTTAATATATTTTAAAATGTAATTTATTCCTGTGAAGCAAAGCTGAATTTTCAGCATCATTACTCCAGTCTTCAGTGTTACATGCTTCTTTAGAAATCAATCTAATATGCTGATTTGCTGCTCAAGAAACCATCTTTTTTTTTTTTTTTTTATTTCATTGTTGAAAACAGTTGAGCTGCTTAATATTTTTGTTCAAATTGCTATTTTTTCACGATTATCTGATTAATAGAATATACAATATATTATAATACACACACACATGCATATGCACTTTGTATATCTATGAAATGAGCTTAAAAGTGTGACTGAGTAATAGAAACGGTTGTACTGAAGCACACTTCATTACACGCTCGCAGTGTGTCTGTGTATTAGTGCTGGCTGTGAGAATATGGTTGTCATAGTGACTCTCAGGGACAGGCTTTCTGAGGAAAAGGCCAAAGCTATACAACAAGAATTGATTTTAAACACTCTACAAGCTCTTTCTCTGCCAGCACGATGATGTTAGAGTATTAGTCAGGTTGGTTTAGATGTAAGGTCAGTTTATCTGAAGAACAGATAAAATCACGGAATTTGTCTCTGTATGGGAAGAATTACTTCCTTGTCTGACAGATTAGATTATAATTTTGAGAAATGTTTTTGAAAAAAGTGACTGGGGTAATGGCTGCTGAAAATTCAGACGAAAAGAGTGAATATATGCTATGTATGAATAACATAATATATTAACAAACTTATGAATGTATATATAAAGCATCAGAAATCAGGCTCTCAGCAAATGGATTTGGTTGATTCTGCAGATAATAGAGTTGTTTAACTCAATGACACACTGCCACATTGTTAAATTGCTTATATTGATCAGACAACACTCTTCACTGATGAGAAAACTTTTCAGACTGAGTTTTAAAGTTTTTCTCTTCATAGCTCACATGCTGTATTTCCTATTGAAGCATTTGGGCATATCATAAATCTGATTCAATCAGATGCAATTTTCCTGCAGCTCCAGAGTAATTAGTCACATGATTATTTCAATTCACATACTCCTGGGTGGTGCATGTGCCAGCCAAGCAACTGCCATTGAGATGAATGGGAATGTTAATGGATATCTGTCTCTAGCTATTTTAGTGGCAGGTGCTATTAGAGGGAGAGACATGCTCATACTAAACAGCATTTTATTTGACAAAATGCCTCTCAATGCTAAATGCGTCATTCATAATTTTTTCTCAAAAGAAAAAGACAGCAAAATCTTAAATGTGCATATGAACACTAGCATCTTTAGTATAGATGATTACAAAACCTAGACTAAAAGACTAAATTGACTAAAAGCTGCAAAACTCCAATGCTCATGGTAACAAAAGCTAAAAAGGTACATCTTTGGTACAAAATGGTACATTCTAATAACTTGTTTCTTTTATATCTGGTGTTAGTAACTTTGCAAGTACGTTAACTTATTCTACTAACCAGTGTTGGGAAAGTTACTTTGGAAATGTAATGGATTACAGATTACAAGTTACCCTATTTAAAATGTAATAAGTAGTGTAACTATTTCAAATACTTTATTAATGTAACTGATTACATTTGATTACTTTTCTAAATGTCTAATGAAGGTTTTCAACTGTTAATCATTTTAAAACATTTCAAGCAGGCAGGGTTAACCTTAGTAACAGTAGTTCTCAACACTGATTACTGTCAGTCAAATCCTTCTTCACTGGAATTAAGATTATAATAATTTAATCTGAAAGCACAGCCACCACAAAATCAAACTTTAGCACCGCTTTTTACTTTGAGAGCATTCTGGGGTTAGGCTAAATATAGATTTAAAATCAGAAGATATAGTTTAATAGTTATGATAATGTTTTGAAATCAAATCTTTGGCATAGCTAGGAAACACGGCATCGACAATGCTTTGGCAAAAAAAAACGTTAATCTTAAAAATAACGCAATTTTGGGGTACATAAAAAAACCAACAGAAATAAAGAGTTATCAAAAAAATCATGTGTGTCCTATTCTGTGTCCTAAACTCCGGGCACATTTGGTGTCTTATATTTGATGCAATTACATTCTTCTCAGGACGTGAAAGATTAAGTGACAGTATTTGGGTAACATTATTTACTTGTTACACGTTACATTTATTATAATAACAATTAATTATGCATAATTACATTCAAGTAACCCTAAACCAAACCCTAATCCTAACCATTTAGGTAAGTACATGTAGTACATATAATATTACACAGTACGTAAATGTATAATTACACTGTAACAAGGAAACCTTAAAATAGTGTAACCTTAGTTGTAATCAATACGGGAATTCAGTTACAGGAACTATTAACTAACTCTACCAAAACAGTCTGTGTCCTAGAAGAGAATAGTGAATGAGAATGCAAAGTTACTTATAGTTAGTAGAATGTCTGAAGACTATCGAAATCAATATTTGTTAACATTGTGAGAATATAAGAAATTCCACCCGAGTCTTCTTTCATTTTTATCTCATATATAAGAATGTAGATCTCTGCTTTTGTGCTTCCTAACTTCAGTAGTTCTGTTCTACAGAACAAACTTTCTTTTGCTGTCTGCTGTTCACTGTCTCACCCCACATGCTCTGCTTGCTCTCGTGTGGAGATTCTCTTGGGTACACTGACATTGTCAGAAATAATACAAAAAGGCATAAGAACTTCATTGAAGAATGTTGCAATATTTATGCAGTGGAACTTCCTGAAACTGTCTGTTACATTTTGACTTTTATTCCTGAAATCAACAGATACACTGTAAAAACTCCTGTTTAATATAAAGTAAAAAAATATATATAGCCAGATATTCACTTTAAAAAAATACACTGACAATTTTTCATGTATTTTGGCATGGGATTTTAAGGTACAATTAGTTTTGTATTTTAAAATACACTGGTAACCACCATAGTATTACAGCTGGTAAATAAACATGATGTTCATCACAATGTGTTTTTCCATGATCCATGACTGTAATAAACATGCATAAACAGCAACAGATTCACCCACACAAACACAAAACTCTATCAGTGTGTCTTTTATGGGATGCCAAGTGTAACCTGACTGTCATTTCATGGACTAAATGAACTGCGTGACCCAAAGCGCAGCTACACTCTAATGCATTTCATACACAAAATGACAGACGCCAGTAGCATTTAGTTCAACCTATTTGATGGATGAAATGCATATCTCATTCAATGAATAACATTTTGTGATATGCTGGAACCATTTATTGTCCTGTTAAATCGAATATAATTTTACTCCAGCAGTTTCTACAGCATAGATTTCTACTTCAATTATCAGACTTCACACACCAGGTCACAAACATTTAGCACTTTTAATATTAAAAGCAAAGTTCTTAGAAACATCAAATGGGGCTTTTTTTATTTTTTTTATTAACAATGTTCATTGCATGGCCTTGTCATGATTATTCAGAAGACATACTGGACAGATATTCATCGAGGAGAACTTGTTAATTGCTATAAAACAAGTGCACAAATCTATAGATAAGAGAGGATGCCAATTAAAAAGTGTCTGATTAGTTAGAATAATAACCAAGTGCATGGATAATTCAAACAAACATCTGGCACACAAAATGATTGACAAAGACTTCAATGTCTCAAAAATTGCAATAAGAGGAAAACATGTAAACACGGATAAAGTAATGAATAAAAATTGGAACATCTGACATGAAACCTTACCTTGAAGATAAGTTGTTCTCAATACACATTTAGCCTATATTTATTGCACTATTTGCAGTCTGTGAATATTAGGGCAGCCGTTATCTTGCTTTTTATAAAATATTACCAATGCAAGATTTTCTTTTATATTTATGAGTTCAAAAAAGTGATTTCTTAGAGGATCTGCAAGCTCACATCATATATCATTTATATGTTTTGTTATTGTTAACAAGAACATAAAACAGAAAAAAAATATATATATATTAATATATAGAAAAATATAAATATCAATGAAAACTTTACAACAAAAAAAAAAAAAAACGAAAATCACGACAAATGCTTACCTTTGACAAATGAATAAACAGAATTCAACATACATTTTTTTAATTACATATTAAAACTAAACTTAAAAAATCAATGAAATTCTAATACTGTAGTATAGATACTAATATCAGCAAACTTATAACTGACAAAAGCCATAATTAACAAAAAATTACTACAAAACCCTAAATGAACCTTAAATAAAAACTGAACTATAATATAAAAGTCTATTCAAAATATAATGAAACGCTATAATAGTATATAAGTACTACTAAATAACACTGTCATTACACTTAGAAATACCTTATTAACTATTTCGATTAGGACAGCAAGCACAACCATTTTTTAATTTTTTAATTGACCACGTAGATCTATTGCATTATACTGCTCAAAGGTATTATGAACAACTCCAGGTAGCTGCAAATATTATGTCCCCATTTTAATGTGATCGAGGCTACACCTGTGGTCAAACCCTTGAGAGCAACTTCTCACTCATCAGTACAAAGCACTAGTCTTGTTGAGTAACACGTCCAAAATGCTGGTATATCTGCTTTTTCCCCCCCGTGATATATTCTATCTAAAACTGCTGAACTAAGTATCCCCATTATTGCCCATAATAAAAACCAGCACTCACTTCAGGCTGTCCGTTGTTAGTCAAACTGTAGCTATATTGTACTTAACTTGTTTTAAAAGCCTGGCAAAGGACGTCAGACTACCAACGAAAAAACCACCATCTGACTCAGAGCTTTTATATCATACAAATCATGGCAGTATACCTTACATCGGTACATGATCGCTTGCCACGTCTCCTTTGATGAGCATAGCCCACCTTCATCGGATACAGTCTGGCAAATACCCTTAGTCCACATCATTCTATAGTGAATTCCGTTCAATACTGTACCTCTCTTCATGCGCACCATTCCATCACAATCACCTTGATAACAACTGTATAAACTTTCACATTTCTCAGATGGTAAGCTATGAATGAAGTTCACGATGACACGATGCACCACCTGTTGATCTCCTCTGATATATCCAGAAAGGGCTCTATTGGTGCACTTTTCTCGACAGCATTAGTGCCCTCTCTCAATGCTAGCCGTGCGGGGTCGCGAAAGATCAAAGCTTACTGCTTCTCTTGCTTAATACATACTTCCTCATCACCGCAGGTACTAATGAAAAAAGATAACAGTGCCACTTGGCGTAATATAACGAGTGATGCCATCAGAACCAGGGCAGTATCAAATCTGACAGAACTGAGAATAGTTACACTTACATAAAGTGTGAAAAAGGGGCGCATGAGAAAATGATGAACTAAGAAACTGAAGACTTGAAAGCAGGGATGCATGCTTCATTTCTGCTTTCAATTACATTCTGCATATCTTGCTATGACAAGAGAATGGAAAAAATCAGCAGCCATGATGATAACTTAACACGTCATCATTTTGAATGAAATGGGAATTATGACAGTGTTCTACAAGCACAAAGATCCAGGCGTTTCAAGGACAAATACTGTATGAGGCAGCACAAATATGAAGTACCCCGAGCATTGTACTGTTGCTTTATAATTTCCTTCACCACTTGAGGGGAACAAAGTGCTTCTTCACAACATGTGCTTTCTTCGTTGAATGACTTTGGGTTTTGGGGAGATACAGTAGCATGACCTTCATTAAAATGATCATTCTGTCATCATTTACCTCTCTCGCTAATGGTCATTCTTCTCAAAATTTGGCATGGACTTTTTTTTCTTTCTTGGGAACCTAAACAGAGGTATGCTGAAGTATTTATTCACTCACTCCTTTTTCCCTATATGAAAGTGAATGGAAGCCAGTGGCTGACCACTATCAAAGTATTCATTACAAGCATTTTCTACATTACTTCATACTTTGAAACCAATGCTAAGCGCTCCTTCACACGCGGTTTGCTTCGGTTCATACACCTTGCTGCGCACTGGCGACAATACGGTCTGTCATAGATCTGTCATTAACCCTGCTTAGATGTCAATCTCGTTTTGTTGTATAATCAAGCACCAATTGCGATGTATGTGGAAATCACAACAAATCTCATGACATTTTTTGAGTAATGTAAACATTTGTTTTACCTTTGTATAATAGTACAATTCGTAAGATGCTACCGTATTGCCCACCGTTCTCTTCGCCGATTCCGATTTCCCGATGCTTTTCTGTTAGTGTGTATCTGCCGATACCTTGAGTTTTGCAGAGTCCATATTGTCTTTCTAGAACTATAATTGCGACAGCCATATACAAACAAAACCTTACTTTTTTATCTGCACCCAAGTTTTATTTTCATAAAAGCCAACCCCCAAGAAAAAAGTAATAAAATAAGAAAAAATAAAAAAATTGCAAACAACAGCACAGTTAAATGCAATAGAATAAAGAGAGCTATAAAACTAAGTTTTTCAGGTTAAGTAAGATTTTATTCAGTTAAGAAATACTACAGAAAAGAAAGTAATCAAATGTAAAATAACACACTCAGTGTGATTTTTACATCGATTACTTTTATTTCTGTAGTCTTCCCTTGTAAAACATTACATATCAGATTTGCTTACCAATTAAGTTATAAACGATTCAGTTCCAGAGAGAAAATGTTTTCTTTGTCTTTTGTTTCTTTGTGTTTAACTTCTACAGACCCATGCGCATGTTATATTGGACCCGCCGATCCCGTTATCCTGTCTGTTATCCACCGGACGCCAATATAATGTACACACATTAGTGGGTGCGATCTCCGATATATCCGTCCGATTATGCACCATTGGTCAAATCTCGGCCTCGGCCGATAAGCTTTTTCTTGTTTGGCTCCGCGCGTTTTCGAGGCGGGACTGTTCTATCTTTTTTTGACCCGCACGTGGACACACATGCGTCACCTTTTCTTCCGACCTTCTTGCTTCGCCCCGTCGTGTGTACAGTTCTTGCCTTCTAATGGATATACGTCGTTTAATAATTCCGATAGCAACTGTTAACAGCAAGGAATTAAATGTTACCAAAGTATTATAACTTTGCTTTTATTATTATCTAGTAATAGAATAGGCAAGCATATATTGCTTATACTTCCCTCTGCTGTTTGCCGTTCCATCAATTCCAGCAAATACGCATTTACATCCTAATTGAAACAAATCTTTTGCATGGCGTAAATGAAAGATTTATTTCACAACAACCTGCGCAACATTATCACGTCCAGCTGTGAATTCTTGTGAAGTGTTTGCAGGTGCCTGCTGCGTGGTTGGTGTTCTCTTTCCTGCCATTGACTTCGGTCCGGCAAATTTTGAATGCTTTACAAAACATTAAATGTTTGTGACTTTCAACTTATGCTTGCGCTATTTAATGCTAATGAGTGTCACCCGTTGGCTTTCATTTGCAAAAAATCTATGATTCCAGGCACACAAACTTTCCCAGTATACTGAGTGCTACTCTGTGTTCCCGTTTACTTCCTGTTTAATTCTATGTTTCATTAAATATGTATTGTTATTTGTGGAAAATACTTTCGTCCATCAAAGTTAGTATGTTATTTTACAGAGTTCTCTTTTAATCCAATTTTCAAATGACATTAAATTCTCTTAAATATTATTAAAATAAATACAATTTATATTCGAGGCTCCCACTCTCATTCCAAGATTCGGACCATCGGGGGGGGGGGTGGGGGGGCGTTAAAAACCATATAGTCAACCACTAACACAGCATGCGTTCTCTTTCTCAACTAGTTAACGTTTCAAAACTGACTGTTTAACTGGATACTTGCCAAGACAGGCATTTTTGACAATTTTGTATGTATTGAACGTTTTAGCACAGTTAGCCAACCATTTTGGTATTTGTGGCTCACAAGCAGTTTGAGACTGAACGCGGCTTGTGCGCTTCACTAATATAGATCAGTGGTGGTTCGTCGTGTGGCGTTTGTGAACTAGCGTACCATCGGAAATGTCCTCATAATGCACTTTACAACACTATTCTAACCATAGCGTAATTCGAGACTTCTGTGAGAGACTGATGAGGGGCATTCCTGAGACAGATAGACAGTGACAGAATGTCCGCGGCTCCACTGATGATTGCCGTGTGCCACCTGATGTTATTGCCTGTGCCGCTGGTAACACAACAGATCGGCTCGAAATCGGAAAGAAGTGAGACTGACCGCCTGGTCACCGATCCAGGCCGATCATGAGGAAAATCAGCCAAGTTTTCAATTTGCACCTGGCTAGTCGTGGCATCTCTCCTAACAATGTAAATCCTGAGCTACTTTTACAGTAATCTAAAATGCTTGTTATTTTTATTTTCATTTAATGAACTCACTACATATTACATTATTTTAAACAATACTACACTTCAAATCTAAAGTACTACGCATTTTGTTCAACTCGTTTACCCCCATACTTTATACAATATTTATGTTTCGTTTGCCGTGGAACAAGAAGTTTTGACTTAAAAACCAAGTAATCAAAACTCATAAAAGGTGTGTCAAACCACATATTTCAAATCCTTTTTTTGTTTCTTTGGAATCTGTTGAACCGATCATTTCTCTCTATCTAATGGATTTTGAACTGACACGTCTTTGGAGTGAATCTTTGAAACTGATCTTTACAACAACTTCTGACTTTTTTGAACTGAACTTTTCCAATGATCTTGATAATGTTGAAAAGTAGTTATGTTAGGTATGAAATGTGCATATAAATACATTTGATATAAAGGATTCAAAAATATTATAGTTTCTATAGGTATAGATCTGTAAAACGCTTACATTTTAGATTTTGTCAGATGTCATATTTCCGCATAACCTAACACCCTTATGTGGAAATGAGTGGTGAGTACATTCTTCAACATTTCTCCTTTTGTGTTCCACAAAAGAAAGAAACTCACAAGTGTTTGTAATGACATGAGGTTTAGTAAATAATGACCGTTATGTCATTTTGTCGAACTGTCCCTTTAACAACTGTTGCACATCTTCAGCTGCGTTTTGATTAAAGTGATTGCAATACTCTCATATGATTATGCACTGTCTGAGATGGGAGAAAAATAGCTGACCTGCCATTCTTTGTGTCAAAGGAATAACCATTAAAGGGTCTCCTCTTGAAAGAAGTCCCTGTTTCTTTGTTAGAATGATGTCAAACTTGAGCTGAGGCACTTAAAAATGCAATTAACATTACTCAAAGAGATGCCTGGAGATTGTATGCTATTTCTGTTACATCCGCTGTGTTTCTCAGAAGGTGCTTCATGGGAAAATATGCTTCCTGTTGTCAGTTATGATGCCAGCCGTGGAGAAACTGCGTTCGTCTCTTCCCGCCGCTGAGCATGGGACAATAAGATATTAAACAGGCCCATTTATTTGGATCAAAGTGATGCAAAGCAGTCTTCTTGCAAATTACGTCTCTTATGCAAACATGCCGTGAACTAAAACATTGGACGCGGCTATATTACCGTCTTGTCAGAATGGCCATTTCTGGATATCTTTGGTATTGTATCCAAGAACACAGTCCACAGTTTGTCTCTAGGGAGGCACTTCATTGATTTTAGCCTCGCCAATACCTACACCTACAGCTGTGAAACCACATAACCCGGATACATCTGAGCTGTGTGACAAAAGTACCATTAATCGCTGCTGATGTTTAATCTTTATCTTCTCAGAGATCAGATAACATTAGATAAGATTATTACATGAGATCAGATAACAGCCTAACATTAGAAGTATTTGCTGAGATGAAGGCCTTAAAGGGGTCATATGGTGCGATTTCAATTTTTCCTTTCTCTTTGGAGTGTTCCAAGCTCTTGGTGCATAAAGAAGGTCTGTAAAGTTGCAAAGATTAAAGTCTCAAATCCAAAAGAGATATTGCTTTCATAAAGCTTAAGAGTCAGACCACGCCGACTTAAAACGACTTCGTTCTACCACCCCGCGTTCCCACATTGTCCTACCTCACTATGTGGAAGATTGCATAATGCCGCCCAATGGTCACGCAAAGAAGGCTGTGTAACTTGATTAAAAAAAAAGTCGCTGTAGTATTGGTTGCTGCCGCCATGTTCGTAGAAGACGCTTGTGTTGTTATTCTTGTGAAAGCGACCTACTTTTGTTTGCCTCTTCAAAAGATGACGAATAACCGCTTCGTCTGCCTGGAGGTTGATCCGTTGCTGGCCACGTGAGAAAATACATTCACTTCGCGCTGTCGCATGCGCGCAGATCGGCTTTCACCGTGGACGAAGCGATGTCCAGCCCGGTCTTCACCGTTTCTGCCGCAAGCCCTCCATCGTATCCGCGACCGGCCCGCACCATATTTCTCAAAGTCCCATGCCCAGACCGTTTTCCTGCACTTTGCGATGATCAAGCTCGGCCTGGGCAAGCTGTGCGCTCCGGCTGCTCACTCTAGCCCAACCGTGTGGCGCTGTGTGTTTTTGTTGTCAAAACGAACCTACGTTTGTTTTGGTCTTCTCAAAAGAGGACCCACCTAGTAAACTCCTTTCCCCACATATTCAGATCGTTGCACTGTGTGCAGCGCATTTTTTTTGAGGACTGTTTCCTGATCCTGGTAGAGTAGAATACAATCCCGGCTGTTCTGACTCACAGACTTCTGAGCTCAGATTTGCCACGTCTGCTGAGTCAAACGTGAGTTTTTCTGCGCGGGCACCTGTAACTATCGCTTGTCGAGTTTGTCATTTTCTCTCCATATTCTCTCCGATCACAAATGCGACATGTTTTTATTTTTACACGGTGGTGCGGCAACGCGTAAACAGATACAGTATAGGGCCTTATAATCCTATTATTGTCCCCACTGGAGCCACAATGCCATCGTTCTAATGGGTCGTTTTAATGTCTTTTTGTCTCACGTCGCTCCGCCAGGATCACGGGTGTCACAGTATGGTAGGTCGTAACTTTCCGCACGCTTGAGGTATTCGGCCAATCATGACGCACTGGATAGCTGGCCAATCACTCGCTTTTTCAGACCGATGAGCTTTATAAAAAACGACGCGTTTCAGAAAGGCAGGGCATAAAAGAGTAACAATAATGTACAGTATGTGGAACATTATGTGTTTTTTTAACCTTAAACCACATAAAACACATTTCATTACACCAAATAAACAAAATAATGTTCGTTTTAGCAACATCATATGACCCTTTTAAAAACGCTGTGTACATACCCTGATTTATATATAGTTAGTTTAATTCTAATCGCTTATTAGAAGCCCAACAGTTGCCCGCCCACATTTTCACTGGCCTTTGAAGTATTTTTGCCCATGCCTTATGTTCTCTATTGCATGTAAAAACTGATTCTATCTACTATCTCATATATAATATACAGTGCGGGGAAAAAGTGTTGGCCCCCTCTCCTGTTTTTAAATTTTTTGGGGCATATTGTCCACCTTGTTTAAAAGATTCATATCATCAACCAATTTTAATATACCCAAAGAGTAATGCAAGCAACTACAAAATTCAGTTTTTCAATGATTATTTATTTTATTAATGGAAAAAAGCTGTCCAAGCCTGCCTGGCCCTACGTGAAAAGTAATTGCCCCCTAAATCTAATAACTGGTTGTGCCACGCTTTGCAGCAACAACTGCAATCAAGTGTTTGCGATAACTGGCAATGAGTCTTTCACATCGCTGTGCAGGAATTTTAGCCCACTCTTCTTTGCAGAATTGTTATAATTCAGCCACACTGGAGGGTTTTCGAGCATGAATGGACTGTTTTACACAAGTATCATTCATCGCGCCTTTAAGTCTGGACTTTGATTTGGCCACTCCACAACCTTAATTTAGTTTTTCTTGAGCCATTCAGAGGTGAACTTGTTGGTGTTTTTGGGATCATTGTCCTGCTGCATAATCCAAGTGTGCTTGAGCTTGAGGTCACAAACTGATGGCTGGACATTCTCCTTCAGGATTTTCTGATAGAGTGCAGAATTCATGGTTCCGTCAATTATGGCAAGTTGTCCAGGTCCTGAAGCTGCAAAGCAGCCCCAGACCATCACCCTACCACCGCCATGTTTGACTGTTGGTATGATTTCTTTTTATGAAATGCAGTGTTGGTTTTACGCCAGATTTAACGGGACACACACCTTCCAAAAACTCCAACTTTTGTCTCATCAGTCCACAGAATATGTCCCGAAAGTCTTGGGGATAATCAAGATATTTTTTTGCAAATGAGAGACGAGCCTTTGTGTTTTTTTTTGGTCAGCAGTGGCTTTTGCCTTGGAACTCTCCCATGGATGCCGTTTTTGCCCAGTCTCTTTCTTATTGTTGAATCATAAACACTGACCTTAATTGAGGCAAGTGAGGCCTGCAGTTCTTTAGATGTTGTTCTGGGTTTTTTTATGACCTCCTGGATGAGTCGTCGTTGTGCTCTTGTAGTAATTTTGTTTGGCCGGCAACTCCTGGGAAGGTTCACCACTGTTCCAAGTTTTCTCCATTTGTGGATAACGGCTCTAACCGTGGTTTGCTGAGTCCCAAGCCTTAGAAATGGCTTTATAATCCTTTCCAGACTGATACATGTCCACTGTTTTGATTCTCATCTGTTCTTGAATTTCTTTAGATCGCGGCATGATGTGTTGCTCTTTAAGCATGCTTCACTTTGTCAGACAGGTTCTATTTAAGTGATTTCTTGATTCAACAGGTCTGGCAGTAATCAGGCCTGGGTGTGGCTAGTGAAATTTAACTAAACTTTCTAAAATAATGTGGTTAATTGCAATTCTTTCATATCAAAAGAAAAAGATTTAACCGGAGTGCAATCATGTTCACGTATGGCCCCATAGGTTTGGGACAGCTTCTTTTCCTTAACCCTCCTGTGTGTTCGGTCCTTTGTGCTCTGTAACCTCGTTAGTGTTAAGGGTTCTGACACAACACAAGGTTAAATGAAATCATCATTTAAAAATTGCATTTTGTGTTTACTTGCATTATCTTTTTGTAATATTTAAATTTGTTTGATGATATGAAACCTTAAAGTGTGACAAACATGCAAAAAAATAAGAAATCAGGAAGGGGGCCAACACTGTTCACACCACTGTATATATACAATATATACTTATATGAAATATTTGCATTACATTAAATTGATCTTCAGAGTATTAATTTAATTAATGTTAATTATTAATATTCTTTACACTAAGAATTAAAAATAAATCTATTTAAGTATAAAATGGCTATTTTATTTTATATAATACTGTGGAAATATAGTATAATTCCTAGATCTAGCCCTTTTATGCTTCTCTGTACGCGATCTTCAAGAACTGCAATATTCACATGGATAATTTCAAAACTGTTCACTGTGAGAAGAAAAAACTAAAACACCAAGACCGTTCTACCACACACTTCTCTAGACTAAACACATGACTGCATCCAAGTCTTCTAAATACAGAAACTCAGACTGCTGTGAAATGACAAGACAATGCCCATAAGCTCCTCACACTCTAAACCTATGCTGACAAATGCTCCCGAGCGGAGAGTTGCCAGTGCATAACACAGTATCTGTTATTGTTGACAAATGACTCTTGCACAACATGTTATTGTGCCTCACTGTCTCTGGATGAAGTCCAGAATTCTTTATTTTCTCTAAAACAGTGGTGAGATATAGAGGGTATGAGGTAGCCTTTCATTTATCAATTGCACGTCACATAAAAAGAAAAAAATGCAAAGATCAAATGGTAAAGGATCAAGTGAGCAGCCAATATGCTAATGAAAGAAAACAGTATTCGCCAATAACATCTAGCAAAAATGAGCAATAACCAGAAATCTCCAATAATTGTATAAAAATTAAATACTGACTCACACTGTGTTCTCATACAGTACTGTATGTTGAGATGGAGGCTTTCATCTGGATCCTGAAAAAGCCCTTCATCAATCATTTGCATGTCATGGAGGGGAAAAAATGACCAAGACCAACTTATCAAGTCACCAGCCAATAATGAACGGAAACAAAATTTGCCCATAACCGGCAAGTATGCTAATGAGACATATAGTGTGGAATTTAGACATGATTATAAATAGCAAAGGACATGCTCACATGGTCAGAAAAACACCAAATATGGACCTCAATATTCATCATTCACTACAGTCTATATTGTCTCCCAACAGTCCAAAATTATTGAAGTTATATATATGCAGCAAAGGGGTGGAGGGGAATATTAGTTATGTAAACCTGATTATTGTGTAAATCTACTACATACAAAACAACTATATTTTGCATATATATATATATATATAATACATAATATAACTGCAGTGTTATTCTGTTGCATATTTTGGTATTTTGAAATATATAGGACCAATCAGTCTTTTTTTCTTTCTGTGCACCAATTCACTGCTAATGGCACATACTGTAGGTTTGTAGCAGTATTTGTGTGATCAATTAATGCATCAGTTGTAAATCAGTTCAGAGTGGATTTCTATAGAAATACTCTGTGCATCTGTAAAAAACACATCAGTCACCTCATACAGCTATCTGAAAAATCATTCACAATGACCATCAAACTGCATGATCATGAAAGACGCATCTTGGCTAGTCATGCGTGCAATGCACTACATGTTTTAATCATTAAAAACTCCAATGATTCAGATTAAGAATTGGATAATGACAGATTTGATATGATAAAATCATGTGTCTCATCAAACTCTTCCGTTCACACGAGACAGGGCAAGAGACTGGAAACAGAAAATAAGTGATGAATGATGTGCACTGTTAACATCGTTTTTAATTGAAAAGCAGACATATCCGTGTCTCAATAATCCAGTTTATTTTAGCAATATTCACTTGGCAACAAGCCATTACCAGGCAACAGTGCAAACTTGATACAACTTTAAAGGCACCACTAAACCGTCGTTAATATCAGAGGAACTTGCAGAAACCTCTAGTTTAAACACCAGCATAACATACAAATGAAGTAATGACTTACGCTGTGATGTGATGTGTTGAGATGAAGGCATTCCCCTGGAAGGCTCACGCTGGAATGTGATGTTTCTCCTCACGAGACAGATGAATGTCTTTCACAGGTGCACACGAGCGCTCGTGCTCTCATACTGACGCACGTGCGCAGCTGTGTAAATGAGCTACTAGACGGAGCGACTGCTTGATACAGGTACATTTAGTTAGTGTAATCGCTATATGCATCACTCATCTCTCTCTCTCTCTCGCAATATTAAATATTCAGGAGGCTTTACTGGCTATGTGCTTTACAAAAAAAAAAAAAAAAAGCGATTGGCGATATACATGTACATATTATTAGAAGTAGTACACACCTATTAATGTTATATGAAATGAATACAAATATGCATTTTGCAATTGAAATAGCCTACGCAGTTTCCCACGAAATCCGACCCGACAGATCTAAATGAAAATCATTAATAACAGTTTGACATGTTGAAATAGGCCAGGGTAAGGCAACACACGATTAGAAACGAATTTATTATGCAATAACTCATTATTTATATTTGGAAAAGACAAACAGACAGCAACAATAGAAAACAGCTATAGATTTGGAGCAATTTTTGGCATCACTCGGAAATGTAGCAAAAACACAATCATTACCTTCACGGAATATAGGTAAAATATCAGCTTTAGCTAAGTGCAAGGCCAAATGTGCTTTTGCAGTCACCCTTCCATGGCTTTTCACAAGTTTACATTAATATGTGCCTCAATAATGTCTTACTAATGAGACATGCTTGTGTTTGTAATGAAACAGAGCAAAACAGCAGTGCAAATGGAACTCTTTAAGTTTTTGAAAGGATACAGAATATGCAAAGCATCTTGAGGACGCAGTATTAAAACAAATTGATATTTTACTATAAACTCATGAACAGTCTACAGCAATCATATCACATAATTCTATGATTCAACTTTTTCCTTGGGGTGCTTTTTTAGGAGCAAAAACAGCCATGGTAGTTAACATGAACATCACTTTTGCAGCTTACTATTTCAATAACTTGTTTCAATAAATTGCTCTTGAAGGGGGAAAAATTGTTTCTAAAAGTTACAGTGTGTTTCCAAAGTACAATTTAAGTCTTTTATCTCAAAAGATCAAGGGAATTGTAATTCCTCATGATATCACGTTTTTACTTCAGTGAAGATAAATTTGATTTATTATTTGAAGAGGATGTGACCTTTGTGGCCTCTAGATATACATACATTAGTTTTTCCATATAGTTAAAGGGATAGTTCGCCCAAAAATGAAAATGTGATGTTTATCTGCTTACCCCCAGGGCATCCAAGATGTAGGTGAATTTGTTTCTTCAGTAGACACAACTTATGATTTTTAACTCCAGCCAGTTTCAAGTCTACAGTCTATAATCACGCAATGGTACAAAATCTATGAGTGTAAAACAACATGCACAACAATCCAAATAAAAAAAAAAAAAAAAAAAAAAAAATAAACCCGCGGCTCGTTACGACCATTGATGGCCTAAGACATGAAACGATCGGTTTGTGCCAGAAACCGAACAGTATTTATATCATTTTTTACCTCTAATACACCACTATGTCCAACTGTCTTTGGGCGCGTGCACGGCATCCGGTGCGTGAGGTGTGTACGCACTCTGGCGTAGTTTACATTGGATTTGTCGGTGTCAATGTTTTTTTTTACCATCATAGATTTTGTTACCATTGCCATGATTATACGACTGATAGACTGCAACGGTTTGTGTTAAAAATATTTGTTTGTGTTCTGCTGAAGAAACAAAGTCACCTATATCTTGGATGCCCTGGGGGTGAGCAGATAAACATCACATTTTAATTTTTGGGTGAACTATCCCTTTAAGTGACCTATCTTTTAATCAGACGGTTACAATGAGAGGAGCTAAATGTAATTTGCTTGCAAGGTTTATATGATGCATAGTAATACAGTTCCTTTTCAGATATGTACATATTTTGCATATGTTTCCATTCGCCCAGAGTCTAGAATGTGTGAGTAAACTAGAAACAGCATGTATCAACAGCCAAGTTGCCTTCCAGACAATGGCGAAAAAGCAAAAAATGAAGGTTTGGGAATTTAATTAGTGGAGCTGTAGATGCTGAAAAGGTCAAACTGTCACTGTCAGTGGCCTTTGACTTTCTTTGTGCATGCAACAGTGAGGCCCTTTTCATGAGTAAATTGGTCTCATCCTCCCTCTTTAGCTTGTGGTAAACTGTAAAATGTCTCCAATTAAATGGGCAGTTTCCAAAAACATCCAGAGAATAACTCTTCCTGTCTCGCTGAGTTAGCATTCCCAGCCCTCTCCATGAGCATTTGGCCTTTGCCTAATTCTAATCAGCTCTAATGCAAGCTCAGTAGTGCAACATTTTCATTTTACAGAGCAAGTAATGCAGGCCCGTAACCACCACACATTGAGGTGGACAAATCCACCCAATATTTAGAAATGGCCAAATTGTGTTGGTCTGCCTCAGCGGTTTCCCAGCGCTCAACATGATTGAGATGACCAAACCAATCAAAGAAGCCAGACTTCACTGTTCACATAAGCCAAATGACACTTAAGCTTTAACAAGTCAAGAGTGTGAAGTAAGATGTAAATAGAAACATTTGATATTTGACAACTGTTTTACGATAGAAATGTCAAACAACCAATGGCAACGTCTTGTGATGTCAATTTTTTTTGCCATTTTAAATATAGGCTATAATTTATGCAATGCAAGTAGTTCATTAGTGCTGAAGTAAGTAATGAGACAAGAAACACTGACGCATATTACATTGGCAAACGTGTGAATGCATACATATTTTAACATAAAATATTTCTTACAAATAGTTCAAATTCATTACCTTACAATAAATTCTACATTTTTAATGGTTGTATTTCCCTTTCTTTATTCCTGATGTTCAAGACTTCAAGAATTGCTTATGGCCTTGATGTAATAGTGTATTGTTTATATTTTTAATATAACATCCTCCATTCATATAACATGAACAGAACAGAACAGATGGTGGTCAAATGGACCCACTGAATAAACTTAGCATCCTTCTCCAGAAAATCTTATAGGAAAACATTACCATAAAACATTTATCCTTGCACCACCAAAACATCACAGATTGGACATACAGAGACAAAAAATAAATACATCTTCCTTATATTTTCCAGCAGAAAATCATGCAGGTTTGAAATGACATGAGGGCAAAAGGTGAATAATTTTAGCCTGGAGTAAAGAACTGGATGGCACCAGACTCACATTTTGATAGTGTAGGATAAAAGTTGCTTGAATAATGTCTCTTTATAAAAGTGGAGGGTTTTTTAAGCACAAATAAACAGTTACTCACTGTAGTTGTCAGTCTATTAGTGTTCTAATCAAAGCTGCTTTATATTCTTAACAGAACTGCAGCAACAGCAGCAAAACAGCCTATTTTGGATGAAGGAGGTTTCGTCTCTGTTTCAGTCACTTGCTGGTGGTTCTGTCTCAATAAAGTCAATTGCTAATACAGAAGCATGCGTTATGCAGCCAGCCACAGATGCGTTTTGATCATTTCTCTTCCCCTTACTGTTTTTGTCAGGTATTGAGGCATTTTCAGACCCAGAGTTTGGGGAATACTTTCTCTCTCTGTGAAGTCGGTCCTTTCATCTTTGTTTAAGCCCTTAGTTTTGTGACAAGTATTCGGGAACTGTTGCATAGCGCGGCTCATGCAAATCATGCTAACTCTGAACAATGGACAAATTTTCTCTGTTGGTATATGCTGAGAAATCATTTCTCTGACGGCACACGGTCTCTGCAATATGGTTAAAATGGTTCGAGTGAGGAGCAAAATGTCGTTTTTGATATATGGGTTTATGGAGGAATTCTTTGGATGGTGGAAAATCAATTTATAAGAAATGTAAAAACAAACCTATTGAAAGTCAATTAAAAAAAATTTGGCAATCAAAAAGACACATTGAATATAAAGGTGAAGTGTTTTCTTGATGTGTCCAATCCCAGCTTAACATCAAAGGATGATATTCATACTGTACAGTGATTTTCCTTAAAAATGTGAACAGTGTGAAACACTGTGTCTCTAGGGATGCTATTAACATATTGCTCTTTTTGTTCTCTTTGTTGCGTCCTAACCAGACAACAGCAGCAAAGATGGGTGCTTCTCAAACAGAAGACTGTCCTTCTTAGTCCTAAGCTCTCAGAAAAAAAGGTACAAAATTGTCACTGAGATGGCTGTACCTATATGGTACATATTAGTATTTTAAAAGTATATACAGTATCGGTACTTCAAGTGGACACCTTTTTAAATGGGTACTCCCCAGTGACAGTTCTGTACCTTTTTTTAGGGAGTGAGTGTAATCTAGATTCCTCCTCAGCTTTAAAGGCTAGAATGAGACTCTCAGGTAAATCTGCATGGCTGTTTAAAGGTTTCCGTCACTTTAGTCATGACGCACAAATACTGTTAAAAAATTTATTTTGGAAAAATACTTTTTAAAATCCTTTATTAAAACTGACTGTCTATTGTTGCACTCTAGTTAATGAGAATTGCATGTCATAGTCAGTTTGGCATTATGTGATTAACCTTACCACAAAACAAAAGAAAACAAAAGCCTTCATGTACAAAGACAAAAAAGGAAAAAACATTTCTTGCCTTGCATTTCATAATGAATTTGGGCAAGATCAGTGCGACTTATTTTCGGTCATTTTTTTTCATAAATTGGAATGTGTGCGAAGGATTGTGAGTGATTGGAGGAATGCGAAGAATACACTTGATGCGTTCTTCAAAATACGCAGAATAAAGGAAACAAAATGAAGGCGGCCTTCCAAGGATCCTCCAAATTGAGGCGGCCTTCAAAGGTGAGATATTCAGCATTACTAAGATGCAGTCTTGCATTTGAGAGGCACCCTTTGACTCCACCAGTGGTGTGAGTTTGGGGTTGGACAGTTTGTCTGACTAAAACCTGTTACTGGGTGTGTTCGACTTCAAACAATGCATGCTGGGTAGAAATTTTCACTGATTTGAGACAGCATCGATGCCATCATATTACCTCAAGTGCATTTCGAGAGCAGTTGGCTGGCCTATTCTGTGCAGTTTCTGCAGAATGGCTGCTGTTTTCATGTAAACTTAAAGGGTTAGTTCACCCAAAAAGAATTCTGTCATTATTTACCCTCATGTCGTTCCAAATCTGTTTAGACCTTTGTTCATCTTCAGAACACACATTAAGATATTTTTGATGAAATCCGAAAGCTCTCGGACCCTGCATGGACAGCAAGGGTACTACCACAATCAAAGCCCAGAAATGTAGTAAGTATCCTCATTAAAATGGTCCAGGTGACAACCTTGTTTGCACTGTAATTTTTATAAAGCTATGAAAATACTTTCGTGTGCAAAGAAACTTTAGTTCAACGATTCTTCCCTCCACATCAAACCCGATGGTGCCATTTTGAGAGTATCACGTGCCCTACGTCCTTCCTGCATGTAAACTTTCGACAGGAGACATTTAGAGGAGACGCATGGTGTGCCAGAACTCCCAAATGGCGCCGCTAGGGTGATGTCGGAGGAGAAGATCGGAATAAAGTTGTTATTTTTGTTTTCTTGGCACACAAAAAGCATTCTCGTAGCTTATTACGTTTCTGGGCCTTGATTATGGTAGTACCCTTGCTGTCTATGCAGGGTCAGAAAGCGCTCGGATTTCATCAAAAATATCTTAATTTGTGTTCTGAAGATGAACCAAGGTCTTACAGGTTTGGAACAACACGATGGTGAGTAAATAAATGTAAATAATTTTTTTTGTGTGAACTATCCCTTTAATATGATATTGTCACATTTATCAAAATAAAACTGGTAAAAGTGTAGATAAATGTAGTATATTATTATGTTGAACTTTATTTTTGTGCATACACTGTATTAGGCAATACATATAGTATTAAATGAAATGTGCTTCTGTTGCTTCATGAAAACATCTGAAACATTGGTGTATTTGCCAAACACTGTATCTAATCCACTTTATCTTTGATAAAGAATGCAAGCAATGTGCAAGGGTCACTACGGCAAGCAGAAAGTGGATAAAAACTTATCTTGCTATTGCTGCTGTGAGCTACAGTATATATGCATACTGTTTCTTTATGCATCGCCTCTAACAGAGCACACTGCATACTGCACACTATACCCCACAATGCAATGCACATTACTTGGCTTTCCATCATGAACTACAAGTGAAGTAGCAATACACTTGCAATTTTCAGCTACCATTTTTACATAAAATGTAATGCAAAATACAATTAAACATGCAACGTGATGAGGTTGTAAAAAAAAACTTTTATTGTATATTAATGGTGTTTATTAAGTATTGTAAGGTTTCATTCCAAACATATTTTTGCAATTTTCTTGACACTAGTGCCACAGAAAATACAGCTAAGAGTGTGGCAGATATTTTCAGAAAATATCACTTTAGTGAAATCGCATTGACTTTACTTCAATTCTTTTAAACAGCAACTGACCTGTGGTATTTAACTGCATTTTATTATTTTTGCAGTTCCTCTAACTTAATAATATGAATAATAACAGTGCTTCATGTGCTAATGTATTAACAGATGGTGTTTGCTAAAGCGTGTCCAGGGTTTAGTTCATATGCAAACTGTACCACTCGCATACCATCACTTTATATAATCATAATCTCTCAGATATATTTGTCAAACACTGCAAGTTTTATCTGATGAAAATAGCACGAGGTTGTAGCATGAAGCAGTGGCTACCGCAGCCCTGCTTTAGGACAATGGGGAAATAAGCACACTGATAAGCCCAGTAGAATTACACTCAAGATGAATTAAAATGTCAAAGAATTCAATTCCAACAAGCAAGGGAATAAGGAGGCTGATTATCTGAGCCACCAGGTGTGTTTTCACAAGCAACGACAAAGCAGTGCCTCCTGTTTACTAATGAGAGTTTATTTTAGCTTTTTAATTAGATGTGCACAACCTACCGTGACACTGACGTCATTGATTAATGTTGACTGGCTGGCAAGAAGTGGCGCATTATGGACTCGTACTATTTCATTCAGTTCCAAATCATAATTAAAATGACCCTGGGAGCTATATGACAACATACTGAAAACCAACTAAAACTCATTTAAATTAAAGAGAAGAGTTCTCGAAATGAATATTACTCCACCCTCGTGTCATTCCAAAACCCCATTTGAATGCTTTCTCCAGGGAACACAAAAGAAGATGTTTGGCTGAATGCTCTAAGATGCTCTTTTCAGAAATAAATGGTGATTAATATGTCGAAACAACATTAAAGGTAAGATAATTGGTGAAGTATGGCAAAAATTAGCGTCAAAAGATTTGAAATGTTGCGCACGAGTCATATTGACTTTGTTTTAGAGATATTCACAGCATGAAGAGGAGCAGCATGTCGGTCTAAAATCGCATTGTGTGTTTTATGGAAGAAAAGGTTTAGAATGACACGATGGTGGATAAATGATGACAGCCATTGTCATTTTGGGTGAACTGTTGCTTTAATAATAGATAGCAATGAAGGTAACTTTTCTTTGGCCTTTCATATGCTCAGTCATAATAAAAACATGTGGTGCAGTTCTGTACAGCCAGCGACATGAACAATAAAATGATGATTATTTATTTCAATGAACTGATATGACCTTCTTGTTCTTCATTCATGTATGTTTTATTTTTGCATTTTACAGACTCATTGACTGACACCATACAGGCAGCACATTTTTAGCACTCACACGTTATTCTGAGTTCATAATTGTGGGGATTTTTTTGGGAAAACAAAAGCTTTTCTGATGCATGTGGCATATATAACTATATATATATATATATATTATATATATATATTATTAATATTAAAAAATAATTGACGACATGTGAATGTATGACTGTTTCAAATGGTCAGCACCACTTTATTTCTAATAGGTTATACAAGTGAAAGTAGCCATAAAAATGACCAGGGCATAATCACTTGGCATAATTGCACTGTATCACATCATGTGTGATTTCCACTTTCACAATTACTGTCCATTCTGGCTCTCCTTTTGACAATAATACAATAAAAATCCCAGTTGGTCATTTGCACTTTGAATGGTCTTCACGCTCTGCTTCAATGGGAAATTAACAGAGCTCACATAGGAACCTCATGCCGTATAACTCGCAGTTAAAGCTTTAACCTTTGTAGGATTTGAAATGATTACTTACTAATGATTATGCCAGTTTGGTATTTGAAGCATTGCTGTTTCTTTGGCTGAAAAACTGTGTCTGAAACATCACACTTTTTCGGGAGGTCTTTGGGAGGAAACTGTCAGATTTAAAAAAAGAGAAAATATTAAAATCATAAATCTTTTAGCTCAGTGAATCAAAGATGTGGCACTTTTTGAGTGCTCTATTTCACAGTTCCTTTGAAGACGGACTGACAGCAGCTGGAGGGCTTGTTGAGACTAGAATTCAACATTTCTCATACCATTATCCTTAAAGGTTTGGCTTTATACACAGAAATTAGAAATAATATTAATGGGGAGACTATCAGTTTAACCAATTACAAATGAGCTGCACGGGCAGCTAACAATTATTTTAAAAAAAATCCAAATTTTAAACTGATGTCTATGTTTTTTTTATAGTGTTACAATGCCACCCGTAGTATAGAACAGGGTGTAAAAACAGCACTCTTTGTACTTGACATTTAGTTATTAACAGTTTAGGAAAAAGTTGTAGTTTTCCAAACAACATTGATTTATAGCAAATAAGTACTGGGAAATAATACCAGTTTTTGAGATGCGTAGGCCCTATATCATAATTCAGTAGCCATATATTCATTAGTGTAAAAGAAAATTCACTGGTAACCCAATATATATCAGTGGTGGGCCGTCAGGGCCAGCAAAGCCTTCTCTGCTGGCTATCAGAATCACTGATTTAGTTTTAATATATTTTTCCATGAATGTGTATTAAATTATTTCCAATAGTATATTCTCTTCATTATATAGCTTTTCTCTTGGTTGCACTGCTTCCAGCAGTGTATGTTTATATTAGAGCTTTTATCCAAGCATATTTCAGCAATCGTGTTGCCAGGTCAAAGAAATCTACCTTAAGGCCTTCAGAATTAACAGTGCAGGCTTCTGTTAGCTTAAATCAATGGCAATGAAACCGTTGCTTTAATCAATCAGATTTCGAGTTGGCAACAGCAGGGCCATCTATAGCTGGCTAACGATAACGTCAGCATTTTCTCGTCCTTTGATTGGATGGTCAGCATACTAGCTAGCAAACAGCGTCACTGTAAATAATTTTATTAAAACTTTTATTACTGTTTCTCAGGTTTAGATTTTCAGTGCATTTTGAAAAAATATGTGCCTACTATATTTAGTAAATCTAAAATGAGGTCCTTAATGAACCCCCGACGCGAACAACACCAAAAACCGGCAACGGCTATGTGAAGAGCGTGAAGATGGAAAAAACAACTAGAGCAGGGGCACCAAACTTGATTTGGAGGGCCGGTGTCGTGCCAGAAATTTGCTAGGCAAATTGGCTCAACACACCTGCCTGAAATTTTCAAGTATGCTTAAGAGCTTGATTAGCTGCTTCATGTGTGTTTGATTAGGGTTGGAGCTAAACTCAGCAGGACACCGGCCCTCCAGGACTGAGCCTGGTGACCCCTGCACTAGAGTATGGTAGGTTAATTTTCATTTTTGACTCTTTTATCGCTTGATGCGTTGTATGCTGATGTTATTTGCGCGATATAAAGCCAGGTTTAAGTTTCTGTAAGAATATCTCAGTTTCCCGAGTGGAGCTGTAACCGGTCTTCCTCCGGCCGCAGCGCCGCTGGCAGAGGCAGACCAGCGGGGAGATGAGAGTCACAGAGGTACGTTAAAACACATCTATACACTTTTCTTCATCGTCTTGTATGAATTATTTTAATATTACTTGCTCACTTTCCTAGTAAAGCTGTGCTAACCAGTATTTTCCTCCCGCAGTGCGCTGGCAGACCGGCGGGGAGACTCGTGAAGATGAAAAGCAGTAAGAGAACATTAAATTGTTAGGTCAACTTTAAAACACATGGAATCACCTTAATTGTTTTATACCAATGCTATCTGTAAGGTATAAATGCGTTTGGGTGAATAAATGTCTGTAAGAACATCAGATGGACTGTATTTGTGTCATTTTGTTAGGTTAATGCTTCAGCTACAGATGATGTTGTGCAATTGTTAATTGAGTTTCTTTCTTTAGTAATGGCATTCATTCTCGCTACATAAGGTACTTGTCTGTTATGTAGTGCCCTGTTATACTGCATTACTGTGTAATATTTATGGTTTCTATAGCCGTGGCATCATTATGATGGTATGAAGAGATGGATTAATTCATGTAGGACGCCACTGAAGGCCTAGGTGTAAAATCCACGGCCCGCCACTGATATATATATAATAGACAGAATAAATAATTAAAATATGATAATGTAAATTAATGGCTTAAGAACTTAGGCAAATTATAAGTATTTATCAAATTGTGATGATTATTATGAATGAATTTGAAAAATTATGAATGATGGCAAAAAGTTTGATTGAAAAAATTATAAATAAAACTAATTATGCAATTAGTGACTGTTTATCAATTTGGAAAAAAACATGGAATGGGGTACTCATAAAAACATGTTTTACATGGACATTTTGAAAAACATGAGAATGTGATATTTAGAAAGTTTTAATTTAAAAAGCATTACTATTAAAAGATATGAATCAAATGAAAAAATAATAATAATGAAAAACAGGAAATGTGTTATTCATAAAAAGTCATGAAAGTTATTTTTCACTGACTGAAAAAGCTAGTAGTTCTGAATGAAAATTGGCACCTCAAAAATGAGGCATGTTTATTGCAGCATTTTAATGGTGATGCATAATGAATTCAACATAGCGTAATATAATCATAAATAATGGTTAGATAAACAACTATTATGTATTTCAGAATTGACCTGCCTCTTGGCTGCAGTCAGAATGATTTTTATTTATTTATTTTAATGAGAGTGCTTCAGGTCCCAGAGCATCTTTATGAGACCGTGGTGAAGATCCAGTGGCCTTTGTTTCTCTCCATCAAGAAAGTGACAGCAATGCTTAATTAGACTTAAAATTCACTGCGGTGCCACCATACGGCGATGCTTTCCTCAGACATTTTCTTAGCAAAGTGTGATTAGAGCAGAATTCCGCAGAGCTTTGCTAACGAGGATGTTATACATGCGCTACACAGCACTGCAATATCCAGATTTCTAGATTTCCCAGCCATACCAGTCGTGTAATAATGTTTATTTTTTTTTGGTTTTTCTCTGTGCATCCATTCCCAAGCCACACATAGTTCTGAATGACTATAATTAAAAGCTCGCAGCAAATGTGCAGCAATTTCAGAGGTGTTAAGGTTAGTACATTATTTTGCGTGGAGTGCCAGCAGTGCGTAACACTGAAGCTGCTTCTAGCTTCTGCTATACATTCCCATATATCAGCTGCTGGTAGACATTAATTAATGACACAGAATATTGAGGTTTTACGCCATTGATTATAGACATCTCTCCAAGCTACAGTCAGTTCTCTCCAAACAATCAACATGACCACTGAAACTCTTAATTTAGCACACAAAAAAATAACTACCTCTGACCTTTATTAAAAGCAAATACTGACATGAGACTGTTCTTTATTGATTACATAATACATTCAGCTACAGACACAAACAGTCTGGTGAAAAGCTTTCGTATACCACAAAGTGAGAACAGTATGTCAAAAGGTTGTGGTCAGGTAAGTAGTAGATAGAGTTTGTTCAAATAAAGCCGTTCTTTGAACTTTCGATTCATCAAGAATCCTGAAAAACAATGATCATGGTTTCCACAAAAATATCATATTATAATATAATATCTGTAAAGGATCATGTGACATGAAGACTGGAGTAATGGCAGCTGATAATTCAGCTTTGCCATCACTGGAATAAACTACATTTTAAAATATATGCAAATATATATTTTTTGTAATACTACTACTAATAATATACATATTTTATAATGTTTAAATATATATTTTTCCACTACACTACAATTGTTCTCATTCCACACATTATATCTGCAATATTCAATATTCAATTAGATCATAATGTATGAGATTGAAAGAAATTTGATTTATTGATGATAAATATATAAACCTGTTTATTGTGTATTTAAAACACATTCAGATTGTAAGTACTATTACATGTAACCGTTTCACGTATGATTGTAAAATCTGTATCACATTACGTTTATTAGTTTGTTCATGTGTAAACCAAAATACAGAAATCTTAAGTCTAGGTACACCACAAAAAAATGTACAATCTGTGTAGTGTTTAGATGTTTGTGTTAATTGTTTTGGGAGCACTGACCCATAGTTTAAAGGAAATATGTCAAATCATTTGAGGAAAAACACTGAATAATCTGTAGACGAGTAACGCTTTGAATGCGGTGTGCGGGCTCCGTACAGAAACAACATTATGCACAAGTTTTAAACAGTGACGAGCAGATGAGAAACAGATGGACTGAAAAAAATTATGACCACGGGTTTCCAAGCAGCTGCTGTTTTTTGTTCACTACAGCAAGAAAACTCTCCTCATCTCTCTGTTCGCCAATCAATCTGTTCCTGGTACCCTGTCTGTCCCTGTCCCATTCTGTCTGCATCTTTTGTCTCATATACAGTCTGTCCTTCATTTCACAGAGCTTTATATAAAGTCATCTGATTTTTGTCCTGGTGGTTAAAGAGCCATGAAATGATCGAGCTGCCTGAGTGTCTGTATCAGTCTTTCATCTCCCACTAACAGCCTGTCACCAAAGACTTTCCTCTTTAGCCTCTGCCTATAGTCTTGTGAGACATCACAGTTTGAGCCTTCACAGAGGTTACAGCCAAATGAATACTGCGATGCCGACATTAGTACTGACTGTATTGCTGAATTCAAGCAGAACATGACAGCAAGCATCTTTTATTCTCAAACGTCTACTTCAGGCGTACACTGTAAAAAAAAATTCCGTAAAATTTACGGTAAAAAACTGTGGTTACCGGAATTTTACCGTAAAAAATACGGTAGCAACGTTTTAGGTTTTACGGTTTTAACTTAAATTTACAGTTAAATACCGTAATTTCATTAACTGATATAATGTTAATATACCAACCTATTGAAGTACTGAAATCTGTTTTGTACCTTTGTAATACACTGATAACCACCAAATGCTGGTGGTGATGAGAAAGTCACGTGATGAACCAAAGACCATCACAAGCAGCTTTTAAATAATAACATATATAGAAGGTGCACAGTGTCATTCACACAAACACCAAACACCAAACACCATCATGGTAACACACATGAAACTGAAATGATGCAATAAACATTTATTTAACAACATTAGGTGTAACACAAAACCCTAATATACAAAACTGATAAGAAAAAACTAAGAAGAAACATAGTTATTTCAACAAAAAAACATCAAATTTGAAATGTAACTCAGGGAATTCTGGTAATGTCAATTTACAGCTATTCACTGTAAATTACATGTTTTTTTTTTCACTTCCAAAAACGGTATACTACCATAAAATATGTCCAATACATGTAATGTCCAATACAGTTTTTCACCGTATATAGTAGGGGAATTTACCGTTAACCATTTAACAGGTTTTTACTGTAGCATTTTTACAGTCTTTTACCGTTAAATTCACGGTAAGTTTTTACAGTGTACCAGTACACTCTTAAAATAAAGGTGCTTCACGATGCATAGAAGAACCTTTTTGTCTAAAGGGTTCCATAAAGAACTTATACCATCTGAAGAACCTTTCTGTTTCAAAAAAGGTTCTTTGTGGCGAAAAAAGGTTCTTCAGATTATAAAAAAGGTAAGAAAGAGATGGTTATTTAAAGAACCTTTGACTGAATGGTTCTTTGTGGAACCAAAACTGATTCTTCTATGGCATCGCTTGAAGAAACCTTTGAAGCACCTTTAGTTTTAAGAGTGTAGAAGGACCAGACTCATGCAGAGACACAATATGCTGTCAGCGAGGTCATTGAATACGTATTGAATGTGCAGCTGAATGAAACAGTGAAGGGGGCGGCTGAGAGTCTCGGGATTTTTTTCCCTTTTCCATTCACCTAATTTCTACATTCATATTCCATTCAAATCAAATAGTCAGTTTAACAGTTCATTTGTTAGTTTACTCACCCTCAGGTCATCCGAGATGTAAATGAGCTTGTTGCTTCAGAGGAGCAGATTTGGAGAAAGTTAGCATTACATCACTTTCTCACCAATGCAGTGAATGGGTGCCGTCAGAATGAGGGGAAGTCCAAACAGATGATAAAAACATCACAGTAATCCACATGACTCCAGCACATCAATTAATGTCTTGTAAAGTGAAAAACTCTGTGTAAGAAACCAATTCAACATTAAGGTGTTTTAACATAAACTGTTGTTTTCGGCTAAAATATGAGTCCTCTATGCATAATATTGCTTTCTCAGGTGAAAAAGTTGTCTCGTCTGAATCAAGAGAGAAATATGCACAGATCAAGCAATGTTTACAAGTGAATGCAGTCCAAAATAGTTCTAAACATAATATGTTGGTGAATTTTGATGTGAGAGACAACAGGAGATGCACTTTTTATCAAGGTTCAAAATGTATTTATTTTTATGTTTCTTGGTTATATGAATGTTAAACAAACAATCTATTTTATAATTTTGCAAACATTATGGGAATGTAGTTTTTGAATGTTCTGTGAATCATATGTAACTAGTAAGTAGTAATGTTTAATCTTTCAGAAAAACGTTCCATGATGAGTAAAATAATAAAAAAAAAAAAAAAAAATAGGGTTTTGACACAAATGTAGATTAGCTTCGATTCGATCTGACTAACAATCTATCAATGTGATTCATTTGATCTGATTCAATATTGATTATTTTGGATATATATCATGTACAGTGCATGCCAAATTTTCTCAACAATGCTATCAAATATAGGACATGAGAGTCAGTTGGTAGCCTACTAAAGGTTATTTAACTGATTTATATACAAACGCTTAAATTACACTCAATTAAGTATTTATAATAATAAAAATACAATTACATAATTCTATTTCTACTCCAATTTGTTTTTTTAAATAAACATTTAAATTGTGGCTGTCATAAAAAACTTGATGGATTTATTCAAACAAAAATTAAACATTGAATAACAGTAAAAAATTATAATGAATATGTTATAGGGTGCATATATTTAGCAAAATGATCCTCTTAAGGTTCATTTTCTAGGTGACTAACACGTATGCGTCAATCGATATGATTTTTTCCTAAGGTAATTAATTGGGCATGTTTACAAGCTGTTATTGACATATTTCTGTGATTGAAACACTGATTGAGCATTGCTGAGACAGGATCGGATTTTGAAGTTGTATTCTTCATTTAACATACCTTAGGATGCTGTTTCAGGTATTTCATGCTGAAACTGGATTGAAGTGGAGGAGACGATCGGGACGGTGATAAAAACGTTAGATAAATTAAAAAAATTTAGTCATTTTCTTAAAGATGGGTCGTAACTTTTTTAATTCAGATGTAAAGGTAGATTGGTCTTATTTGTATTGGAAAAGTAAGACTATCAGACCCCTTCGCAACTGCTAGTTGGTCAAACTAGTTCTTAAGACAGTCTTAACATGGTGGCTAATTTTATGCAACTAGCCCCAGTTCATGTGCACTTCGCTCTGCCGCTTATCTTGAACTGAGGGGCTACAGTGATCTGTCACTCCACGAAAACAGGCAAAAGGATTACTGTTGGGTAATGATACTGTAAAAAAAATCTTTAATATCAAATGTAAACAAAATCACAAGCAAATTTATTGGATGTAGATGCGCTACAATTTTCCCATGATGGGAATCAAAGACATGAAATATTGTAAAAATGAGAATCGATTAAAATCGAGAAATCAATATTTTTTTATCCAGCCCTAATAAATAACGTTTTTGTTCTAACATTTTGAGAAAATTTTAAGGACCAGAACTGCATTTGAAATCGCATCCTGTATAGTAGATACTACATTTGGTTTGAAAGTTACTTCCTGACTGTTAAAAAAGGATGTTCTAGTGTAAATATGGACAGAGGATGGGTATGAATTAAATTCAGACATAGCTATTACAGTAGTACATCTCCAATGATAAGCTATGTTTCTATTTTTATGCGCATTTTGGAATATAGCATGGGGAAAAAATGCTGGATGGAAACGGCAAGATACACATAAATTCTAAAAATATGCATAAAAAACTTATGCACACAATTGAGTAGGATCAACTTTTTTATCCGATAAGAAAACAATGCACATAAAATACACTGGAAACACATTTAACAAATAAATTCCACCTTGCGCTTCAAAAAAGTAATGTGACTTTGCACGATGAGACGGGATAACTTGACTAGCAGCAGACCGATCTCGTTCACAGCATCTATATGTTGTTTTGGTCGTTCTGAAATGCTCGAGCAAAGTCTGTCATCAAAGTAAGTCTGTATAACTGTCTTACACGACTGCGTTCCCAAGCAGCAGGCATCCACCTCTGAAAGAAATGACAGCATTTATTGTTTCGTCTGCTTGCTTTGAGATGCAAATAATTGATCATATATGAAAATTATTATATTTAGTGGCTTCACCTACTTTTTAAAGTGATATTTAATGCCAGTTTATCAGGAAGTGACGATTTTGTTCTCTTTGACTCTTTGGATGGAAACGTTGCTTTATTCGCAAATGTTTTATGCGATATTCTAGTTTTGCACAAAAGTTAAATTCGCCACTTTGGATGGAAACACAGTTGCATCGCTTTACTGTTATTCACATATCCTCTCCTTTGGCTTCATGGAATAGTAAAGCATCCATCGAATGCACACTTCAGAATCTTGGCAGGAATAGCAGGTCATCTGATACTTTTCGCCTGCTGTTTAAGAATACTATGAATTTGGACATGCTACTCTTTTTGCATACTGTTTTTCACCTACTATTTAGTATGGAAGTAGGCATATTGAGACAGAGTACAGGTAACATTGAACAAACAATCTATTAACGTTACTGGAAGAATGTTTTAAAGAA
The DNA here is from genome assembly GCA_018155175.1 of Sinocyclocheilus anophthalmus. Taxonomy (NCBI): domain Eukaryota; kingdom Metazoa; phylum Chordata; class Actinopteri; order Cypriniformes; family Cyprinidae; genus Sinocyclocheilus; species Sinocyclocheilus anophthalmus. Next base: position 108,648 of record JADLZN010000890.1, on the reverse strand, counting down.
ACTTTGAGAGAACCTTACCAGAACATTAGCCAAAGTTCTGAGAACGTTGCCTGTTATTTGCACTTGTTGCTAGAGCTTTTTTAGAGGTCTTTTGAAAGCACACTAAGGAAACTGACGTCAACTGACGCATCGCACATGCTGACTTTCAAATGGAGCTGCAGCTTGGGCTCTTGTGAATCTATTACTATAATGTGTCTGCCATTCTCTTTGGTCACACGCTACAATAAAAACTCTTAACTTAAAGTGACTTTCTAGACACTCATATTAAATAAACCCCAGTGTGTCTGCTTTGAATGGGGATGAGGAGTGAGTCAGTTGTGTTAGTCCCAACAAAGCTTAAACAGTCAAAATGACATCGGCTCTTAAGCGGACAATTACAGCCCTTGTATAAGGACACTTCACATTATCCTTTGATAACACTCTATATCGCTTTATATCAATGAAGCATCCCAGAATCCAAAAGATTAAGGTGAACTGCTATGAGCCTGCTATAGTTAATCTTAAATCTCTGTCCAGTAAGATAGCGGCAGGCCACTTTCATCGCGGTCTGTTTGATCTCAACCTCCAGGCTCATATTAAAGGACCAGCAGTAGCCTATCATTAACTGTGGCACTTTTATCTGCAAAGGCTGCATCAAAGCCACTGATCAGACAATACTGTCCATAAATGGTGATAGAAATGCCGTCTGGTTACCATTTTAACTGTGCAAGAACATTGAAATTCTGAATGTTTATTAGCGTCTTTTTTGAGGTAGACTTGAGTTTACGCGTCATATATATCGACTATCATGAAGATGTCAATAGAATGGAAAGCGTTGGGCCCCCTTATTTATATTACCAATCCTGTATCACCAGCCTCCGTGACCTCGGTGGATTTGAGTTTTGCTTGCAGACCTTAAACATTCGATAATAATCGTCGAATTTTGCTTAATCTTATTGTGGTTATCTGCGCCAACACAGCAACTTCTACGGTTAAATATTTGAGGTTTCGAGCATCCCGTGTTGCACAGTGAATAGGAGATGAGGATGTGTCAGACCCACAACATTATAACAGCTTCTGACTGAGCCCTAAGGGGAACTGTCAATATTTACCAAAAGCATCAGACCCATTCAAATGGCCCCATCATGACTCGTACCCAAAAAAAAAAAAAAAGTGATAAAGTTGCATGGTTATTGTAGGTAAAAATCATTTGTCTAAAGTGCTGTCCACTACAAAAAGAAAAGAAAAGAAATTTCTGTTACACTTTATTTTAAAGGGGTCATATAGGGTGTTGCTAAAAAGAACATTATTTTGTTTATTTGGTGTAATGCAATGTTTTTATACGGTTTAAGGTTAAAAAAACACAGTATTTTCCACATAATGTTTCCATCGATGCCCCGCTTTCTGGAACTCGTCGATTTACAAAACCTCATCGTCTGAAAAGGAGGTGTGTGCCTGATTGGACAGCATCCAGTGCGTTTGTGATTGGTCGGATACCTCATGGGTTGTGACGGATAATGTTACGCCCCTCCTAACATAACTGTGATGCCGTTCTCCGGCAAGGACCAGACCAAAACATAATAAAACCCATTACAATTTAGGCATTTGTTGCATCCAGTGGGGACCTAATTACGGATTATAATGACTTATACTGTCGTTTTACTTTTATACTGACGCGTAAACATAAAAACCATGTCTGGCGTTTTTGTGATCCGGAAGAAATTAAAAACAACAAGGCTACTACACTGATTAAAACTATGTGTTTGGAATCGTCAGTGACAAATTTCTTTAAATATAAAAAACGTACTTAGTTTGTGAGTCAGAACAGCCGGCATTGTCTACTTTCTTCTCTACCAGGATCAGGAAACAGTTCTTCATAAAATGCGCTGGACACATCTGATATTTGGGTTGAAGTGTTCTGGAACGTGTTGTAAATACAACTTAACCACTAATTTCTAGTCGTCTCCAAAAGAAGCCGGCGGCTTGAGTGAGCGGGGAACCAGTGGGCTTGCGGCAACCACATGTGGTGACCCCGGGCTGGATTCTGCTTCGTCCACAGTGAAAGCCGAGCTGGCGATCCACAGCGCGAAGTTGATGTATTCCCTATGCAACAGCACGGATCAGCCCAGGCAGACCGAATCAGTGGATATCGTCCTCTTTTGGAAGACTAAACATAGTAGTTTCGCTTTCACAACTAAACAAACAGCATCTCCACAACATGGCGCTGGCAGCAACAACAATACTACAGCGAGAATACAATTTACGCCTTCTTTCTTTGCGTAAACATCTGGGCGGCATTATGCAAATCTCCCCACACAGTGACGTAGACATGTGGGAGCGTGTTGGAACGAGCCGTTCCGTGGTAGATAGGTGGTGGACGCGACTTTTATAAAGATATCTCTTTGGATTTGAGACTTTACAGGTCTTTGCAACTTTACAGGTCTTCTTTTTGCACCAAGAGTTTGTAACACTTCAAAGAGAAAGGAAAAAATGAAATTGCATCATAGAATCCTTTAAGGGCCCAAGGTTACAGTGCAATTATACATTTAAGTACTGAGTCATATGAATTAACTACATGTGCTTACTATATGGTTAGGGTTTGGTTTAGGGCTACTTGCATGTTAATTATGCATAATTTGTTATTATAATAGTAAGTACCTGTAACGTGTAACTAGGAAAAATAAAATAAAGTTGATACTGTACTTTTGTACGTTTTTAGGTTTTGAAAGATTGATCTTAAATTTACAGTAAAAATCTGCATTTCATTAACTTTTTAATATTATAACATTATAATATTAATGTTAATATACCAAATCCATTTTGAACCTTTATAATAATCTGACAACCACCAAAAAAGCACAGGTGGTGATGAGAAAGTCACACAATAAATCAAAGCTCACCATAAGTAAGCTCATGTAGATGCTAATATAGAAGGTGCACATTCTCACAAATACTTAAAACTATAATGGTATCAACACATATGACACGAAAATAAATCCAAATAAAACCATTAATTTTAACAAACATTAGATGCAAAATAAGTACTAAAATACAACAACACAAAAAAAATACACATGTAATAAAAATTTATTTACAAAGCTTATTGGAGTAAGTTGTAAATAGGAAAGTACTATTGATTTCACGTTCAATTCAATGTGTTCAATAATCTGTAAAATTTACTAGATTTTACTTAAAAGAAAGAAAGATGCATCAAATGTGTCACACAGGGAATTGTGGGAATGCCAGTTCACTGTTTTCCACTGTAAATTATAGATGACTGGTTCTTTTTGCGTGTAGCATTATGCAGTCATTTTATTTTTTAGTTAATTTGTTCACGTAAATATGTTATTAAATTAACTAAACTATACTTTAATAATTAAATCTGTTAATTATTTATAATGAATTTTTATGATCTGAAAAATAGCATTTAAATAATATATATATATATATATATATATATTATTAATAAATATTGATTGAGGTTATTTAAAAAATATATTTGTAGGACATCGTAATTACTGTATGGGTTGATGAACCTTGCTCCCCTTCCAAGCGACACAAAATCTGTATGACTAACTACAGTAGACTAACACGTCTTACACTTGCAGTATATAAAGAACTACTAAGTTATTTAAAAGTGTTCTTTTCTTTGATCCAATCTTATCTCGACTGTAGCTCCAAGTCATCCTGAACTAACATGGTGCCTCTTCAAAAAAAAAAGTGGATTATGCCTTTGATATTAACAACTCTTTAAAATGAGTTTAAACTTTTAGGTAAACCACACACAGAATACTTACTATGAGTAAAATAATTAGTAATACAATAAATTGTGGTCTTGCACATGTAGATACACATATAATTGTAAAGATACACAATTGTATCTCAGTTTGTGAGTCTTCCTTCTAAATGACTAACCAAAATAAGTCAGTCCGGATACAGGAAGAAATAACAGCATCTATCAACAGCAGACACGTGTGTCTGTGAATTGCAAAGGGCCTTTCTGTGGCTGTTGTTGAGTGCTCTGAATCCTCTGGCGGACATGAAAGGCCATTGTTCTGTGCCGTAGTATTCTTTTGAGGTTCACAAGTAGACATTGTCTGGGAAAGCCTTTATTACTGTGACTGAACCACTTTTACCTGCTGTCTGTCTCTGAAGGTCATCTACCCTAACTAGACATTTTCTGGGTAAATTACAGATTTTTCGAATTTTACATTTGGAAAAACGTCTCGGGTTACGCATGTAAACCATGGTTCCCCGAGAGGGAACGAGATGCTGCCATGGGGAATGCAGCCGGCATGACCGGTGTCTGAAGCAAGTGTGAAAAAATGCCAATCCTATTGGTCCATGTGGCCCGTGACATCATAGGCGGGTATCCGAAAGTATAAAAGGGGCACCTGCTGAATACGTCATCAACTTACTTGTCTGAAGGAGATGTAAAAAGGCAGGCCATGGGCATGGCAAGGGGGCGCAGCGTCTCATTCCCTCGGGGAACAATGGTTACATACGTAACCTAGATGTTACCCGTATAGGGAAACTCCACGCTGCGCCCCTAGGGGGCCATGGGAACGAAATCCAAACCACACAGGGCCGAGCGCATGCCTGTCCATGGTGGGGGAGCACCAAGGGAAGCGACAGGAGTACACCAAGCCTTCCTCAGAAAGGGGGCAATGCCAAACTGTGCACAGCCGCGCACCAACTTGGCGGAAAGGGGAACAATTAGATAAGGGGAACATCCCATCCAAGTAAGAGCACAAACTAATCCTACGATAGCTATGCATGTGATGCCATTAAGTCTGGATACACAAGACCAATGAAGGAGACAAACTGAACGCCTCTAGAGGAGCTCAAAGATAGTACTTAAATCCGGTAAGAAGCAATAGCCTGCTGAGCTAGAACACAGCTACCTCTGATAGCTAGTCCTAAAGGTTTATGAAGACTGTAGACGAATAACCATCCAGCAAGCTCTGGATAGCCGGAAAAACTCCGGCAAAGCTGCCAGATCACAGAGAGGTGGGCTATCTAGACTATCTGCTTACAACCCTAGCAGGGGAGATAGCACTGTCTAGGCAAGGGCTCAAGAGACCGCTACTTAAAACCCTAGGCAGGGGAGCAATCACTGAGCTATCACATAGCTATCCTCAGATAGCTAGGCTCTAGGAAAGGGGATCACTCAAGGAGAGGGCTCACCGCAACTGCCAGTAAGACACAGCTAGCCTCAGATATTCAAGCCCATCCTGCCATAAAAATGGCTATAATATAACCACCTTCAGATGGCTATACTAAGGAGGCTCCCAATCCATGTCAATCCCACGGTAGGCTAGTGAAGCACCATGTCATTGACCAGGGGCTCCCAAGAGGGAGATCCGGGCCATCAGTAAATGATTCGCTAAGAGCGAACACATAAACATCATCAGTCCGAGATCAAAGCCTGATGTAAGCCGTGGCCAAAAACACTAGAGGGCTGGACACAGCTATCCTCGAATAGCAGTTCCCTCATATAAGGCTGAAGACAGGAAAAAGACTTCAGCACTTACTTGAAAGAGCTTGTGCCAAGGGGAACCCAAGCCAGGATAGAACATAGCTGCCCTCAGACCGCCATATTCCAGATCAAAGTAAGCTTGAGCTGGAGCATAAACATCCGCAGGCAGCTATACTCTGAGCAGGCTTTGCTCACTTAAAACCCTGAAGAGGGGAAGCAGTGTACTCAGCCCAAACTCACTAGGCGGGATTCAGAAGGACCGCCCACTTAAAAATACCCAGAAGCCTGGGGAGGCAGCCCACTCCTAAACCCGCCTGGCTTAGTACAGGAAAGAATATTCCCCATAACCACTCTAGGTGCTGAAAACACTCTGGGAAAGAAAGCTTGCAAGCCTTTACTCAAAGATATAAAAAATATCACAACAGGGTTGTGGGGTGAGGCTCTCCACACACATTGACATGAATATTAGAGAGGCACGGCCGAGCTGAATATAGCTCCACCCACGATCTCGCAGGATCAGGCTGAAACGATTCCGTGCTCACACTTCATTGTCATAACAACCCAATAGTATCTGCAGCATCTGACAACCCATTTAGAGAGGGTGTGCGGATCCAGCAGATCAAAGTGATCACCGCGAGCTGGGATAAACTGTGCCGGCGAGCAACGGTGACGGAAAACAAAACGCTTCGTCCCGCATCCCTCGGGAATAGGAACAAACGCGAGTGGAGCCTAGACATCGTGACTCATCACAATGAGTGCCTAACTCTGAACATGCGTGCTCTTTGCCGAGACAAAAGCGAAAGCAGAATTTGCCCTCGAGTGTTAGAATCTAAACACAGAGGCACACATTCCCTCAGGCGCTGCTCGACTCAGGTGCTATACATGGGATCGATAACCCAATAGAGCATCTTAACCCCGCGAGTCTCGTGATCCGAGGCTTCGCCGTGCCTCAGCAGCAGCGGGACCTGAACCGCGAGACAAAGATGCTTGTCACTCATCACTCGAGAAGAGGGACAAACACAAACGGAGCTTCTCATTGGAGACACTCACAATGAGCGCGCTCAGAGCCCTCGAGCACAGACCGCAAGCTCCCGACCAAGACACAAGACGCATAGATTGTGTGTCAAAGCCGCGAATCCCACGATCTGAGTCCTCGCCGTGCCTCGGCAGCAGCGGGACCCGAACCGCAAGACACAAACGCTTTTCACTCATCACTCGAGAAGAGGGACAAACGCGAACGGAGCTTCTCATTGGAGACACTCACAATGAGCGTGCTCAGAGCCCTCGAGCACCGAACGCAAGCTCCCGACCAAGACACAAGACACATAGATTGTGTGTGTCCTCAAGTGTCAGAAACCTCAGACACGGAGGCACACACTCTCCACAACGCTCGCCCACCCTGGTCTATCACACGCATTTCAAACAGACGGCTCCTGAAGACAGCAAAGAGGATGACGTATTCAGCAGGTGCCCTTTTATACTTCCGGGCACTATGACGTCATGGGCCAGGTGGACCAATAGATTGGCGTTATTTCACATGTGCTTCAGACACATGCAGGCTGCATCCCCCCCTAGGGGGCGCAGCATGGCGTTCCCTAGAAGGGGAACCTGGTACATTATAAATACCTGTCATAAATTGCAGTTATTTTTTGTCCACTCCGTAAAGAGGAACAATTCTGAAAATAACAAAAAATGTAGATAGGTTACTATCGATTGTGCTTTGGTAGACAGCAGCATGATATGCTGAACGTATCTTCCATCCACAGCAGCAAGCATTCCCTCGCTCAGTCTGTTGCTTAGTTACCAACAATTTCTAAATGTTTCCATCTTACATCAGCGGAAGATGTGGATGTAATCGATTTTGCTGTGAATTTCATTCATCGCATTACATATGCACTGATTTTGCTCATTATCATAAAAATCTAAAATATGTATTTCTTCAGCACACGTTATGAAAATGCATCAGCAAGTGAAATATTAACATGAAATTGTCAAGAAAAGTGAATAAAATGTATAATTATTTCAAGACTGACTTGCTATTGACTCACAAATATCAATATTTAGAGCCGAATGCTGTAAACTGCACAGACTGGACACATGATGAAAATGGAGAAGGTATGAATGAAGCATTTGGAAGCTGCATAAGTAAACATTTAAATCTTCACAACCTGATGTTCACTGTTGAAAGATGTGAGGCTGAGAGAGAGTTTCATACAGGTGGAGCTCCGCTAAAACTCTTTAAACATCACATTTATTTTAATAATTGTTTTTCAGAGAAATGATAAATGCAATGCCTTGGGCGAGTTCAGCACAGTTCAGCAGACTGTTGTACCGATGGATGCTTTTGGATGCTTTTTAGACCACGGGAAAAATATACAGAGAGAACTAAAAGTCAGGTTCTGCTTGAAAGGTAGGTGCTTTTTTCAGCTTTTGTATAAAATAATAAGTCACTTAATTCAGTGAGTCATCATGTTTATCTTTTGTGCTGTTTGCTTTATATCTTGAGTATTTTCACGATTTAGTAAAAGGCCCTGTTAGTGAAAATAAATTTGTATGAACCGTAATATTATACCAAACCATATTATGCAAAATACACAGCTGGAAAATGCTGTAAAAATGTGAGATAATTTATAGAAGCAACAAAAAAAAATCAAATGAAAACTAATTTTCAATAAACCTGCCCATGTTTTGCAGTGTCTTAAAAAAAAGAAAGAAAAAAAAGGTACAAAAGCTGTCATATGTACACAAATATGTGCCATTAAAGTAATAATATACACTTTAGGTACTAAAATGTAACTTTAAGGTACTTATATGCACCCTTTAGGGGTAAATAAGGTACAAATACTATCCCAGTGACAGCTTTTGTACTTTTACTGTCGCTATACAGTACGTCAAATGAAAATGCATTTATATAATCTTAAAATATGCAATTCATTAACTAAATGAGAGCAAACGAGTGGAAATCAGATTTACTAAAAACGGATAAAATCATGTGGACCGATGTGGTCACTAGCAAGCTGGTTTTCTGCTTTAACCTTTCAGAACAATGGCTGATGTTGAATATACTGATGAAATTACCTTTATTGCCTCGGTTTGGCGTGTTTATGCATTGAAGTCTGAATGACTGATCCCGCTCGGCAGATGTTTCAGGACTTAAACATAAGGTTCTCTTGATATTCATCAGTACACTGGGTTCGGCAATAGATCATGTTTGCATAATGAATTAAGGAATTAGGGCTGGGAGCTGCCGCTTGCTTTGCTCCAGAGCTCTGGCCTGTTTACTTGCAGATGACATTCATCACAGCCCAAGTCAGATGCTTAATGTGCATGAAACGAACACAAGCTACAAGCTCCTGTCTAAAGAGTCAAAGAGAAACTTGGTAAGCAATGTTTTTCAGCACTTTAGAATTACAAATGTATCATTTCTCATCACACACTGTGAGAGTGAAAACCAGGGGTAATGACTGTTCAGCAATGTAATTAACAACGGCTCATTTCTTCCTTCATTTCCTATTGACCGCATGATCCGTGCTTGATCTGCCTGACTTTAGATTTGAATTTATAGATGTTTCCTAATGCATAGTGAATAGTTTGAATTTGAACATTTGCAATTAGTAGTTTTGTTAACCAGATTTGACCAAAATTGTGCATACATGCAATAAATAAATAAATGGATGGATGGATGGATGAATGAATGAATAAATGAATGAATATAAAAACTATTTTTGAACGATATGTTTGTATATATATATATATATATAATTAGTGCTGTCAAACGATTAATTGTGATTAATCACAACCAAAATAACCGTGGTTAACAAATGTGTGTGTGTAATTGTATATTTTATTATGTATATATAAATACAAACACTTGCATGTATATATTTAAGAAAAATATATGTTATGTTTATATTTTAAATATAATTTTTATATAATATAAATTATATTAATATAAACATATACATGTAAATGAATAGATATAAATATAAAAGTACAAAAAATAATAGAGAAATAAATAATACATACACAATATGTTCAAATTTCGCGGGTCTAAGATTTTTTTACTAAATAATCTTATATCACAAGGCTGCATTATAAATACAAACAGGCTACAAATAAAAAGCGTTATTTTTTAACTTTCTATACCATCAAAGAATCCTGAGAAATAAAATGCATCACAGTTTCCATAAAAATATGAAGCAAAACTGCGTTTTTACAGTGATGATATTTAAAAAGGTTTAGTGAACATTAAACGAATAGTTGAGAATGATTTGTGACGGGTGACAGAAGACTGAAGTAATGATGATCTAACTCAGCGTACCATCGTGGAATAAATTACATTCAAATATCAAAATATATTTAAAGATATTTATGTATTGTAACATTATATATTTCACAATATTACAAGGTTCTGTGGCATTTTTGAGCAAATAAATGCAGAAAATTCCCACCAGGGGTTTAGGCATGTCCCCAAAACATTAAAACAATCTACTGACCCTTTGTAATAGAAAATAATAAAATATAATATAATAGTTGAGGAAAAACAAAAACAAAATGGAAAATGGTTGGTCTTAATTTTGAATCACGCCTTAGTTATAACCATCAGTTAGGTCTTCATATTTCAGGATTTCTGTTGCCGCGGCTATCAGAAAAGACCTGTGACCCACTTTTGGGCCGTGATCACACCAGTTGAGTCTATAAGATTTCTCAAAACACAAATTCCAGAATAGGAGGTGTACCGTACAGGTGTGTCTTGTGTTCGACGATGTGTACCGTGAGAAGGTGTGTGATGGCATGTTCCCACTGAGGCGGGATCAATGGCTGAGGTTGTGATGTCAGGCTCGGGCGAGGAACAGTGCCCGGAAGGGCAGGGGGCTGGCGCTGGTCCTCAGATCATGCGTCCGCGCTAATTAAGTTTAGGGATTTGTGTGCCGTGCTGGGTTCTCTGGCAGGTACGAGGATCAAGTGCAGGGGATTTACTAAGAGACGTAATGAACATGGTATTACTTTTAAATCACATGTCATTGTCATTCCATGGGAAGGGTCTTCCTTAACGAGCCCTAATCCTGTGCTTGAAGCAGTTTTTATGGGCTTCCATTTTCTCTCTCTCTCTCTCTCTCTCTCTTCTCTCTTCTCTCTCTCTCTTATCTCTCTCTCTCTCTCTCTCTCTTTCTCTCTATCTCCCTATCTTCTGCTACACCCTCCATCACAACAGAAGCTTGTAGCTACAATAGGGGTTATTTTAAGAGCAGACACTAACTCACTTGGGACATGTGTTGCACTCACCTCTATTGGTCACTTCCTTTGACAGGCCGGAGGATTAGAAGCAGCCGCCGCATTACATACTGCAGGGCTTGCTGCAGTTACAAATCAGACTGATGTATTGTTAATAATAATACTTCATTTTTTAATAATAATTATTAATTTCATAGCTGCTTAATTACTTTATAATACTGCATTCATTTAGAATTTCAGCCATTAATTCTTTCATCAAACTGCTAATGGTCAAATATGCCATTATTTTGGTGTTAAAATATTTTTTTTCTGCATATGTGCAGAGTTTAAGCCATTCATAAGTTGATCCCAAAAAATATGACCTTTGTGGTGGCTCTTAGAAAAATACAACAGTTTTTATCATTTGATTGCATCAAAAAATCTTCTGACTCTTCTGTTTAGATTGGAACTAGTTGCGATTGCAAGTTAGACTACGTAGACTACATGGCGCTAAATAGCAGTAAAAGTGGTTCATTGGCTTATAGGGGAACCACTTTAATAGCACCTTTGTCAAATGGTGCTATGTAAGAGGAGCCCCATTCTCCTCCTTAGATTCCAGATATGTTACTCCACTCTCATGCAGTATGTTTGCTATGAATGGGAATTTACTTCAATGGCAAAAGCTGTTTTGAATCACTTTTATGCTTTTCTGAGGTCAAAACGTCTCGTGTGGGGGCCCTGGAGTATTTCCTTATTGGGGGCCTTGGAGGCAAAAAGGCTGAGAACCATGTTATCTTCAGGAAATACACTGTATTTTAATGTTCTTTTTAATCCTTTCCCCAACTAAACTAAGAGAATAAGAGAGCGTTAGAGAACCTTTAAAGAACTGTACAGGGGCTTAATGGGTTCTTTGTGTGGAAGACCACCCAAAAGAACCGCTGAAGAACCACTAAAGAACCAATTTTTGTGTGCGTGTAACAAATTATATTACAGTAAGTGTGTTGCTGTTAGTGTTAAAACTGTATATTTCAGTTAGTAGCATTAAATGGGCTATTTAAGGCCCTATGAAATCCGCTTTATTTTTTCCCAAATTCCATTAAATTTTTTTCCAAATTCCGTTTTTTCCATTTTAATTTTAATTTTTTCTGGATTCTGTTTTTATTTTTCTAGACTCATTTTAATGGTTACATTGAATTGTATTAATTAAAAAGCATGTCTAATATATGTTTCATAGTTTTAATTAAAAATTTAACATCAGTTTATTAAAAGTTTAACAAAAACTACATGTTTAGGGCCCTAGGAAATGTTTTATTTTTTCACACCTTTTTTCATGCCCTTCATTCATTTAATTCATCATTCATTTGAATGCCTAAAAACATTTTTTATTTATTCTTACAATAGCCTAAAGAAATTCTGTGTAGGGCATGACAGTTTTTGTATGTCAACGGAGCCTAAAACATGAAAATGAAACAAATGTTTTTTTTTAGAGAGAGCCCCAATAAGTGGATTTCTAGTCAAATTAAATGTGTGATATCCTTAAAAAAATTAGTTTTATAATTTTTTCAACGGTTGTAGTAGTATTATTTACATTATATTGAATTGTATACTCAAATGAAATGGTAAAATGCTCATGAAGTGACTTCAGGCCAGTTCTGGAGATGTTGTTCATGTATTTATGTCCTCATTTAGAGAGATGGCAGACGCTGAAATCACCGCAAGCGTCACACGTGCTTCAGTATGTGTGTAGTAAACAAAACCGCATGTATGCGTCCTTTATTCACACAGAGATAAGCAGAGCATGAATGATTCATATTTAAAATGCTTTGTTGTGGCTTAATATTTACAGATACTAGTCCATATCGCGATTTGATTGAAGTGTAATGATGTACTTTTAATTAATTCCGTGTTAAACTGTAAATTCCATTTTTATGACTGGATTAAATGATTCTGTCCATGTTTTCCGCATCGCGGAAATCATAGGGTCCTAGCTATATGTAGAATTCAGAAACGCTTGTTATTAGCAACACAGGTGGCCATTAAGTGAACTGCAGGCAGCAACTTACTTTCTCGGTAACATACAAGAAGTTAAGCGTAATTCAATACACTGATAAAAAAAAATCAGTACACTGATATACTCACAGCCAAGTTCTTTTTGTTCTTTGATTAGAAGTAAAAAGAAGTGGCATACTGTTAACGAACATCCAGTAGCCATCCACGCTTTGGAGAATGGAGTTTAGATGAATATGCAAATATGTGCTGCGTGCTTTCCTCTCAATAATGAAATAAACACAAAAAATATGACAATGTTGAGAAAGCAGCAGTTAAGAAAGCATTTGATAATAGGAATGTGGATATGTTTGAACGAGCTCTGCAATTCACCGCATCATGTACAGTTAAGGTTAGGCTAATTAAAATTACTTTGTTATGATAGTTTGACTATACTATATTTTTGATTATATGGAAATGGCTGTGTGAGACTATAGTTTGAATGAACTTTTCTTTGTATGACACACTGACATTACAGTAAAGAACAAGAAGCTCTTGGAAGAGAGTTCTTACTGGAGCGTGCATAAACGTCACTTCGTTTTGATTTACCTGACTCCTTTACATAAAAATCAGTTTATAGGCTTTTATAGACAATCTAGCAAGTTTTGTTACCAGTGCTGGGGGAAATTACTTTTAAAAGTAATGCATTACAATATTGTGTATCTCCCTAAAAAAGTAACTATTACATTACATGTAAACCTAGACATGTAACTATTACATGTAAACCTATACATGGGTGCATAGTGGTGCATTTTCATCACTCAAATCCATGATTAAGACCTTAATAATTTTCAATTCTGCCGTATTTATTAATCAGCCATTGTATGTGAGATGCCTGAAGAAAGGAAAGAAAACAGACAGACTGCAATACAACAATTTACAACTCTGATGAGAAATATTCACCACTCAGTATGCAAAGGGAGAATAGTCTTCAGGCGATTAATTTGTCATTCCGGCACAAACACAAAAACTCCCTGTGTTGTGTTGAAGTGAACTATTGTGCTGTACCTGAGCATGCAGATGGGCACCTGCTCAGCTAAGCAGAGTGATTTAGATGATCACAAATAAAGCAAGTCACAACATCTCTGTCTCAAGACTAGAGCTTTTGGAGCTTATTTTAACAAACACATGAATGTACCAGAACACACGCAACACAAACTAATTGTCCAGCGACCAGATGGCCAGCAAGTAAACATTCACACTCGTGTGGAATCAAGCCAAATCATGTTTCACTAAACTAAATGAGACATTGTTCTGCTGTCAAGAGAATAAATGTATCACAAATATATCATGCTGACAGCAGTATTTTGTGAAGTTTAAGATAAAGGGTTCATATGATGCGATTTCAATTTTTCCTTTCTCTTTGGGGTGTTACAAGCTCTTGGTGCATAAAGAAGATCTGTAAAGATTAAAGTCTCAAATCCAAAGAGATATTCTTTATAAAAGTTAAGAGTCAACCACGCCTACATAAAACGGCTCGTTCTAACATGCCCCCACATGTCTATGTCACTATGTGGAAATATTAGCATAATGCCGCCCAAATGTGCACGCAAAGAAAGAAGGCGTGGTTTCAGGAAACGCCAGTAGGTGATGCAGTCATGTAGGGAGCGCGTGTGATTCCGTGCAAAACAAAGCACTTTATTGGCCTTCGGAAGTAGATGCAATTAGGAATCATTGGTTATGATTTATTTACAACAAAACAGCACAACCCAGATGTTCGAATTTGTGCAACGCATTTTATGGACGACAGTTTTTTGAACCTAGAAGAGTACAAGGCTGGCTGTGAACAAAGGCTATTTCTAAAAAAAAAGAAAAAAAAAAAAAAAAAAAAAAAAAAAAGGGTAAATTCCTACTTTGCTATGGCAATCTGGCGCTTCTGAATCAGCTACTTTTTTTTTGTTATTAGTTTAAGTATTTGCTAACGCGTCGTGTGTGTGTGTGGGTTCTGTGTGTGTGTGTGTGTGTGTGTGTGTGTGTGTGTGTGAGGGGAACAGGGTCACATCACAGGAGAGCGAAATGCCTGTCAGAAATAATAGCACGTCAGCTGTCTTAACCACGACTTGTCTACTGCATCATCACTGTGTCTGTCACACAACTCTGTTGGCTCTGTCTTTCGGGCTTGAACTGATGGTAAATCTAATGACATTATTTACTGTCTTTACTTTTATTTTGAAAGATGAAGCTGGCGACTATGGTAAGGGGCGTTACATTCCGACGAGTGCTTGTGGTGTTCGGCCAATCACAATGCACTGGGTCAGCTGGCAATCAGAGCAGACGGCGCTTGTCAAAGGAGGGGGCTTTGTAAAAAAACGAAGCGTTTGAGAGAGGCAGGACATAGAGGACCTACAATAATGTACAGTATTTTAAAAATAATGTGTTTTTTGAACATTAAAGCATGTCAACATATTCTGTTACACCAAATACACAAAATAATGATCTTTAAAATAGCATCATAGGACCCCTTTAAACATCAGCTCGCTCATGGTTGTTGTTATTTTTAAAATTGTATTTGAATGCTTGAGATGAAATTTCAAGCAGTTTGACATTCTGTAATTCATCAGCATTTTGACATGATTTAATTAATCAAAAATGTTAAAAGTTTCAGCTCCTCTATAATCATTCATTTTATGACCTCATGTTAATTGAGAAACTACATGAAATATTTGTGCTTTTAAAAACATATTCGTCAAAGTGCAGTTTCTTTTAAAAGAATTACGTGGAGGCTGTTTAGTCATAACATTTTTTGAAAATTAGGCATGTATCTTGAAGTCTTAAAAAAGAAGAACAACAAGAATAATAATAATAATTAATAATACACTATTAGGGCTTAGAAAATAAGATTAAAATATTTATTGATCACACATTGACCTTTTGTGACAACATGCCCCATTAGCGCAGCTCACTCATGTTTATTACAGTTTTTAAAAACATTCTTTAAAAAAATTGTGTTTGAACATGATTTTTAAAGCAGTTTGACAATCTGCAATTCATCAGCAATTTGAAATGCTTTAGTTAATCTAAAATGAATGCTTCAGCTCTTCTATATTAATCTGCATACACTTTTTATGACCTCACATTAATTGAGAAAATACATGAAATATTTGTGCTTTATTTGTAATAAATCATATTTGTATAGTTTCTTTTAGAACTAGTGAAGGCGAAATTTTAAAAAATAATAATATTTTCACCATCGGTACAGAGAAAATAGGATTAAAATATGAATTGATCACACTTTTACCTTTTTTTTGACAACATGCCCCATTAGCACAACTATATTACAGACCTTCATCAAAATTTCAACTGTAAAATAGCTATGAAACACAATCAAATGTAATTAAATATGTATAAAAATCATGTAAAGAAACAACAAATCATTGTTTTGGCTAACACCGTATGTATTGTTAATTTTGAATAAAATTCGGGATTTGAATAAAAAAATATGCAATGCGGTTGATAATATAATATATTAATATATTAAAAAATGAATGTGCTTCTCAGAATTCTTTATTACTATACCATGGTTTAATACTTTAAAATTAGTAATACCATGTAGCTTTTTTTTATACTCGTGCACTCATAATAAATCCAAATTTTTTTCCATCATATTTTCAATGATAACTTCATATTTATGTAATCAGACTCACTCCCTCATTGCATCTAAAATGTATCTAAATGTAAACACATCCTGAAATGGCTAATTAATCTTAAGTCCCATGAGCCGTGGTTTGTCAGAGCTGTCGCTGGTGTTTGTTGGAAGCCACACACAGTGGAAATGGACAGTATCATATTGCACCTCTCTGCCCTAATTACCAGAGCTTTGCCTCAGCGGGCCGTCATGGTTTGCTAACAGCAAGAGCTCATTAACATGGATGAGGGGGTCAGAGGGGGCTCAGTATAAATACCTGCACACGCCCTGCTCGTGGCACACAGGTGGGACCCTGAGTAGGACCCCGAGTAGGTGAACATCTAGAGTCATGACCTGCCAGGCCTTCAGCACCACCGATTCCTTCACTACTCTGAGCGGCGACTCGGCTGCTCTGCCGCTGCTCATGCATCACACCGGAGCCGCAGACTGTCTGCCCATCACCAGCCACACCGCCAACATGCTGCCTTCAGGTAAGTCTCATGCTCTTGGACGATCACACAGTGAGAAGAGGGAAAAAAGTAATACTAAATGCTAATAATAAAATGCACCTAACTGTATAGTGGTGCAGAACTAGCTAAATAAATAATTGTATTAACTGTTTAAAAGGAT
Source organism: Sinocyclocheilus anophthalmus (assembly GCA_018155175.1). NCBI lineage: Eukaryota > Metazoa > Chordata > Actinopteri > Cypriniformes > Cyprinidae > Sinocyclocheilus > Sinocyclocheilus anophthalmus. Next base: position 91,675 of record JADLZN010000890.1, on the reverse strand, counting down.
GAGAAATTGTTTGCCATATCTTTTGTTGTTGGTGTCAAAACTGTTTTGGTGCAAACCCGTCTGGCATTTGCAATGATACTAATGCAATGTTTGGTCCAGTATTTGTTCAAAGTGTTTGGCTGGTACAATTCTGCTTTTATTTATTTACAACATTGTCAGTTTTCCTATTAGCCTCTGTCACATTGCAATGTTAGATTTTTTTTTACTTTTATATTCATTTCATTTGAAACAAATCCAGTTGAGAACGATCAATCAAATACTATAATTATAGATTTAAAATTATAAATTGAATTAAATGCACACACACACACTACAGTTTAAAAGTTTGGGGTCTGTAAAATGTTTATGCATTTATTTGACCAAAAATACAGTAAAAACAGTCAAATATAATTACAAATTTATCATCATTACTCCAGTCTTCAGTGTCACATGATCCTTCAGAATCATTCTAATATGCTGATTTGCTGCTCAAGAAACATTTCTAATTATATTTAATGTTCAAAACAGTTGTGCTGCTGTTGAAACTGTGACATGTTTTATTTTTTTATGAATAGAAAGTTCAAAAGAACAGCATTTATTTGAAATAGTTTTAACTATTTAACTAAATCACTTTTCTGACACTTTTGATTAATTTAATGCATCCTTGATCAATAAATGTATTCATTTAATATGTCTGTGGAAGACAATGGCATATTTCTTTAATCTTTGATGATCAGAAAGTTCAAGGAACAGTGTTTATTTTTAAGTTTTTATATTATAAATGACTTTTCTGTCACTTTTGAACAATTTAATTAATCCTTGCTGAACATTTTTTTTTATTTCTTTAAAATAAAAATAAATCTATCACTATTCTATGAAACATTTCCGAGTGGAAAAACCCCAACTCATAGAAAAGAAAGAAGTTGCAAACATTACATCTGAAAGAAGTTGGAAAGTTGTACATGTATAGATCAATCTCTGCGATGACAGCATTAGTCCACTGGGAATACTTTCCTTAGAGGTTTTTATGAAAAACACAGAACAAGCTCAAGGTGATGAAAGAGAGAGACACTGGACTATAAGTGGATGTCCTTTCGACCTAGTCTATATGACCCTAAAGTTCACATATTATTTAGTGTTATCTCCAGTCCTCACTGCTGTCATCACTCACGATCTGTCTGACTCTCACTCTGAGGAAGTGACCTTTCCAGAGATCACATCTCTTTATCCCAGGGGAAATGTTTTTGGAGAAATATCACCAAATCAATAGTATTATGCATTGAACAATGTCTTTTTATATAAGAGAAACATGTATTCTACTGCAGAGAAGCAGGTGAGATTGTATAATGTTTTTTAAAGAAGTCTCTTTTCACCAAGGCTGCCTTTATTTGATTAAAAATAATAAGAAAACATACTATATCTGTTTTAATATATTTTAAAGTATAATTTATTCCTGTGATTTTAAAGATGAATTTTCAGCATCATTACTAAAGTCTTCAGTTTCACACGATCCTTCAGAAATCATTCTAATAGGATGTTTTGCTGATGAAGAAACATTTATTATTATTATAGTTGAAACCGATGCGCTGATTATTTATTATATTTGAAAACAGATACATTTCAGGATTATTTGATGAATAGAAAGTTCAAAAGAACAACATTTATTTGAAATAGAAAGAAGCTTTACTTGGACTTTTTAAGTTTTAAGTGTGAGTTTAATGCATCTTTGCTGAGTAAAACTACTGATTTCTTTAAAATTATATACAGTATATATAAAAAGAATAACTTACTGACCCCAAACTTTTGAAAGGTAGCGTATATTTTGTCAGACGGTTTTTAGTGACACCTCTCACAGTCACTATAGGGAGCAAGAAAAGACAAACAGTAATTTGTTGAAATAAGTTAAAATTATGTAGACGTGGCTAATCAGCTCAATTTGCACAGCTGTTACTTCTCCGCAGATAATGATCAAAGCAGGCATATTATTAGTTTGACATGTTGATGGCTAAATTATCATGTACATAATTTTGTCCCAGTTTTGTTTCACACGCGAGAGAGCGTTAGTGAAAGTTTTGTCAGAAACTCGATGAATTGAGTCAAATCTCTGCTCATTGTTTGCCATAGTAAATCATAGTTCTTATGCATAATTACTGAACTGTGCAATTTAACCCGGGCTTTGAGCCAGAAGATGCAAAACTCTCAAATGAAATGTTTTGGCATTTCTATTCATATGCACACATGCCCTCTGTTAACTCAGCCCCACTTACACCTGCGGAAAGTGACTGGGAATGTCAAGAGTTTACAGCTATCTGAAGTTTGAAGAGTTATTTATCATAATGTGGCTGTTAGTGTTTCTAAGCGCTTAACTGCTGGCACTCTGGATAAAGCAATGGGTGTTTTTAATAAGGGATCAAAGGTTGATCGCTTCATTTCAATGCCAATCTTGTGCATGCACTACTGAACAAGGCCGGCCATCATCTCGACATGAGTGTTAGTGGAGGCTGGTCTCAGAATGATGTAGCGGTGCTTATTGAGTTTGATTACCACCCACGGGTTTACTCTGATCTGAACCAAATTCAATTGAATGTTCTGTGCGGCTCTGACAGCCGGAGGTCACTGTGCATATCATGAACTATTATCTGTATTTACATACTTGCTTTCCTTCATTAAATGAGTTTAATTTTATTTTCAGATGCATTTGATAGAGGAAGGAATTATCCAATCTGGTATTCATTATTACTGCAATAACGAATTATTTGTGTAAATGTCACCTCTGCAGAGATGCGATGAGGTTCAGGAAATGTGGCAGTGCTTCTTCTGCAAATTCAAAGCAAAATTATCAGTGAAACAGGTGCCCAAAATCACATACTGTAAGATTTTATATGTTAGGTTAAGGATTTCTAGGGGTGACCTTTCCTCTTTGGCACAGATGTCCTTTATTCTATAATTTTTTGAGACCGGCAGACACAAAAAGAGCTGGTTACCCAGAGAGCAAAGAGTGTGTGCTCACTGTAGGACAGGAGAGATCGAGACAGAGGTGCACTTCCTCCTTCACTGTTACAAATTTAAATCAATATGCGACCTCTACATAAATTCACAAACATCATAAGATACTTCACAAATACTGAGGGGTCACTGTGGTGGACAGTATATGTGAAATGTTAATTATTTTACCAAAATAAGAGAGATCATACAAAATGCATGTTACTGAACTGAATAAGATATTTCACATAAAAGATGTTTACGGTCCACAAGAGAAAATAATAGTGTAATTTATAAAAATGGCCTTTTCAAAAGTTTACATGCACTTGATCCTTAATTCTGTGTTGTTTCCTGGATGATTCATGGCTTCTTCTTTTTGATAGTTGTTGATAAGTCCCTTGTCTGTGCTGAACAGTTAAACTGCCTGCTGTTTTTCCGAAAAATCCTTCAGGTCCCAGAAATTATTTGGTATTTCCTTCTGGAGCATCAAGTGAGCGTTTGAACCTTCTGTAATAGTTGCATATGAATCCCTCAGTTGTCCTCAGTGTGAAAAGATGGATCTCAAAATCATACAGTCATTGTTGGAAAGGGTTCAAATACGCAAACGATGCTGTAATTTGTGTGACCTGAAGGATTTTTCTGAAGAACAGCAGGCAGTTTAACTGTTCAGCACAAACAGGGACTCGTGAACAACTATCACTAAACAAAACAAAAACAGCTGTGGATCATACAGGTAACAACACAGTATTAAGAATCAAAAACTTTTGAACAGGGTCATTTTTATAAATTCTACTATTAGTCTATTTGTGACCCGTGCTGGCAAAATGAGTCGGAATGCGCATGGGTAAGTGAGCTACAGAATAGACAGTCTAGCAATCCCAAATGCTACAAATAGTAATTATTCAACATCTAAATGATCTTTATTGTACGTGTTTCTGAGGAGGATACCCTTTTATCTGCTCGTTCTTGCGCTGCTGGACTAATATAGACATTGTGCACCTAAACACAGCTTACGCCGGTACTTTTGATATTTGTTTTTAGTATCTGAAATCTTGTTGTTAGAGGTTAATGAAAAAAAGTAGCTAATGCACTAGGCCTATTTGTTTCTTTCTTATAATTGTTTAATGTTTTGATTTTTGGCATCTGTGGTATTTTGAATAGCAAAGATAAATAAAAAATGTCGATTATTGTGATTATTAATTGGAAATTCATATAAGAAAGGAAGGGGAGTTGGGGAAACTTTGATAGGGGTTTTGCTTTGGAACCTAAGGAAAAACTTCAAATGATTTTTCTCATAACTCCTTGCTGACTTCGCCGGACTGCAAACGGGTGGGTAGCTCAGTAATTGTCGTCGGATTCAACAAATCAGTTTGAAGGTATTTTAATGGAGAATGTGAAAATAAAAATAACGTATTTTTGAAAATTTGCTCGGGACTCATTTTGCCAGGCGGACAGGTCACATTTAGTCTTGTGGACTGTGTAAACACCTTTTATGTGAAATAACTTATTCAGGACAGTACTAAATAAAAAAGCATGCATTTGATGATCCTTCTATTTTGGTAAACTAATAAAATTTTGCAGTACGCAAAGTGTATGTAAAATTTTGACCACAACTGTATATCACTGTTACGGATCCAACGAGACGAGAGACTTGCGGATCCATCTGCAAAGCTTTTATTTAAAGGAGTGGTCATAAAAACAGGCAAGGTTCTGATAATGGCAAACAGGTATATTGAGGGCAGGACAGAAGAGTAATCCAAAACGGGCGGGGTCGATAAGCGGCTAACAATATCCAGAGAGCTTGACACGAGGGGTTATCCAATAACAATGCAAAAGTCCAGGCAGGGGCAAACACAGTCCGAAACAGCAAGCAAAGGGTTAACTAAAGATAAACAGGCAAAAGATCAGAACACGAGAAAACAGGCAAGGCAAGGCAATACTAGAACAACGAAAAACTCGAAATGGCTCCGTAGAGTAGCTATCGCTAGGGGAGTGATAAGCGCTAAACAATACTCGGCGGAGGGAAGGGATCAGAGTGAGTGTTAAATATTGAGTGAGTGATATGAAACAGCTGGGAGCAATCAGTGTTGTGTGCAATTAGTGAAACAGCTGTGTGCTATCAGTGATGTGTGCAATCAGTGCAATGAATGATGGGATATGTTGTCCGGGGTGATATGCAACAGTGTGTAGTGCGAGAGTCAATGAAAATGGAAAGGGTGACCTCTGATGGCTAGCAGACGGAAGTTCATGGACCGGATTCGTGACAATTACATACAGTACATGTTAAACACTGTGGCATCAAATGTTCACACGTTCTAATTTGTACACTCTAATACACTGTTTATTTAAGTTTAAAGTACGTTTTAATGTTCTCTTCTATTATTTTTGAGATTGTTGTTTTTTGCACATATATTGCAAATATTGCAATATTGCACACAGTCATGCCAATAAAATAATTTTGAATTTGAAAGAAAAGGAAACAGCGAAACATTTTTTTGCCCCTTTTTTTTTTTTTGCCTTATCACAGATATACGTAAGTGTCTGGTTTATTCCCCTCAGGTCTGCCACTGGTCCAGTCGTCCAAACGCTCTCATATGCACCTGTCCACTTCTGCTTTGGGCAATGCGTCAGCCAGCCTGCACTACCCAATGCCCTCATGTCACTATGGCAACCAGCAGACCACCTACGGCATGATGGCAGGTACGTCGAGTTACGCACAAGTTACGCAAGTGATTCAAGTATTGTTCTTCTGTGCATATGCATTACTGTACATCATAAACACACAGAAATACAGAATTTAGCTTGTGTGTGTGTGTGTGTACTTGCTACATTGTGGGGACCAAATGTCCACAAGGATAGTAAAACCTGATTTTTTTTTGGCATTTTGACACCTGCGGTTAAATTATTAAAAATAGTAAATTATGTTTATCTGAAAGTGTAACAATGCAAACAGGTTTTCTGTAAGGGGTAAGGTTTAGGGTTAGGGTTTAGAAAATATAATTTGGACAGTATAAAAGTAATAGAAGTCTATGGAAAGTCGCCATAATTCACAAAAACAAATAGTGTTGTTGTGGGTGGTGTGTGTGTGGTAATGATGTATAATCTGTGTCTCCAGCACAGGAAATGCTCTCTGCCAGCATCTCCCAGACCCGCATCCTGCAGACCTGCACAGCGGCACCTCATGCCAACCATGTCAACGGAGCCAAGATCACTGCAAGGTACACCTGGCTTAATATACAAACCTTCGGCCCCATGACATTCACGTGTAGGCTACGCAGTGTTTCTCACGCCCGCTGAGTCCTGGCAAACACAACAACAAAGTGTACATATTTTAAAAGTTCAGAGTCAGTCAGAATAAATAATGTATAGTCAGAGAAAAATAGTTATCCAGGACGATGACTGCAGCGTGTGCTGGTGTCTGGTGTAACTGTGCCACACTTGACTTGTACTACTAGAAATGTAAGATTTTACTTTGACTAATTTCAGTATGTTGTGGCTTCACCTAGTGTGTAGCAAGAAATAACAAGTTGTGATTGGTACAGAAGATTGCCAAAAAAAAAAAAAAACCCCACCGGCAGTATAATTAACCCTTTTATTAACAGCTGAAAATGTACGTTTGCCTTCACCTTTTTGCCTATACTGCATTATAACTCATAGAACCATATGGATGTTTATGCGTTATTGTAAATGTTTATGCTTTATGTAAAATTAGAAGTACAGTGATTTGTCTTTTAGATTCTATAATTCTCGCCACTGCATTAAACTACCTTTCAAACATAAACCTGAATACAGTGTGTAATATTGTCCTGAAAATATCTAGCCACTAGAGGGAGATGCAGATCCATTTATTGTTAAAACAGTAAAGCCTCAGATACATTCAGAAATATTTTAATCCCTTTCTCGATGGATATTTTGGATATATATATACTAAATATATATATAATATATATATTATATATATATATATATTATATATCTATATAACTACTTAAATCATATATAATATTTGTCAATACAAAATTGACACTTTGACACTTAAATCCAGGTATTTAATTTGTCTTATTATTACCAAAAATGTGGAAAAAGTGACGATTAAGAAATATTTCCGGTGTTCTCTCTCTCTCTCTAGTTGAAATATTTCAAAGGAAATGTTTTATTGTGTAATTGGTAATTGGGTTTAATTGGTAATCCTTTTATTTTTTTTCTCTGTCCCTAATATATTCCTTTAACAAAAGCCAATTCTGTAATACATCATCTTCACAATAGATATTCATTTCTAAAAGGTGATTCATAACCGAAATTATACCTGATAGATCTCACTGAAATACACTTCACAGCATCTTTAATACTGAATAACCTATTTTTGGCTGTTTGAATCTGTTGGTGTTCAGAATTACTAACACGCAATATAGTTTGCAGGGTGTTGAAAGATGTCCCAGTGTCCCTTGTAGTCTTTCAAATAAATGATGGTTAGATATTATAAGATTTGATCTCCTTGAATAGTTATTATTCGCTCTAACACACAGCCTTCATTTGTGTCCTGTCCTGCAGGAGCTCTGCTTCCACGCCTCTATAAGTTCCCAGAGCACAGTTTGGGTGGGGGCTCCTGTGCTTTGACCCACAGTTTACCGCCGCTGCCCCAGGCCCTGCTCTCGGACGAACTCACCCTAGGAGACATCAAGCAGGAGCTGCGCCGGAAAAGCTGGCCCCTGGAAGAGCCGCCAGACATGGACATGGAGCCACAGATCCGTGAACTGGAGAAGTTTGCTAACGACTTCAAACTGAGGAGGATCAAACTAGGTTTGTCTTCTGAGCTGGACCATATTTTTATAAAATTATGTAAAACATTGCCACACCATATTTATTATATCACTTAGCTTATTTAGCTTGATTAGTTTATGTTAGATAAAGTTATTACTGTGACGTTCTATTACTGAGCTATTATCTACTTTCAACTGCAAACTTTGTTTGCTTGACATTGTTTGGTCATTTACACAACCTTCTCTGCCTAAATTGGCAACTCTTGGTCAGAATAATCTGCAAAAGAAAACAAGATTTGATGCAGAAAGTCCTTTTTTTTAAGTAAAACTTTTAATTTGACATTATTACAAAGTGCACTAAAAAAGTGTATTTACGTGTGTTTAGAAACATAAACCTTTTTATTTCATTCATATCCCAACCGGCAAAATATGTTCTAGTTTTGCTAACGTTCACGCTAAGTTTGTCAGAACATTCAGAACTTCCATTTTTTAAAAATGTTTTTAAAATGCTTTTCTTGGTTATGTGAACATTAGAGAAAATATTATAGGAATGTTAGATTTTATATTTGTTGAAACATTATGGGAATGCTACTTTTGAATGTTGTTTGAAACAAATTTAAAAGCCATTATATGAACATCCAACTAAAATGTTTTAGAAAAACTGCATGGATGTTATAAATAACATATAGTATAAATAATGTTCTTGTATAATATACTATAGTGAAATATAGTAGAAATAACCTATCCTAGTATAGGAGAAATAACTTTTTTTTTGTGCTACATGTTTTTGTAACACATGCTACAGACCAGAAAATTTGAATGAACATTTTTTAATTAATTCTGATTAAAGTGGAAGTTCAACCCCAAAAAAGGGAAAAATTATGTCATTAATTATCTCACCATCAGTCGTTCCAAACTTGCGAGACCTTCGTTCATCTTCAGAACATAAATTAAGATATTTCTGATGAAATCCGAGAGCTTTCTGACCCTGCATAGACAGCAATGCAACTCACATTTTCAAGGCCCAGAAAGGTAGTAAGGACATCGTTAAAATAGTCCATGTGACATCAGTGGTTCAACCTTAATTTTATGAAGCTACGAGAATGCTTTTTGTGCGCAAAGAAAAAAAAACGACTTCAATCAACAATATCTTTTCTTCCATGTCAATCTTCGCCAAGCTTTCAGAAGAGCACAATGCATTAATATCTTAATTTCTGTTCCGTAGATGAATGAAGGTCTTACGGGTTTGGAACGAAACGAGGGTGAGTAATTAATGACAGAATTTTCATTTTTGGGTGAACTAACCCTTTAAGTTTACTGGAAGAACCTTGAGAGAACACTGCCAGAACATGAAGCCATAGTTCTGAGAATGTTCCCTGTTAGCTAGGATGATATTGACTGCAAATCTTTTTTTTTTTTAATAATCTTGAAGATTTGAAGTACATTAAAAGTGAACAATCAGTACAATTAAGCACACTTCTTTTTCACAAGGGTTAAAACTTCTCCTAACTTTTAGCTTTGATTGACAGGTTACACACAGACCAATGTGGGTGAAGCCCTGGCGGCTGTGCACGGCTCTGAATTCAGCCAAACCACCATCTGCCGCTTCGAGAACTTGCAGCTCAGCTTCAAAAACGCTTGCAAGCTCAAATCCATCCTGGCAAAGTGGCTGGAGGAGGCTGAGCAAGCCGGTGGTGAGTCAACACACTCCTGAGTGAGATCAATTATTTATTTATTTACCACTATCCTACCATCATCCCTGAGTTTTTAATGAAAACATAAGATGGCAGAATCACTACTTTAATTTGTGACTCCCATCAGCTCTTTTTAATGAGAAGATGGGCATGCATGAGCGTAAACGCAAACGGAGAACAACCATCAGGTAAATGGGGAATCTGAACTACACAGAAAACAAAAGCCATCAGCATCTCCCTCTAATTAATACCTAATTAGTTCTTAATTTCCTCCCGCAGTCTTGGGGCTAAGGAAGCCTTAGAAAGGAATTTTGTGGAGAAGAGTAAGCCATCATCTCAGGAGATTGTGCGGATGGCGGAGGGTCTCCATCTGGAGAAGGAGGTGGTGCGTGTTTGGTTCTGTAACCGCCGGCAGAGGGAGAAGAGGGTCAAAACCAGCCTACACCACAGCTCCTTCATGGCCAACGAGAGCGCAGCCTGTAGACCTTGAAGATCCGGGATCTCAGTAATGCTGATGTGTGATTATCTACAGGCAAAAAACCAACACCAACCTTTGGCAGTGAGTGGGTTTATTGTACTGATTCACCAGCAGGAGTACTGGATATGCTGCAGTGGCCCCACAAAAGTATTTGAACACACTTAAAAATGTCTGAATGTTATATCATCAAATATCAAACCAGTTTTGAAAAAGGTCTCTAGGTGTGTTTAGAAGTCAGTTCTCCTCAAGTTCACGCAGGAGTCCTATCAGAGCAATTAGAGGTGTGGAGAATCACATTAACTAATTCATCCACTAACGTTTTACGAATACTTAGTGCCACATTACTTTCTCTTGTTAATGAACATCCACAGTTTTATAGTTTAAATCCCGACAAATTTCTGATGACTTTTGTTAAATGTTTTATTTGAACAGGTTACAATAAATGCCAATTGGTTTGATAGATTTTAAGGGGTGCTTTTAGTGTCCAAATACAATTTTTATTAAATTTTTTTAAACACAGTTTGTTAAATGTTTTGTTTAAAAAGGTTAAAATAAAGTTATATAATGCAGTGACATTTATAAATTAGTGTCCAAATTGTATTTTAATTGATTTCATTTCTTTAATGAATAAGACGATTTAAGTAACCCCTTCACTGAAATTTAAACTTGAGCTATTAAAAGACATAACATTTTTCACATTTATTTTTATAAAAGTGTTCTCAAATGGGATACCTGTGATTTTTTTTTTTTTTACCTGAAGATAACATTTAAAAAAGGGCAGAAAAGCATCTTGATACTTTTTAAAAAAGTATTTAAAATAATTTATTCATCGATATGTTTAAATGCATTCCAATCAAAGTTGAATATATTAGCAAAATATGCAAATATTCAGAAAGCATATCCTGGAAATGTATCATTGCACTGTAGAGTTTTGTATGAAGCAAGCAAACCTTTTTGTGATGTAATTTGTAAAGAAATTATAAATTTGTCCAAATAAATGACTAATAATGTGGTCATGCTTGGTTTGTCATATTATAATAAAATTACTCTGCAGCAATCTGTTCACATGAATTGCAACAACATGGTAAGTGTGTTGTGATTCAGATTATTAGATATAATCAAACATTGCGTTTGGAGAGAATTAAGCATCTATCATGTGTGTATGTGGCATGTGTTAAATTTGTTGTCTACTGCATGCAGTGGAATCATCAGAGATCTGCTGGGTTTTACTGAGGGATTATTTAGTGTTACATTGTTCCTGACAGTGTTATAATGAGGCAGCACAGCCTCTCACCTGCACACAAGCGCTCTCAGCAGATATGGCTGATGATCTATATGATCATCATCTCTTGCCATTGACTGTGTCAGCAACACATCCCTTACCGCCCCATGTGATCTAATAATGCAATAAATACAGTATACTCTGGGATAATGTTGGTAGGATCTGACATTTTCAGTATATATCATACATTAAAAAAAACAATCATACAATAAAAAATCATACATAAAAACAAAATTATGGATTTGTCCACATGTATTTCAGCAGATTCTGCACTTGACAGGTTTTTCAGTCCCAACGCTTGCAGCAGTTACACATCCACACCACATTAAATTACTTTAAAATTAATGGACTGCACCATGGTTCATTTAAGAAAGGTCACTCTACAAACTCATTAAGACCTTATTTAAAAACCATGTTTCATTATGATTATGACTAATGATGTCTAATTTAATGAAATGCTCTAAAAGGCCATTAGAACAATTGTAGAGGTTCATAACATTTTGACTACTAACAGATCAGTACAGGCCACCCTCTTATTTACAGCTGGCCTCTTAATGGTTGTACAAATTTGGTTATAGTACACGTTAAACATCAGTTATTCACAAATATGAAGGTACTTTATTAATTAGAAAATCAAATAAAAGCATAAACTGTACATTTATATACACACTATTGGTTAGAATTGGTTATACATTTTTAAAGAAGTACATACAGATGAAATTGAAAAGAAAAACTGATACTGCAGTTCTTCTAAATGCTGGAATGCAATCCAAACACGATGTCTGATCCCCTCCAAATGGATGGACTCATGGTCTGAAGCTCAAAAGCTGTGGTCTGTGCCCATCAAACACTATGTGATTTTCTGAGAAATCAGTCAACTCTTGACTGCTTGAAATCTGCAGACTGACTTTGAATTTCAGCAACTACTGCTGTTTCAAGGTTGATAAGTAAAGACTTTATCATATCGATAAAGATTCTCATGCAAGATATGATTTGTATGTATGCAAGAGTTTATACCAAACCTCACTGCAAAGGAAAACTGTTTTCCGTAACTTACTTCCTTTAGTCATACATAACCTAAAAAGACATGAAAATACACAAAATGAGCATCTTTTAATTAACATGACATGAGACGATTAGCCCTATAATACATGGGAATTCCATGGAGTACCAAATCTTCCAATGTTTGTGTACATTTAAAGGATTTAAAGGACAATTCATGGTCACAGTAATAGCACCCTTCAAAGTTAAAAGTAAAGTGTGTAATTTTTTAATCAAACACTGTTACAAAAGTATGCTCTAATAGTGTGAATGCAATCCAGATGTACTATATTCACCATGTTATCATTGTCATGTGACATACCAGTGTCAGTTGTGCCACTACATTGTTATTCACAAATCCACTCCAAATGGGATAGTAAAATGTCCATTAGATGTGCACTTCAGAATTTTGACAAATGTAGTAGGACCCGGATAAATTTAGTCTACTGTTTTATGAATACTGTGAATTTGAACATACTACTGTTTACATACTATAAAGTAGGGGAAGTATGCAATTCTGGCCATTAACTTTTCAATATCCCCACCCCCTAATTTTCTATTGGTCGCCCAAACAGATAGTGCCGCCCCACCCAATCATGCTCCATTTGGAGCCACTAGTGGTGCAAAAATGACATCCTTCACCTTTAAATATGTGCAGCAGATTTGGAGTGCATTTTGTCAGAACGTCTAAATCTGCTGTATATATCTGACCACAGAATCTCCTCCAGTAACTCACTGCCATACTCCAATAAGAGTATGTTTGCTGACATTCTTCCTTTATTTATTACTTAGACACTCCCTTTTCCCACTCTGAGTCCTTTGGTGGCAGTGGGTACAAATGTGTGGAGGGTGAAGAGATTTAGTCCATTCCCAGAGCCTTCAGCTGTCTCTCGATCTCGGCGTCTGAGATGGTGGCCGCTTTAGACTTTGCTGGGGAGGCGCCAGGGAGGATCTTTCCTGCTGAGGGGGCTCTTTCCATCTGCGCAAACAATAACATTTGTAGCCCTTTATTTGAGCAGTAAAACTTCAGATTTCACAGATCACCTGGTGCTGCAACTCTACCAGCATAAGCCTCTGTTTAATTGTTGCTTTGGGCAATAGATGTGGCGCCAATCAAATATGATCATTGTTCATCCCAACTGTTCTACAGAAACAGAGCCCAAGCACTTTATTTGGGGATACACTTTATTTAAAACAGGACAAAGAATCTGTGGAATACGGTAATATGAGTATTAAATTTTTGCCAAAGGGAATACACATCTGCTGCAATCAGATACAATGATTCTGCATCTCATGAATTGAAAGAAAGGCCTACAGTAATCACAGCCAGAGTCAAGCCATCTGCTGAAAGCCGCCGCTGGGGCCGTCGCTAGAACAGCGCAGACAGAAAGCAAGCATCTTACCTTTCCTGAGATCTCTATGCCGATCTCATCCAGCACCTGGTTCACGATGTCCTGGCTTTCTTCCTCATCACCCGATTCATCAAAAATCTCATCCAGTGTATCGTTGACTGAGAACAGAATGTTGTAGAAGTTGGTGAAATTTGACAAGACTATCCCAATCTCTAGACCAGTGAGTCTGAACTGGTTTTGTTTTAGGATCCAGATGGAATTAAAGGGTTAATCCACTCAAAAATGAAAATGCTGTCATTAATTACTCACCCTCATGTCCTTCCAGACCTGTAAGACCTTCTTTCATCTTATAAACGCAAATCAAGATGTTTTTGATGAAATCCAAGAGCTTTCTGACCCTTCATAGACAGTAAGGGAATTACCACGTTCAAGGCCCAGAAAGGTAGTAAGGACATAGTGATTCAACTGTAATTTTATGAAGGTAAGAGAATACCTTTTGTGCGCAAACGAAACAAATGACTTTATTCAACAATTCTTCTCTCTCGTAGCATTATCCGCTGCGCATTCATGCGTGTGGTGCGGCTGATGTAGAACGCGCATGCGCTGCGGCTTGTTTACAAGCAGAGGAATGCACACACATGCTTCGTGATACTCTTGTGAACTCACATTGAAGACTGACAAGGAAGAAAAGAAATCGTTGAATAAAGTCGTTATTTTTGTTTTCTCCGCACACAAAAAGTATTCTCGCAGCTTCATAAAATTAAGGTTGAACCACTGATGTCACATGGACTATTTTAACGATGTCCTTACTACCTTTCTGGGTCTTGAAAATGTGAGTTGCATTGCTGTCTATGCAGGGTCAGAAAGCGCTCGGATTTCATCAGAGATATCTTAATTTATGTTCTGAAGATGAACGAAGGTCTCGCAAGTTTGGATCGACATGAGGGTGAGTAATTAAAAACAGAATTTTCATTTTTGGGTGAACTAGCCCTTTAATGTTGTTTATTAATCTAACTGGAACCAAGTTGTTAGAAAGGTAAGAGATTGAACGAGAGCTTCTGAGGATCTTAGGTGTTTGTCAGTGGCAAAACTGTTGAAAGATATTTAGGAGTACTTACTAGCAACTCATTTTAATCATTTTTTTACTAATTAATTCAGTCTCCTTATTCTTCATTATCCTAAGTCATTATTAATTTTGAAAATTTGAAATGATTTTATCCACAGTTTTTTTTTGAGCATTTTCTGTAAAATCCACCATAAAATGGCAAATAATAAAAACAAAATACGGCCACATAAAAAAAAAAAAAAAAAACACTGTAAGTTGGCTAACTTACATGACACTCAAACTATTTCTTCCTGTCTAAACAGGCAGTTTTTGGCTACAATGTGGACTAGAACTTTTGCCGTTAAGGTCTAGCTACTGAAAACTAGTGGCAACCCAACACAGTGCCAAAATTGTTAATTGCACAATAACGAATTTGGATGGTTTCATGCTGTCTGTAGCCAATAATTCACTGCACAGAACTCACTGTGTGCACAAACTATGCCCTTGTAGCAAGTGAGCCAGTTTCAATGTAGTCTGATTCATATTTTCTTTTAATTTATGCAGTTTTATACATGGTTTTTGAGGATGAGAGCATGTCACACAATCTGTCCAGGTTGGCATCTACCTAATTTGGCTGCTTCAGCCGGGCGATAGATAAAATGTGCCAAAGTTGTCTGGATGAATAGCTTATGATGAGAAGTTAATTATGGGAAGTGCTGATAAGCCTATTTATTTGGCTATCCTGACTATGCGTAGTTATATGGTGAGATGAATTCAAAAAATACAATGCAACTCAATATATAATACATAGTCAGTAAATAATTTAGCATCATTTCTTTCCCCTGAACAGATCCATCATTTGAGAACCACAAAACCAGCCTCTAATTTGTGTCAGGCACGTCGAAGAACTTACTCAAGTCCTCTGTCATTCCTATTTTTAAGTTCTCCTTCTGGAAGTCCTGCATCGTCTGCAGCGTCTTCTTGGGGTCCAATTTTTTATTGACAGTCTGCATAGTCTGAAAGACAGAAAGAGTTCAAGCCATCCATCACACTCCCAGAGAATAAATAGAGCATCCTTACGGTGCCCAAAACGGTAATAAAAATAACACAAGCGCTGACAAAAATCCACCACGGAAGAATACATTTTGAATGCAGCTCAACATAAATTTCAACTTCATACCATTTGGTGAGAAGGGGGAGTACAGTAAGTAGATGACACAAAACATAAAAATAGGTCGCATGGAGAGAAGTGTGCTTTACTGTCCCTCTGGGCTTCTAGACTGTGGCAGGGCAGACACACAGGAAGAGTCCTATCTGATTACAGAGAATTATTTACACACAGCCTCATTATCACCCATCTCATATCTATTACACCAGCTACCTTCTTATGATTGACTACAAATCCCATGATGCATTGACAATCAGGTGAGGAAATATTAATAGCTTCCTTCCTCATACAATATGGATTGGATACACAAACACTGAATTTATTTGTGGGAGTACGGCTTGTAAATGAGTGAGAAAAACAACACCCCATCAATGAGCAGTCAGAGACTGAATTTAAATGGCTGAAACTGCATTTCATGTGATGCCACTACATGCCTGTAGTGATTGGTAAAGATAAGACGTGCTTTAGAAGTGCACACTGTGTGTTTGCATGTCTTCTTATTCAACAAAGTAGTGTCTCTAGAATAAAATGAATAAACCTAACCATCTCATGCAAAATTTAAAGTGTAACAATTAGGCTTAAGACAAAGGCAAGTTGTTGAGATTTTAATGCCATGTGAACAACTGAGACTATTCGCATGGCAAAAGCTGTGCTGTACAGATTTTATTTTATGCCAACTACATATAGAGTTGTATAAAATAAAATTGATGGAAATGTATTTGCATATATTAATGATTGATACATTAGCTTAAATACATTTTTAAAAAAGTATTTAGCAGGGTCATTATAGTTAACTAAAACTAAAACAAAAAACAAAACAATAAAAAATATAATTACTTGAAATAAAATTTTAAAAAGAGCATAAACCTTTTTTCAGCTAAAAAGTAAAGGTCCATTCATATTTTCATTTTAGTTTAATTTAATGTACTGAAATAACTAAAACTGAAACTAAAGTGAATAAAAACTATACAGATAAACACACAAAAAACTAATAACAAAAACACACAACCAAATGACCAAAATGTTAACTAAAATTGAAATAAAAACAGAAAACAGAAAAATTTAAACCGGCTGAGAAAAAACTTCTTTATAAAAATAATTGTAAATGCTATAATGTGTTTTAACAGCTCAGGTTTGAATTCCAGTGAGGAGGTTAAATTCTGCTTAAATTCTCTTATAATTAATTTTAGTTCATTAATAAAAAAAATTTAAAAAATTAAAAAGGGTGTTGTTAAATGTAATAAAACTTGATATTAATTACAATATAAAAATTAAAAAACTTCTGGTAAGATCTGATTAAACAAGGTGCCTTAAAGGGATATTCACCCAAAAATGAAATTTGATGTTTATCTTCTTACCCCCAGGGCATCCAAGACCCTGTACCCCCCCGTGACTTTGTTTTTTCAGTAGAACACAAACGGAGATTTTTAACTCAAACCGTTGCAGTCTGTCAGTCTTATAATGGAAGTGACTGATTGTCTGAACTGTCCTGAGCGAGTCCTCGACCATTGACACTCTATCCAATAGCAATAGGAAGTGTCAATGGTCCATTTGCATGAGCTAGGTGGCGGGTTAATGCACTTAATAAGTCTGCATCCGCCGTAATAAAGCAAATAGAAGAAGAAGAAGCATTATGCGCCGGCTGTCGAGGAAGCGCTCAGGACAGTTCAGACAGTTCGGACATTGCACTGCATCAGAGGTAAAAAACAATATAAATACCTCGCCCGTTCAATTCTGGACAGGACGATCGTTTCGTGTCTTTTCACATCAATGTATCGTCACGAGCCGCAGGGTTTAATTTGGTTTGGTTTGTGTATGTTTGTTTTACTCTCAAAGCTGTGATTTCCATTCACTTCCAGTATATGACTGACAGACTGCAACGGTTTAAGTTAAAAATCTTTGTTTCTGTTCTACTGAAGAGAAGAAAAAACAGCACCTGCATCGTGGACGGCTTGGGGGTAAGCAGATAAACATCAAATTTTCATTTTTGGGTGAACTATCCCTTTAAGAGAACTTGCTTAAAACAAATAAAACCATCATATAAATTGCATTTATAATGTCCTTCTGGTTGATTGCCATCACATTTATTGAAAAAAAAATAGATAAGCCAATTAATTCAGCTGCTCTAAATGCCATAGAGGAACAACATGTCTCATATTTCAAATTCTGTTCAAGCATCATAGAAAACCCCTAAATGAACAGTAATAAGGACAGTGTGAATCAACACATAAAGATTGCCCTGATATGAGTTCTTTCTAAATGTAGTGCAGAAACTATATAAACTGGGTCACAATAATAGCAGTGAAGTAAGGAGCCCCTCAACGACATGATAATTAAACCCTGTTTAAGGATTCTTTTGAAGTTCTTCACTACATAAGGGATTCTGTTTTTCCAGCACTTCCAGGGAACATCAGGCTACATGTGAATAATACAGAGCCGTCATTGGAGGGTGGGGGAGAACTAGAGTCCTGTAATGAGGAGGTTCCAGTAAAGCCCTCCATGGACAGCAATGGAATAACTAATTTGGTAGTCATGCAGATCCATTCGGAGGTCTGAGCATCTTACCTTCGCTGTGGTAGACATGGCACCAGCCATCTTCATCTGAGAGTTCATGACCTTGGTCTGCGTGGACATGGACGTGACCTTAGAGCTCACGGCGTAGGTTCGGTTCTTCTGTTTTCTGAGCTGAACCAGCTGTTTGGCTAGTATCTTGCAGGCTTCTCGGTTTCCAGTCTTGGCCATTTTTTTGATTTCCATTTCCTGTTAAGAATAAACACATCCAGTTTCTACATGTAATTGGAACAAAACTGAGTTTTGACTTCTAAGACAGAACAACAAGTCACCCAGACATGTTCATGACCAACTTGTGCCATGTTTGCTTGTTTAGACCCAGAGGTCTGTGTTTCTTTACATTAGTAAATGTCTGAAGACAGGTCTCTGCCCTGAGGAACTTCAAGCAGTTAGGTGTTTTTTCAGATGTAATGTGGGAAAACTGAGTGTGTGTGTGTGTGTGTGTGTGTGTCTGCAGAGATCTCCCATGAGACTGTGTGTTAGTGAGGGTGGCCCGTCAGAATTAAAGCCTGCAACACTACAACACACTCCATGTGCAGCACTAAAGACTATTCAACTCTCTTTTTACAACGTATTTAGAAAATATTGTGAGACTAGACAAATATTTTTTCTAATAAAAACCCTGTCCTAGCTAGCATCTGGTAAGTGGAAATGTAAGCTTATTGGAAAGTCAATCACTTCCCGAATTTAACATGTGATCACCTGATGGAGACCATTAAATCCATAATGTAAATCCCAGGCATATTCTTTTTAACATTTACCTCAGCAGATCCTGTTTTCTCTTGTGTGCTCTTAATGTTAGTCTCTCAGGTAAACTCATGCTGATCAGCTAAACAGACACATTAGACAGAATGAACTCTAATGACACACACATTAGAGCAGGTGCTGCTCTGACCTCACATGATGCCTGCTAAGCAAAACACTAGCAGCCACATTAACTGCGCTCACACACACACACACACACACACACACACACACAGCACTGTCCTACTTTAACACACAACGATGTTGCATGGCAGCTTCTGTCTATATTGCCTATGTTATATTGTATATGTCACTAACAAAATATGACTGGAATAGGGCATTTTTTACTGTTTCGCCATGGTAAAAATGATATGCCGTCATTATAAATATTCATGTATAGAGAGCTGAGTGAGATGAAGCTGTAGCATCAGGCCTATTAGAGATGTTTTATTGTCACGTCAGCCACTAGGCAGCACTATGAATTGAAAAACTAGAATAAAAGTGACAGACTGATGTGCTTAACAAAACCCTTTCAGAAACCAGATAATGAAAAGTATGACCCACTTCAGAAGACTAATAATTATCCAGCAGTTGACAGATATGACGCCATCTGGAGCAGGTTTTTTTTTAGGGGTGAAAAACAGAAACAGTTCACCCAAAACTCAAACGTTTTTATCATTTCCTCACCATCCAAAAACTCTTTCAATTGTACCCCAGATTTTCAACGTGTGTGGGATATTAAAGCAGCGGCACATGACCGCCCTGCAGCTATCTTCTAATATAGGTCATTTAAAAAAATGAAATAGACAACAAAGCATATCCATGTCTAATTACAATAAAGATGAAGAAACAAGAACCCCCCCTCTTGGGAAGCAATTATGCACATTTTTATGTTTACATAGAAACAATTAACGTAAATGGAGGGAGTGAGCGGGAGTGTTGGATTCTTAACAGTGTGGTGGGCCGAAATGAACACTCAAGTCATCTTCATGAGTATTGAGCCATGAACTGTTTTTAACTGTTTTAGGCCACGTAATCTACCTGTTTCTAAATGCAATTAACAGGATGATCAAAAATAAATTAATTATCTAAATCTATTCTTTGATGCAATAAAAAAGAAATCAAAGAGGGACTTTCTGGCATAAGCAGCGACGCATGGTGCTGGAAGGGAAGAGGTGGACGCTGAGAGTTGAAGTCAACTGATATGAAACTGCTTTGTTCCTCTTACCATTTGCCTCTCCTGTCTCTCCAGGGCAGCTCTGTCTCTGGTGATTTGTCTCTGGGTGCCTCTCAGCTCTTTGGACTGCTCTTTAATGATATCTGTGACAGGATGGGGCAGAGAAAAACATGCAATAAAACCGTCTGGAAAATCCTCATACAGTTCACTGATCCGAAACTGAGAGTTTTTTCTCCTCCCTTTTCCCCTCCTCCTTTGGTCTCTCTCTTATTCAGCCACACAAAAAAAAATGTAAAGGCGTTTGGCTGACAGTCTACAGTAACAATGCAAAAGTTCTGCTTTATATATGTTTATTATATATACGGCACCCTTGGTAAATATGAACAAAGGCGGCTGTGAAAATTAATCTGCATTGTTAATCATTTTGATCTTTTATTAAAAAAATTCACAAAAATCTAACCTTTCATTGGATAATAAGAATTTAAAATGGGGGGAAATATCATTATGAAATAAATATTTTTCTCTAATACATGTTGGACACAATTATTGGCACCCCTAGAAATTCTTATGAGTAAAATATCTCTGAAGTATATTCCCATTCATATTCACAATTTTGAGCACTCCAGGGTGATTATGAACATGAAATTATCCAGCCATGGCTTCCTGTTTCACAGAAATATAAATAGGAGGGAAAACAAAGCCCAAATTATCTTAATCATCCATCACAATGAGAAAAAAACCAAAGAATATATTTCTGATGTGCAGCAAAAGATAATTGAGCTTCAAAAATGTGAAAGTGACTTTAAGAAAAGAGCTAGAACAGTGAAAATTCCCATTTCCACCATCAAGGCAATAATTAATAAGTTCCAGTTAACGAAAGATGTTGAAAAATCTTCCTGGAAGAGGACGTGTGTCTATATATCATCCTAATGCATGGTGAGGAGGAGAGTTTGAGTGGCTAAAGACTCTCCAAGGACCACAGCTGGAGAATTGCAGAAAATAGTTGAGTCTCGGGGTCAGAAAACCTAAAAAAATATTTCAAACAGCACCTACATCACCACATGTTGTTTGGGAGGGTTTCAAGAAAAATTCTCCTAGCTCATCCAAAAACAAACTCTAGCATATTCAGTCATCAGACATGACTGGAACTTCAAATGGGACTGGCTTCTATGGTCAGATGAAACTAAAAAATGAGATTTTAGCAGCAAACACTCAAGATGGGTTTGGCGAACACAGGGATAAAAAGTACCCCATGTGTACAATGAAATATACTGCTGTATTTTTTAATGTTGTGGGCCTATATTTCTGCTGGAGATCCTGGACATCTTGTTTAGACACATGGCATCATGGATTCTATCAAATACCAACAGATAAAAAAACAATAAGTGACTGATTCTGTTTGAAATCTTATGGGCCATGTTTGGATCTTCCAACCGGGCAATAATCCAAACACAAACCTCAAAAACAACACAAAAATGGGTCACTGGGCCCAAAGCTTCTGCTATGGCCATTCCAGTTCCCTGACCTGAACCCTATAGAAAATGAGATTCTGGATGAAGGAATGGTCTCTGATCTCGTCAGGTGTTCTCTAAACTCTTCAGGCATTATAGGAGAAAACTCAGAGCTGTTAAACTGGCAAATGGAGGTTTAAAAAAGTATTGAATAAAAGGGTGCCGTTAATTGTGGCCAATGTGTATTAGAGAAAAACATTTATTTCATAATGATATTTCAAAACCATTTTAAATTCTTATTATCCAATGAAAGGTTAGATTTTTGTAAATATTTAAAATAAAAGATCAAAAGGATTAACAATGCAGATTAACTTTCACAGCCTTCTTTGATCATATTTACCTAGGGTGCTGATATTTTTGGCCATGACTGTATATATATATATATACACACACATTACTGTTCAAAAGTATGATTTAAAAAAAATATTTTTTTTTTATTCAGTAGGGATGCATTACATTCATCAAGAGACTATGGTGAAATGTTACAAAAGATTATTTTCTTTTAAAGTATCACAGCTTCTACAAAAATATTAAGCAGCAGAACTGTTTCAACATTGATCATAATAAATGTGTCTTGGCCATCAAACCAGCATATTAGAATGATTTTGAAGGATCATGTGCCACTGAAGAATGGAGTAATGATGCTGAAAATTCAGCTTTGCATCACATGAATAAAACAGTTATTTTAAATTGTAATAATATTTTTCATTATTACTGTTCGCACTGTAGTAATAACTAACATCTAAAGAAAATATGAGTGGTTTGCATGTACAAAATTTCACAACTGTGTTTTGTGTGATATTGTTTTAAACTTGATGACAAATAAAATAAAATAAAATAAATAGGAAAGCATAACATAATGGTCCATCCACATCATGCTTACAATAATTATCACTGCTTACGCTAAATTTGTTTTAGAATATAGCTTTTGTTGAACAATATAGCCAGTATTTGTGGTCAAGAAAAACTGATATGCTCTCGTTAAGGAAGAAAATCTATTTAGGCACCTTAACCACAAGAGCACTTAAACGGGCTTGATTCACAGTCTATTTTGGATCTGAATATTGCAGTTAATGAAATGTGCTTTCATGAGCCCGGGGAGCCCAAAAAACATTGTTTGGGAGCAAAGCCAGCAAGATCATGCTCTTCCTGTTTTCATGCATTTGAGGGACAAGCTAAAACACATGCGCTGAACATAAGGTTTCTCTTTATACTCCACCTTTAAGGATGGAAGAGTGCAGCCACAACGCCTATAGGGAAGATACGCTCTCCTACACAGCAATCAGCCCAACATGTGCCCTCGTGAATGCCAATCATATCATAACATCCCGTGAGGTTAAACTGTCAATATTAGAAGCAACAGAGGGTGTAGTAGGAGGACAACGGTTTAAAGAAAATACAAGAACATTTATTAAGTTGATGAATTAAATTATAGGGCAAAAAGTTTAATAAAAAATTTTAAAAAAATAAGATAGGAAAAAGGAAAAACCATGCAAATTAATAAAAACTTATTAGAAAGCAAATCATAAAAAGAAAAGGAAATATATCTTATAGATATAAGAATATAAGAAAAAGACAAATCTAATGAAGTTGTTTAAATATTAATTAAGAAATTATGAAAAGTATGAAATATGTATTAAATGTATGAAAGTAAATTTTTTTAAATAAAATTCTACATATATGTCAATAATAAAGTGAAACAAAAACTTCATTAGTATTGTACAAAAGTAAGAAAAGTACAAAAAAAGTCACAAAGAGTTTGTAAAAATTTTTTTTTACATCATTATCATAATAATTTTGTTACTTGCCCATCTCTAAACCTTGATGGAGAGTTTGTGTACACGTACAAGTCTACGCAAAAGATGACGCACCAAAAACGTAGTATTGAGGGAGGGTTATCGTCCACAAAACTCGCTGAGCTAAACCAACTCTGCCATCTGAGAGGATACTTTGGCACGATGACGCTTGGCTCACCTTGGCACGAAGGTCAAGAGGACAAAGGCTCGGGAATGATGGGAATTCTACTTGACCATGACAAAAGCATCAGAACGTGAGTAAAGACTATGATTGATTCAAATGATTTGATATCAGTTTACCTCCAACTCTTCTGCTTTATATTCATTTAGTATAGACTATACCATGTGTATAAGTCTGTATAGGCACTAGGCAGTATCTATTTTTATAGCTGATAAAAGCAAATAAATAAATAAGAACTTTAAAACAATCTCTCAAATTAGGATAGTGACAATACAGAATCTAAAAAAAAAAAAGATAAGTATGGTCTTTAAAATATAGTATGAACTGTATGAATGAGTTATGAATGAGTGTTTCTATTGTTAATCACAGGAGGCAGGTTTAAATGGAAGTGTTTGAATGATACAATGATCAGTTGAGTCTTGAGGCAGATAACCTGTTAATCTAACCAGCTAACTATGCCAAATATTCAGAAAGCAATTTGATCTTCACAATGCTGTCCATCGAGGGAATGTTTGCTTTGCATGTTGAGCTCTCAATATAATAAACATCTATAATGTAAAATCAATGTAAAAGAATCTAAAAAGGACCTGTAAATGAGGTAACCAACATGATACTGACTGATCTTGATGAGTGGCTTTGTTACTTTTCACGATGAAACAATGGTTTGAATCGTTTTCACTTTTGGTACAGTGGAAAATCATTTATGTAAAAGAAACAAAACAAACTTTTATGTAAATAATGTTAATATAATTAATAACGCATGGATCAGGCACATGAGTACAACTGTCATAATGTTTTTTATGAAACACCTGTTATTATAATGAAAGTAGCCTAGGCTACTGTTTATTCACAGTCATTATTAATATCAAAAACACACATGTAGCAAATATTCCGCCTTTATGACTGTGACTTCCGTACGTAAAAACAGCAAAACTGGTGAAACATGCTGATAAAGTTTCAAAAGAAGCAGCAGGCAGACAGGTGTAAATTATAATCAGGGATCTAACCATGAAAAACTATAATAAAACAATTAACAAAGTGACTTACCGTCAACTGTCTTCTTTTTAAACAGAGATGCCATGATAACTTTGTTTTTCTTTTTAATTCAGTGTAAAACTAGTTTCTCTGTCTAACTGCCTGAGCCTAGCTGTCTATCGATCCGCTCAAAGGTCTTTTTCCTGGTTTGTGTCAGCAGCACAAGTGACTTTGACTCTCGCACATCATGCCGGAGCCACACCGCGCGCTATGGGGACGTCACGGGCGAGGGGTCTGCGGCGCAGTTCTCCTTCACGTCCTGTAGGGGGCAGCGCCCCCCTCCACAAAGCGCTCTGAGCTGCTGTTGCTTCAGCAATTCAGCAAACCGCACATGGCTTTGTGATCGACATTTTCAGCAGTGTCCTGGAGTGTAACTTGCTATAATTCACCTAAAACTATTTCTTCTATATTATTATGCATGCGGTTTTTATGAACTCGCAGTAATTGAGTTTTCGCTCTCTAAAAAATGCATTCGTCACACCGACTGCAGGACCATTTAACATGAAGTAGTCACGACAAAATGTGATTAACTGGATTTTTTAAAGGAAACTGCCACCTTTCGCTTTCATATGTAAATGAGTAATTCATTCCTAGGCTATGAGTTAAACAAATAAACAAAAGATCAATATGTCAACTAACCGCATAATGACTATATATATATATATAGTCTAGTCAAAACAATCCTTTCTCCCCCAATTTATTCCAAACAAATTTATTGGATAACAAAAGCACTACAATTCCTACCATCATGCAATATAAACAAAGCCATATTCTTTTGGAGTATCCATCACTCCAGTGGACTTTACTGCAGGTTATAGATGCCATAGCAGTGTCAAACGGCAAATGTAATATTCTTATCAATTTTACGCTCCATCCATCTGAACAATGTGTGGCTCGGTTCCTTGTGGGTGTAATTCTCATGGTATGGTAAAGTGGAGCAGACAGGAGATTACTGCCCCACAGCTAAGAAACCGGAGCCAACGAGACAGGAGGAGCAGTGCGGGTGACTTTGGGAGGGATAGCGGATGTGTGGCCCCCAGCACATTATACCCTCTCTCTAAGGAGGACATGGCGCATCCTGGGGCATTATTCTCGTTAAGGTTATTAGGGAGATGTTTTCCTACAATCAGCAAGGTTGGCAACAGGGACTAGCACTAAATGTGCTAATAATGATAATAAGCCCACTGGTGATCCATCTTGCCCCAAGCACACAGACCAATTCTAGCCTGCAATAATGAGACAAAACTACACTTTTATTTGCTATTGAGGGTGTCTTTAAAGTATATTAAAATCTCCATTTCATATTAGAGGGAATATTTCTCTGTGCCTTTGGAGAAGTCCCACAGAGAGTCCTCTGAAACATTTATCTATCTGCTCTGTTCGTGCATTTGCCCGAGGCTGGCAGACGTTTAATGCTAATGTGCTAACTATGTTTCCAGACAATAATATAAAGTAAGATATCTCATCTGTGAAATTAGATACTTTCACTATTCCTGTTATAGTGTTGCTGTTTAGAGGAGGTGTACTGATCCAGAATTCATTGCTAATCCTTCCACTTCGATGCTATCAGTATCATTTATTTAAAGAGATGCAGTAGTTTTTGGCATATAATAAATTATGCGATGTAAAATGAATCACCTTAGACTGTCAAAATAATCTTTATGACACTATAATGCGAGTGCTCAAGACATGACTGTTAAAAAGACAGACTTATAGATGTATGCAAACAAGGAGCGTTGAATCTGGGTCTCATCACGCTGATTTAGTACCACATCTTCATGGTGATGAATGCGTTTTGCCCGACTGCTTTGAACTGGTGTCGGGGTGTTAATATATCGAGTGAGTGATTCCACTCCATCTGCCCCGGGAAGAATACAGCATCAGAGTGTCCCATGCCATACTATTGCACTGCATCCCAACCAGGGATTACGGTAATGAGAGATTATCACCACTGTTGAGTTTTCCTAACACACACACAGGAGTGCAGCGACATATTCTGCATGAGTGCTTGTCACATACACCGTTAATGACCACATAATTAATCAGTCCAATGCATGGATAGTGGCACACAATGGCACCCTCAGCCTTTGAAATGATCGAGTGAGGGGCTGCACACCTACAAAATGGGGTCCCAGTGGCAGGTCTTCTTCTGCACTGTAGTAACTACAGCCTTAGGGTTAAACTGAGGCCAGAATTATTCAACCGAGGCAAATGAATGGTATTTGCATGGGGAATTACAATCATTAAAGGCAGAAGGGCATCAGGAGGACGAGTCCTTCATAGAGACATAGAGGAACGCAGTCCTTCAGAAATAGAAAGTCTAAACAGACTTTGTGTGCCAGCACTGCTCATGGTCGAATGGAGGTCTCAGTGC
Organism: Sinocyclocheilus anophthalmus; assembly: GCA_018155175.1. NCBI lineage: Eukaryota > Metazoa > Chordata > Actinopteri > Cypriniformes > Cyprinidae > Sinocyclocheilus > Sinocyclocheilus anophthalmus. Next base: position 64,505 of record JADLZN010000890.1, on the reverse strand, counting down.
AAGCTATATATTATATGCAAGTATAATTATAGCAATTCAGGCAGAGATGCATGGGAATTAACCACATTCTCTGTTAATTACTAAAAGCGCTGGCACAGCAGAATGAAGGACCTGTGACTGAATCTGTGAGGTTTATTACTAACAATAGCTTGCTTGATAAGCCATTGTGTTCTGAGCAACTTTCCTAAAATGGAATGTTTAATGTGTCTAATAATCCCGTTTCCAATTAAATCAATTATCATAATGGAAAGCCTTCATCAGACGGCATGCTTAAGTGTTTTGACAAAAATGCTTAAGTCAAAAAGTGTTTTTTTTTTTCAAACAGGGTTTCTGCATATCTTAAAAAGGTCTAAAAAAAATGTCTTATTCGCAGTTAAAGGTCTTAAATCAGAGCAGTCTTAAAGTCCAAGTCTTAAATGTATAGAGTCATGGCAGTAAATGTTGCATGTATTGCAAAAAAAAAAAAAAAGGTTGGTTTTTTTCTGAGCTTTTTTGCAGTGTGATCAGAGGGTACAGTAAAAGATATTTCCATCTGCTATGTTGGGAGGTATTCAAGCCTTAAGCCTTTTTTTTTTTTGTAAAATGAATTAAAAAGTAATAGAGATCAATTGGAAGTTGTATTTTGTTAATACAAGACATTTGCATTAAGAGAACATATCGACTTATTGTTCTTTTCAATTTATTCCCTACATTTTCTTTACTTTGTCTTAAAATGTCTTACATTTGCATTCACAAAACCTGCAGAAACCCTGTTTTAAACAATTCACTGTTGATAACAATCCATCTGATATTTCCAATGACATTCAAAGAGCAAAGATCAGTGTGATTGTCTCAAACTATTTTAACGTGACATTAATCGCTAATTTTCTTCAAAAAGCACATTTTCCAAAAGGACAATATTTTAATACAAAAACAAACCATCCAATTATCTGGTGCTCGTAGACCAAGTCCAATCAGTGCTGAAGATAGTCCTGATAGAGTGGCACATTTATTTAAATGAACAATAATGAAGGTGACCAATTAACATGAAAAGCCTAAGTCTGAACCTGCTCCATGGTGGTCACACCAGCAGGAATGAGCCGCCTTTCAAGAGTCGCATATGCAATTAACATTCAAATTTGAAATGCAGGACGACTGTGACCGTGTGATTTCTGAACAATTAAAAATGTGAAGAGGATCTTTGTGTCCTATGCCATGCTTGTTGATGTTCTCATTAAGACCTCTGTGACATATTTCACCATTTGTCTTGGGGAAGGATTTTAAATTTTTACCAAGAAATGACGTTCTTTGATTTTGCCCGTGACACAAATTGAACCCCATTAAACCTTACGCCTCACTGATGTCGTAGAGATAACTGTTAACACTGCCTTAAGGCATGATGGGATAGTTATGCACATGATTACCTCATTCTGGTGGAGATATTGCTGTGTTCTCTGTGTCTGGTGAAGCTTATGAATTATGGCACTCTAGAGAAGACACGATTTCACATGAACCTCTAATTTAACACAATTTGTGGCTCATTATGTGGAAATAATATGGCTAGAAAACATAACTACATTCATTCAACCTTCATTTTAACAATCATGACACATCAATTGACCATAACATTACTGTTCAACTGGGCTCTACTTAAACTAACACCAGTCACGACAGCAAAGAACCTGCCTTTCAAATATTAAAAAGAGAAATAACACTTGATGGAAATGATTTAAGTGGAATTTTCAGTAAGACTGTCAGTACATTTTTGCTCTAAGCATTAAGCCTTGCGCACTGATATGAAATGCCCCACTAACACAATTGGTTTTTATCTAACAGATTGCTGAACATACAAGCAAGTTCTCTCCCATTGAGGGCTCCAGTAAGTATTAAAGCAAAGAATAAACATTTAAGAGCTCCTGCTTTCTGAGACTCTTGGTGTTTATCCGTTCCTGAGGGCTACGCTTCTGCACAGCCATCTGAGAGGATGTTCAAGAAGAACTTTCATGAAGATAAATCCTGCCAAGGATACACTTTATTTCAAGGAGCTCAACATTTGTAAGTATTACATGTTTTTAAATTGATAGACCCCTCACTAAGAAGCATTCCACTGAACCTGCTCAACAATGTCTGTTTATTCAACAGGACAGTGTAGACATTTTCCAGCCACCTCCATGCAAAAAGTGGCGTGCATAAATTAAAATCAACAAGGAACAAGACGGAACCAGACAGAGAAGATATTACAACAAATGTTATTAATGCAGCTCTCAAAATGTTATTTTAGTGGCACAAAGGAAACAGCTGACAAATAGTATATACAGTAATAATGGGAAGTTGTGGCCTAATGGTTAGAGAGTCGGACTTGTTACCCAAAGGTTGCGGGTTCGAGTCTCGTACCGGCAGGGATTGTAGGTGGGGGGAGTGAATGTACAGCGCTCTCTCCCATCTTCAATACCACGACTGAGGTGCCCTTGAGCAAGGCACCGAACCCCCGACTGCTCCCCGGGCGCTGCAGCATAAATGGCTGCCCACTGCTCCGTGTGTGTGTGTGTGTTCACTGCTGTGTGTGTGCACTTAGGATGGGTTAAATGCAGAGCACTAATTCCTAGTATGGGTAACCATACTTGGCCACATGTCATGTCACTTCATAATGTTCTATATTTATATGGCTCATTTCTGGGATTCTGTAATATTTTAGTCCCCCAGAGTTCTTAAAGTTGTGGTTCACCAAAATGAATTGTTAGAGGCTTTTCACAATACTTTGGTATGCCCATTATAATGAATAAAAATAATTATTTCATTTTTTAAAATCATTTTTAGCATAAAATTGTGTCATATCTATCTGAGGCACTTCACTGAGTTTGGACTGTGCACAGTTTCTATTATTTTTAGCAATAATGTAAGTATTGATTTAAGTTCCTTTCTTGTGAAATACATTTCTAAAAAAAAAAAAAAAAAAAAAATTTATTTAGATGCTATACTATATACATGTACTTATTTGATGCTGCATACTGAGGAGCAGTGGTCATTTTGAGTGACAACCCACCCCTCACAATATATGAGTTCTTATAAAAACACTTGTGACAGAGGTTAGTTATTTACCTAATTTTTAATATTGCTTAAAAATATAATAAAATAGTCTAGTTTCAGTAACTATGTACTTACCAAAACCATGTCAACAATATTTTTTTTATATATATAAATAGTATTTTTGATGTAATATTCCCACTTAAACTTGGACAAGCATTATACATCAGAAATTGCACCCACATTTGCAGCAGAAAGACAATGTTGGCCGTGCAGATATGTTGACCCAGAGAGAAGGGGACAGTATGAGAGAGAAACAAAACCAAAAATTTAAACTGAAGGTAGTTTATCCCTTCAAATGTGTTATAGTCTTCAACCCTGTCACACCTTGTCACATTAATATTTTTGGAAAAATATAGGGAAGACAATTAAGAATGAGAGCATTTCTTGCTGAATACTATCTGACATGTTAAGGACTAAAACAGTAAAATTGTGGTTTTAGTTAAACTTCTCAATTAAAATTATTTTTACAAAAATAAAGAGACCACAGACACACACTTTGTGTATTTTTAGCTTCAGTCCTATAAAAAATTTGAAAATCATGATAAATATTACATTTGTTATCGTCACATTGTTATGAGGGACACATGAGCAGTAGATGTTGGTTTTATAACAAGTTCTGTGGAAAATCCTTTTTAAACCAATCCCATTTTGCTGAGAAAAAAAGTTGAAAATAATAAAAAAGGTCTTTAATGCCTGAGGTGGGAAATTATGATTTGTTAGAGGTTTGATATGTGCCTTAAGATGTGGGGTATTTAGAAAGTTAATTTGTAGTTGAAACAAGAATTTATATTCCAAGTGAAATGTTACAGATAATTATATTACTTATATTATTTATATTATATTTATTATATATATTTTTTTATAGATTACATTACATTACTTATATTATATGATATTATATTATTTACTTTATATTATATTATATACAGTAACATACATTAGATCCAAATGTCTAGACAAACAGACTGTGAGGCTGTCAGGTGAAATTCAGATCAATGAGTGTCGATCTTATCTTTAATGTCTAACAGATTGTGATAATGTCAGTTAATCTCCATCTTCATTTGTCAGTACAGTAATGCAGCACTAACAAAGTTGCTGTGTTACTCTAATTTGCATTTAATTGAGGGTTAATGCCACTGAACCTCTGGACAGAAGTCGTGTCTGCAGGCAAATTCTCACATGCAAATGTCTTATCTGGAGTGATTGTATTTAGATTGCATAATACATCAACCTGTGTGTCTTTTGTGCTACACTTGTGACAACTTCCACCAGTGTGGAGTGTAAAGACCACTTGGTCATGGGAGCAATGATGAATACAGCTGAAACACTGCAGCAATCACATTTCAGTTGAACTAAACTGTTTTTTAAAAATAAAATTTTTCTCATTCATGCACACCAGGCTTTTTATGTAGATCACTGTTTTTTCAGTAAGTGGATTTATAAAATGAAGTGGGCAAAAACTACCCCCTACGCTATAGTTACAGGTAAAAACCTCTTTCCGTCGACCTCTAACCTTTGCTTCCATCTAGAATTAACAAATACATGAACTTTGTTTTAAATTCTATCGGCACTCTGTGGCGCCTCTGCACTGGAAGTGATATGAAAGCAACTGAATGTAACACAATGGCTTTCTACTCTAAAGATATTAAAAATAAGGGAGAAAAAAATGTAATGATCACACTTTATTTTATTGTACTTTAATTTTCTTTGTTCGCAAGTAAAATGACTCCACCACATTGGGGATTTATTAAAATGTGTGTCAGTGGAATTTTAGCCTTTGAAGCATCCTTTGTGAGCTGTGAGGCAGAGAGAGAACTAATTCACTACTATAGCTCCTCTGTGTTTCCTGCTCAAACGCTTATGAAAAAAATGATGAACATGATAAGAATTATCATAAGAGTTATATTAGAGGAAAGTGGAACACTGTGGTGAGATTCATTCAGTTAGGCCTGCAGGATTAACTTGGATCCACAAGAGAAGTCTTCATTGCACTGTACTGAAAGTGTGTGTGTGTGTGTGTGTGTGTGTGTCTGTGTGTGTGTGTGTGTGGCTGTTTAGGTGGTTTATGAGGACAAAAATGTGTATAATAACATGGGTATGACATAGGTATTACAATGAGAAGGTGCTTTATGGGGACATTTTCAGCGTCCCCGTAATTCAAAAGGCTTATAAATAATTCAGAATGAGTTTTTTTGAAAATATAAAAATGCAGAAAGTCTCCTGTAAGGGGTAGGTTTAGGGGTAGGGTTGGTGTAGGGCGATAGAAAATACGGTTTGTACAGTAGGAAAAACCATTACGCCTATGGAGAGTCCCCATAAACCATAAAAACAAACCTGTGTGTGTGTGTCCTGTTGTGGCTGGCTGTAAGCCCCTACTCAGACTGTCCCTAGATAAACTTAGTATCACAACACCACTGAATTATTCGCATCTCTTTCTGCATTGTGTCTAACCATCAGAGTGAATAAACCATTTGCTATGACAAGTTCAGCCCTGTCTACATGAGTAGATGAGATCAAACAACAACTGGGAACAGAGCTAGGCAGAGCAAATTAATAATATAATGAACCATCTTGTATTTTCTAAATGGCTCCCATCGCATTAGGTTGCTTTGTTACAATGAATAAATACTCTAATGCTGCTCTCCTGCTCTGTAGTTGACTACAGTCTTATGAAAGATTTTTAAAAAAAAGTGATTATTGGTACATTGATATGATAATAAAAATGTTGATCCATTACTTTATAATACACCATGAATATAATCACTCTTGCTATGTTTGCAAACTGAAAAATGGGTCATGGGCCTTCTCACTCTATCCCTCTGCCCTTCATTTCCAACTTCTCTCTCTCTGTAATAGGAAATATTACATTTTTATAAAAAAAATGGAAACAACGACCTGTCTGTTTTAAAGACTTGAAGTTGTGTCCTCATGTGTTAATCTGGTTCCCAACTTTGTTACTAAATTAATATAACATAAAACATAACATTAACATAAAATAAGCACACGTTTTCCCATATTTTAATATATATATATATATACAGGATATATTTAAAGCCTTGAGGTTGTGTCCTCGTGTGTTAATCTGGTTCCCAACTGTGTTACTAAATTAATAAACTCTGTCATAATAACGTCATTCTTTCATCACTTCATCTGTTTAGTCATCCCGGTTGTCATGATTTTGTACTGTAAACAATTAATTATTGAAAAGTGGATATATGTAGATTTATAAAAACTCTCAACATGTTACTTTTCTGCTATAGCTAAATCAGAATTGAACAAAAATTCAACAATTTAACATAAATTGTTATACATGATATTATTAATTTGACTTTTAAATAACACAATGCAGTTTATTAAAACAAAGAAAAATATGAATTCTTTGTCATGTTTCAATGCCTAATGTTAGATGTTAGATGTTTGGGCACTCAGTTGCTCTACAGCAGGTGGCAGCACATGCCTAATGCAAACCTACCTAAAACATTGCTAATTATGAGGACTGGACGTAAAATCAAAACCACAGTTATTACAACTTCCCTCAAGCGTCTAACATATTACCATTACCAACTAATATACCATATTATCAAAGGCCATAAGTGAACATAAATGAAGTTTAGGAATGCAAAGCAATAATGCAAATAAAGGTGTAGCTAATGCCCTTGACAACCTCAGCTGCGTATCTGTTATGTATTATTTAAGTGAGAGCTTTGAGCTTTTACAAGATAACTATATTAGAATAATTGAATATTTGTTTCCGTTTATTCAGCGAAGCCCTGATTCCACCAATCAGATCGCAGCGCTCCAAACTTCCCACCAATCAGAGAAGCTCCTGTAACTTCCATAAGCAGCTCGCGCCTGTCGCTCTGTTTTGATGCGCTGTCTGTCTGTAGGTGGTGAAGCCTCGATGGGGACACTTTTGTTTTTATGCTAATATTTTCTTTTACAAACTGCGGCGCTTTTGTCAACGCTCAGGTTTATATTGGGGGGGAATGATGACAACATGTATCTGGTTGAGGAAGCTGCCGTGTTCCTGAAGAGCCTCTTGAGATCGTCTAAGCCTCTGCTATGAGTTGTTTGGATGTTATGTATCATCAGAGTTATGGAGCTCATCACTACTTGCCCGCGACATCAGCAGCAGCAGCGGCGGCGGCTTACAAAGCGGCATATCACCATCACCAGCAGCAGCACCATCAGCAGCAGCAGCACCATCAGCAGCAGCAGCAGCAGCAGCTGGTATGTCATATATTAGGGCTGACACACACAACTCATGAAGAGTTAGAAAAAGAAAGTTCTGTATTTTTGCGCTACTACAGCATCAGCTGTATAAATGTTGCATAGGTGGTCATTATTTGTTAATTCAATTAATATTTTCAATCAAATATTTAAATTGTCTACTTGATATATATATACATACATACATACATAAACCAAAATTAATCCGATGCCTATATTGTTTCCTATGGGTGCAGGACGCTTATTACTTTTTATGTATGAGGAAGCAAAATAAAGTAAACTGTGACATATTATACCAAAAATTCTTCATACGGTGGACTACCAGTAAAATTGTTCAAATTATGGGACCAAATTTCCAGACGCCTTTTGACCATGTTTTGCTTTTTTTCTTGTGAATGCTAATGCGAACTTTTTGCACCCCAGACTGAACAAAATGAAGCATTGCTTGTCCGTGACCTGTCCATCATTTGCTGACATTATCAGAGGAATGTGGGTTCGACCAGTGTAACCTGAGGTTCGGTCAATTTTATTTACCGTTTTCTAAACTTAAAGCGCATAACCTGTGACTAATGTGAGAAACGTTGAAGGTGTCTGAATACATTTTGGTTTGACTGTATATAAACATATCTATTTAATGAAGTTGAAGTTGCAGTCAACAAGTGTTTCGACCCTGTTTAAAAACATCAAGATGCAGTTCATGAAGCATATTTTCTTTAACATTTTAGGGTTACACTTTATTTTAAGGTGCCCCGTTACAGTGTAATTATACATTTAAGTACTGTTTAATATTACTTAACTAGATGTACTTACTATATGGTTAGGGTTTGTCCTAAGGTTACTTGCATGAAATTATGCATATTGTTATTTTTATAATAGTCAGTACATGTAACAAGGACGCCTTAAAATAAAGTGTTACCCATTTTAGTTATTCCTATACTTCCATTTGTAGATTTGATGATTTTATTGTTACTCTAAAAAGTGTAAAATAATAATAATGATATGAGAAGGTGTCTCCAGACTGATTTATTATCTAAATACTACTGTTATCAAATAAAACCGCATGGCATTCGATATAGAATTCCTCAAATTCCATGCAGTGAATTACAGCTGAATGTGTTTATACAGTCTCTCGTACGGAAATCTTCACGGGCGTAAATCAGCGTGCCACTGATGTGCCAAGTGTGGGAACAGGGCCATCGATTCAGACAATCTATTTTGGTCGAAGACCAGGTGGTGAATGTGTGCTCCGTCTATTAACCCCTGACCAGTTATTCTTCACATTTAACACTATCTGTGTCTTTCAGCAGAAGAAGTTCAGTGCCTACAGCAGGATGCAGGATTCTGAGGAGTTCCCCTCTGACTGTGGCCAGAGTAAGCAGTCTGGAGCGCTGAAGCCCCGTCCTGAGCCTGAGCTTCCACGAGAGGAGGAGCAGAGCGCTGGCGAAGAGGAGCGCTGCAAGGAGACGCAGCCCGCCGAGGCCGAGTACTTGAGTGCCAGGTGTGTGGTGTTCACCTATTTCCGTGGAGACATCGGGGATGTGGTGGACGAGCATTTCTCACGTGCATTGAGCCAGCCCAGCGCCTTCAGCAATGATGCCAAGACCAGGAGACTTCACTCTGGAGGACCATGGAAAGGTAGAAGACAATCTACAATATTTGTAATCCTAAAATACAATAATAGTGCTTATAGATAAATGTAGTTATTAATTGAATTGAAACGGAATCATTTTATACAGTTCATTATCAAGCATTGTTACGTTCCAAATCTGTGGGTCAAATTGACAGTTTAATGAATCTAGTCACTCTACTGACATTAATAGTTCTCACACATTACAACAAAAAAAAAGACGGACATATTCATATTTATAAACTTAAAAGTGTATTTAACATTTTTGTGCATTTTATAAACAGTGTTGTAACTATTGTTTAAACATTTTAAGTAGAAAAATCTGTGTGCTTTTCTGAAGCTCAAACAGTAAGATCATCCCAAAGCCAAAATTATGGGTCCGATTCCCATCAAAACTGGGCACCAAAACGTCAACGCAGTGTAAATTTCTTTGGATGAAAGCATCTTCCGAATGCGTAAATGTAAATACCCTTAGAGGGTAGTTGGGAAACTAACTTAAAAAAATACATACCATTTTTCTGCATTTAACCATGAAATTTGCAGGTCAAACTGATCCAAAAACAAACATCAGAATCATAATAGAAATTTTGTATGCACATTCCACAACACATCAGGTTGTCGAAACTGTGCATGCATGCTGATGAATCTAAAAGAGAAAAAGTGACAAAATAGCAAGAAAAATGATGGTTAAAGAGTATTTTTGACAACTCAAAAATAGACATAGTTCCAGTCCTGGCTTCTGATTGGTCAATATTGCTTCGCTGCTTAGCTAAACACATTCTGTGTTTGTGAGCTTTTTTTTTTGTCAACATCAAGATTTTATTTTAAAATGTATATAAAACTAAGTGTATATTTTTACATTTTTAATCACTTTTTCTTGGTATGACGGGTGAACGTGATTTCACCGAGTGCAACATGATCCTGGTTCAACATGTCTGTTTTAGGCTTACAACAACAGTTAGGTGCTTCTACACCCTTGTTATTCAACCTCCGGTCCCTCGATTTTAGTGGATTAACTTAGAAGTCGGGTTTAGGGGTAGGGATAGGGATAGGGTTAGGTCTATATTTTTGGACAATAATGTTGATCCAGGATCATCAAAAGATGTTGAAATCACGGTGACCGTATGGCAGGATACTACAAAACCATTTAAATCTGATATTATGGCACTGAGGAACTAACTGTTTGTTGTGTTTCAGAAGGAAACTCCCACTCCGAGGGTCAACCTTTACCGTCGTCCCTGTGGGGTAGCAGCTACCCATCTCAGACCTCCTCTCACCCTGCCATCTACCCTGCAGACACTGGCCTCTGGAGCAGCCACAGCCTCACGCAGACTGGCCTGCACCCTCCCTCTGCTCTCCCTGACTCTTGGCACTACGGCCTGGGAGCGCAGGGTGGAGCGGGATACCCTCACGTACACGAGATGTACCCTCACATGCACCCCCGTCACCCACACCCGCACTCTCATGCCCACGCCCACCACGTGCTCCATCACGCCCACAACCCCGCTCTGGACCCGCGCTTCAGCACGCTTCTGCTGCCCGGTGTGAGAGCGTCTTGCAGCCCGACGTCCTGCGCAGACGGAATCAAAACTGAGCTGGAACCGAGTAGCATCCCAGCACCAAGCTGGCCCGCTTCTTTTCATGGGTCAGTGGACATCTATCATGATACAGGTGAGACAAGATGAGGGAATCTGTACACTTCTGCAGCATGGGTGTATATGCAGTGTTATGGGTTGTGTACATTTTTCAAAGGTTTTGGGTCAGTAAGACTAATATAAGTATTATGCTCAGCAAGGCTGCATTTATTTGATAAAAAATACAGTAAAACTGAAGTCTTGTGAAATATGATTTTGTTGTTACCCAAGTCAAGATAGCTGGTTTTCTGTTTAAATATATTTTAAAATGTAATTTATTCCTGTGATGCAAAACAGATTTTCAGCACCATTACTCCAGTCTTCAGTCTCACATAATCCTTCAGAAATCATTATAATATGCCGATTTGATATTAAGAAACATTTCTTATTAGTAGTAGTATTGAAAACGTGTGCTGCTTAATATTTTTGTGGAAACCATTATACATTTTTCAGGATTATATAATGAACATAACGTCAAATAACAGCATTTATTTGAAATAGAAATCTTTTGTAACATTATAAATGTCTTTACTGTCAATTTTGAACAATTTAATGCATTGATGCTTAATGCGAATTTAATGAATAAAAGTATTAATATCTGACCCCAAACTTTTGAACAGTAGTGCATATAACAAATGATTAAGTCTAGCGTCAGTGCAAAAACAGCTTCACATTATGAGTTAAAGACACAAGACACTAAATTGAATGGATAGTTGCGACTCATATTGCCCTTTAATATCTAGCTCTTCCTTAGTTTGAAAAATCTCAAACTTTTCACATTGTTGTATAATTTGCTTTTACATCTAAATAATGTAAAGCCAGATTTATACATTTGGATGCATGAAATATCACTACCATATCAGTTACAGGTTAATATATTTGGGGCAGTATTGGATATGTTAGTCGATGTTGGATATTTGTGCATATTGAATAATTGTGCATCATTATTTTCTCTATTTTTACATTTAGATTCCTTTTGAGAATTTTTTTTACCCTATTTTATGAAACATTTTTAAATAGAATTGAAAAACACTTTAATGTAATCTTCAGAATTTAATGACCTCATTTTTTTTAATTATTACATGTTGTGATGCCTAAATATTATATATTCTCTATAACAGTACTCACTGTATATATGCTGTATAAATGACATATGATACATTTCTGTTTTCCTACATGATAAACCATCATACCACACAACCCAAATGTTACGTTGCTGAGTAAAGCAAACATGTTTTAACGATTTTTTTGCTTACCCACAGCGCTTGAGCAAGATAAAGCGAAGGCCAGTGTTTGGTTCTGAGACAGTGAAGATTCACTGGACTCCATGCCTGAGACGGGACCACTTCTGCTGCTGAGGCCCACAGCACTGCGTGTGGATTCCTTCCTCACAGGACTTTCATAGGAACTATTCAGGGGAACATCAGTGAGACAAGCACAAAAACAGCTTTGGGGAAAACTAGTGTTTTTGTATAAATACCATCCTGTCTGAGCTTGTGCCCGCTCATGGACAGAGATCCAGTTCAGGACGCTTCTGTAAAGAGCTGTGGACCCCAAATGAAGTTTAAGAGGTATAGCTGCCTCTTTCTTTACACAAAGGAGGTTTTCTCGAGACGGTTGATGCTTTAGAACTGCGTTTATGTACATACCACAGGTTCTGTTGAAAGAACTGGTTGTATTAGTACAGCAGGCAGAAATGTGTGAGAAAATCTTGATTTACTTTAATATATTTGTCTTGTGACTTTACTGATTGGTGTTTTCGGTTTGTGTCAATAGATTATTTTTGATGTCAAATGGTCTGCCTTCGAGGACTAAGTCATTCGTTTTACTGCTATACATGAACTGCTAAGTTTTATTGGCAAACAATCTGTTTTGTTTGGATGGATTTATTAAATCATTACAGTGGTTACTGTTTCTTTAAATGTTGCCAGTAGTAGTGCTTCATAATTTCGCATTTATTTTAAATCGGTTTACTTTCCCTCGTCAACAAGGCATTTGAGAGGTCAGTGGCAACAAAACACACCGCTTATGCTGCTCTTGACCAATTTTGGGAAGGAAATAAGGAGAACGCAAAGTCCCAGAAGGGATAGCGTCATTCCATTCACATTTAACTTCATCTCTCGCAAAGCTGCACAATCTGGGACATGTCATAAATGGAGTTATATTGCAAAAATGTTTATGTGAATGCTCTTAAGTGTCAAAAGTCGGTATGCGCTTCCTGTCTGGCGATCCAAGACGACTTGAACAATTGCAGTTAAAACAGACTCCTCTCATCCACTGCAGATACGTCCTAATAGAGGTCCAGATAAACCGAAAGAATGTGGCGATCGGCCGTGTATCTTCCACCCAAATCCACACGAAGAATGCAAAGCGTAGAATATGCAGTCTGGTGCGAAGTCGAACATTATTTTGGAGAGCTGCAGCTTTAAATCTTTTTATACAAGCGCAGTGCCAGATATTGCATTATATTCGTCGTAAAAGACAGCTGTTGGGCTGGTTGTCCTGTGGCAGTGTGAATGCAGGGTTCGAGAGTGAGATCTCTGACCCTCACATTCCTCACATCAGCAGCTGCTCCATACTGAGGCACAATTAGACACTACTCCATGATAGATGTCTCAAACTCAAAGATTGAATGTACACTTGTTTTTCAAAAAACTGTATTTGCAGATACTATAATATTAATAAATGAAAAGGCCACTGAAGTACACGTTTAAAAAGTACACTGTGTAGTAATATCAAATTAGAAGTTCTGTCAGGACCACTATCGTCAAAATGATAGATACTTAGCATAAAGTTTGGTTTGGCGGTATGGTTCTGTTCTGGGCAAAAAACTCCCTGCCCATCCATGCAGCCTGTCATGAATGGGCAGGGAGAGCAGCAGTAATAACCCCCCTAGGGTTAACAAAACAGAACAAGGCAGATATCATTAATGTACTTGATATTTAAGTGTAACACTTTATTCAAGATAAAGGAGTCTGATTAGCAAGGAATATCAGAAAGCCAAGTCCTGACTGTGGCGAATGGAGGAGCTGGGGATGGAGGAGGGTACTTTGCTCCTGAGTAAGCTGAAAAGCTGCAGAATAATACTGAATAGAGCTTATATAGGAATGCCGCGATAGGTGTCATATTCCTATAGGTAGATGTGATCAGCTGATGCAAGCTTGACTCACGTGACCTGCCAGAACTAATGTTAACGCTTAATTTTAACTTTAAATCATCGTTTTAATATTTGTTTGTCATGCTTTAAAGAAGTACACTTATTTTGATGGTGGACTACGCAACTCACATGTACTTGTTTAGCATTTTTAAGCCTGTATGTGTATTTGAATATTATATTTACGTTTAAGATTTTAAATGTACTAACATCGCAGCAACCAAATTACAAATATATTTACATATGTGACACAGTTTTTGATAATATGTTTAGTTTACAATAAACTGCTGTCCTTGCCTTCAACAGTAAACATATTATAAGGATCATAATTCTAAACAAATCACGTCTATTTATTTATTTAATAATTCACATTTTATTTAGTGTGTTACTCGCTGTTTCTAATGAATTGGAAAATGTACTTGCAATTTCTGAGTGAAAATTGCTTCTTTTTTCATAAGTATGTCAAAAAAACACTAGATTTCAACAGCATTTAATATAAAGTATAATAAAAAATATTAATGAAAAAATCCTAGTAACATGTAATTAATGCCTTAAAAGCATTACCTCCATTTCTATACTTTTCAGTTGTTATATTATTATGAGTATTATTATGGTTTTAAAGTTTGTTGTTCACAGTACGGAAAAATAAGCAAAAAACATCTGAACTGCCCCAGTACTTATTTTAATTTATTGAAAATACTGAATTACAAACAAAAAGCATTTATTTAAACCATTTTTTTTTTTTTTTGTAGAAAAACAAATGTACATGACAAATAAAGGGGGTTTATAAAATATACCATCATTAGATTTCCTTCAAATGAGAGGTCCTAAGTGCTCTTTAAAAGTAAATGCTAAAGTGTAAAGTTTTTTTTTTTTACAAGAGTCTAATCCACATATAAGTTTCTGGATTTTGTAACAGAACAAACATTTTTTAAATGAAAATGATGAAAACCAGTGATTTTATCCTTCACAGCAAGAGGCCTCTGCCTCCTGCACTCATTAGTGATACCTTGCCTTCATCCAGATTCCGCAATGTTCCTTGCCATGTTGACCATTCAAATAAATGCTGGGTCTTGAATGATGGCTGTTATCTAGCTCTAGTGGATGAATAAGCCTGTTCATATCAGACAGGTACACCATCGCTCTGCTTTGCTAATTGCTGTACTTGATTATATATGTTTTGCGATGGCCCTGTGATCACAGGCAGAAGAGCTCCTCAAGCGCAATAAGGGGTAAGAGACCCGTCAGCTGCATGCATCCGCTCATTCCACAAGAGTGACTAACAGCAGTAACGCATCTTCTATTAACAAACTGCTAGACAGTGTCAGTGTGTGGCACTGCACGATACGAGAGTGTTCACTGCAAAACTAAACCAGAAAGACCATTGATGTGACAGACGTTCAAAGACAACAGGGTGACACTTACAATAAACCAGTGGTGTTTATGATGCCAAAGTCTATTTATCTTAGCAGTTTCATCTTAATTTATTAAGAGACACACATACTGGCAAAAAATGTATAGCCTGAAGCGTCTGCTAAATGCATAAATTAAATTATTATTATTATTATGTGTACAGTTTTTAATATTAATCATACCTTTTAAATGTCGGACTTAACAAAACAGACCCCCCCCCCCCCCCCCCCCCCACTCCTGTTTGTTTTGCTCATAGTGATTTTTTTTACTTTGGAAACATTTCCTTGTCTAAATTGCTTTGTAAAATTTCATAAATATTTACAAATAATGCAATTAATGCACTGAATTAAACATATATGTAAAGTAGAAATACGGAAATAGTAAATTTCTCTTGTAAAACGTTGTCTTACTTTTTCTTTGTTTTTTTTTATCAACGCAGCTTTTGCTTAGTCGGTTTTTCACAATTAAAAATATGAATAAATAAAATATACAAATAACAAAACATTTTACATGTGTCATATGAAATTTATTTATTTACTCATTTGAATGAATGCATGAATGATTTAAATTTTTGCCGTTTCATTTGCAAGGCATACAAACAAATACATAACCAGCAAAAGGTAAAATATAGAGAACACAATTTCACAGTTCTGGCAAGTTATCTGCTCATTATTTTTGTTGAACCATTTTATATATGTGACCTTGGACCACAGAACCAGTCATAAGGGTAAATTTTTTTACAATTGAGATTTATACATCATCTGAAAGCTGAATAAATAAGCTTTCCATTGATGTATGGTTTGTTATGATAGGACGATATTTGGCCGATTTGAAAATCTGGCATGAGAGGGTGCAAAAAAAATCTAAATATTGAGGAAAATCGCCTTTAAAGTTGTCCAAATTAAGTTCTTATCAATGCATATTACTAATCAAAAATTAAGTTTTGATATATTTACAGTAGGAAATTTACAAAATATCTTCATGGAACATGATCTTTACTTAATATCCCAATGATTTTTGGCATAAAAGAAAAATTTGTAATTTTGACCCATACAATGTATTGTTGGCTATTGGTACAAATATACCCGTGCTACTTATGACTGGTTTTGTGCTCCAGGGTCACATATTTTGACCTCTCTATTTAGTTGGTTACAGTTTACTTTTCGAATATACTAATAATATTTAGGGTTGACGTGCATGGTTAAAAGATACATATAAACAAATAATTTACATGAAATTGGAAATGAAATCGTTGAAAAGGGTATTTATTTATTTACTTTTCCTTTTTTTATCTGTTTGTAAAAAAGGAAAAAAACATCATAATCTATTTCAGCTAAATCTTGTAAAGTCCTCAGCCCTTCTCAGATGGGCGTCTGTGCTCGGGACTAAGAGGTGAAGATGGCTCTTGCTGTCTCAGCAGTGTACGAGAAGTTGAGTTTGTTCATGGGCTGCTCCACAGGCTCTGCCCCTCCTTCAGGAAACCGTGCATTGGAGAGACAGAGCCCCTGCCTGCAGGAGCATCAGACAGCAGCCCTCACATTAGCATGGGATGCACTTCTATGCTAATTCCTGTCAGCTCTCCACGGCACCCCTCCGGGATGCTACAGCCACTTCAAACCAGGCCACTGATACAGGACAGGGTCTAATCCAACTTAAACAAAAATATAACTTCATTCAAATCTGTAGGTTTGCATTACAAAAAAATGCTGTATTGTATCGTAACAATTTGTGGTTTTCAAACAGATGTTAATGTGATGAACTTTAACGACACCTGTGTGAACTTGAGGAGAACTGACGTCATACATCCACTAAAAATCACCAAAATACCAGATTAAAATGAATGAATTGAGTTTAGAGGAAATGCTATTTGTTTGCAGGTCATATATTTTGTTGTCTAATGCACTGATTTGCATTTTAAGAGTGTCATGTCCATATGTCCGAATAAGTTTTGGGGTCACTATATGTAATTGATATTCATGACATTTGTAGAAATGAATATAAAATAATTGACTACTTTAAGTCAAAATTAATCTAATCATATACCCAAGACACTCTTAAAAAGACCTTTTTTGTTCCATACACTGTAAAAAATGATTGTGATTTTAACAGTAAAAGACTGTAAAAATGCTACAGTAAAAACCTGTTAACTGGTTAACAGTAAGTTTCCATAATATATTCGGTGAATAAATGTAATTACATTTAACGTAATTTTACAGTAAAATACTGTTAAAAATACGGTTTTTGGAAGTGAAAAAGAAAAAGTCATTGTATAATTTACAGTGAAAAAACGTAAATTGACACTAATTCCCTGCATGACACTTCATATTTTATGTTTTTTGTTGAAATAAAATGTTTCTTCTTAGTTTTTTTTATCAGTTGTGTACATTAAGGTTTCATCTTACATCTAATTTTGTTAAATTAATGTTTATTGCATTATTTCAGTATCCTGTGTGTCACCTGATGGGGTTTAGTGTTTAGTGTGAATCACACTGTGCACCTTAATATACAGTGGGTACGGCAATCTTCAGACCCCCTTAATTTTCACTCTTTGTTATATTGCACCATGCAAATCATTAAGTTAATTTTTTTCCTCATTAATGTACACAAAGCACCCCATATTGACAGAAAAACACAGATTTGTTTACATTTTTGCAGATTTATTAATAAAGAAAAACTTAAATATCACATGGTCTTAAGTATTCAGACCTTTTGCTGTGAC
Organism: Sinocyclocheilus anophthalmus; assembly: GCA_018155175.1. NCBI lineage: Eukaryota > Metazoa > Chordata > Actinopteri > Cypriniformes > Cyprinidae > Sinocyclocheilus > Sinocyclocheilus anophthalmus. The sequence continues at coordinate 46,662 of JADLZN010000890.1, read as the reverse complement.
ACTCGTATATTTAACTCGGGTGCTGTCCATTTTTTTCTGATCATCCTTGAGATGGTTCTACAGCTTCATTTGAGTCGAGCTGTGTTTGATTATACTGTTTGGACTTGAATAGGAAAGCCACACACTTGTCTATGTAAGACCTTACAGCTCACAGTACATGTCTGTGCAAATGTGAATCATGAGGTCAAAGGAACTGCCTAAAGTCTCAGAGACAGAATTGTGGCAAGGCTCAGATCTGGCTAAGGTTACAAAAAAATTCTGCTGCACTTAGGTTCCTAAGAGCACAGTGGCCTCCATAATCCTGAAATGGAAGACGTTTGGGACGACCAGGAACCCTTCCTAGAGCTGGCCGTCCAAACTGAGCTATTGGGGGAGAAGATTCTTGGTGAGAGAGGTAAAGAAGAACCAAATGATCACTGTGGCTGAGCTCCAGAGATTCAGTCGGGAGATGGGAGAAAGTTGTAAGAAAGTCAACCATCACTCAGAAGCCCTCCACCATTTGGGTCTTTATGGCAGAGTGGCCCTATGGAAAGCCTCTCCTCCGTGCCAAGACACCTGAAAGCCTGTGAAAAAGCCGAAAAAACCACTAAGGACTCCAAGATGGTGAGAATAAGATTCTCTGGTCTGATGAGGCCAAGATAGAACTTTTTGGCCTTTATTCTAAGCAGTATGTGTGGAGAAAACCATTGCACTGCTCATCACCTGTCCAATACAACCCCAACAGTGAAGTATGTTGGTGGCAGCATCATGCTGTGGGGGTTTTTTCAGCTGCAGGGACAGGACGATTGGTTGCAATTGAGGGAAAGATGAATTCGGCCAAGTACAGGGATATCCTGGATTAAAACCTTCTCCAGAGTGCTCAGGACCTCAGTCTGTGCCGAAGGTTTACCTTCCAACAAGACTATGACCCTAAGCACACAGCTAAAATACGAAGGAGTGGCTTCACAACAACTCACAACTGACTGTTCTTGAATGGCCCAGCCAGAACCCTAACTTAAACCCAATTGAGCATCTCTGGAAAGACCTAAAAATAGCTGTCCACCATCGTTTACCATCCAACCTGACAGAACTAGAGAGGATCTGCCAGGAGGAATGCAGAGTATCCCCAAATCCAGGTGTTAAAAACTTGTTGCATCTTTGCCAAAAAGACTCGTATTGGCTGTATTAGATCAAAAGGGTGCTTTTACTATATACTGAGCAAAGGGTCTGAATACTTGGGACCGTGTGATATTTCAGTTTTTATTTTTTAATAAATCTGCAAAAATGTCAAGAGTTCTGTGTTTTTCTGTCAATATGGGGTTTTGTGTGTACATTAATGAGGAAAAAATTACTTAAATGATTTTAGCAAAATGGCTGCAATATAAAGTGAAAAATTTAAGGGGGTCCGAATACTTTCCGTACCCACTGTATATATATATATAAGTATTGTCCTCCTCAGCTCGCAGAAAAGCTTTGTGATGAGCTTTAGTTCATCATGTGACTTTCCCTCCACCACCAGTTTTTGGTGGTTATCAGTGCATTACAATGGTTCAAACAAGGTAGTACTTCAATGCGTTTGTTTATTAACATTGGAATCAGTTAATGACATACGGTATTTTATATTTGTGAATTTAAGTCAAGTCTGTAAAACCTAAAATGTTGCTAACATTTTTTTTTATGGTAAAGTTCTGGCAACCACAGCTGCCGTTATTTTACCGTAAATGTCACAGATTTATTTTTTACAGTGATACTTGTAAGTTGTATGTCAAAGTGCTGGAGTAAGTCTATGAATTCATTCTTTTCATTAGAGTTCAGAATCTGCCAATCAGCTCAAATACTTCCTTTAAAGTCAGTGAAATGAAATGAATGGCTTGACTGTGTGTCAAACAAAAGCCCTGTGCGCAAAGGCTGGAGGGTCACGCCAATTCACCCCAGGAGTCTGAAAAAGGCCAGATAAAGCTCTCGTGTCACATTTCATTTTGATTCTTTTGACGCATTAATTGATAAAACTGTCACTCAGACACAGCTATACTTTCCTAAAGCTACATTTTCAGCTGTGTTCATTATCATTCTGCCCGTTTAAAACTAAGAACAAGTTCACTGAATGCCTGCGTATGATCCTGCTTTATTTGTGGACTGAACAAATTACAGTTATAGAGTTATTATGTTTAAATATTTCTATGTATTTGCAAATCATTCATTTCAATTTGTGAGACAGAGTTGACTATTCATGATCGTGACAGAAAGTACTAACTATAAAAAATATAATACATTTTGTCTTAATGAAATTTGACATTTTAATGTCAAAATAGGGAATGTGAAACCTCATGTATGAATAAAAGAGGTACATTTCTAAAATGACCATTTTCCTTCTGGCAGGACATAGTAGTAATATGAAGAAAAGAAAAGATAAAAGATGCATATTTATATTTTTGTTTTTTAATATATTTATCAATATATATGAAGTCTTGAGCTATTATCTGAAGAGAAAATGAAATTATTATTTTACTCAAATAAAAAAGTGCATTCTAGTGACCAACTGTGATTCATTTCAAAGTAATATTGCTGTTTTTAAAACTATTGCCAAATAAATGGAAAATCAGCACTACATCTCATAAAAAGTACATAATTTCTAAAAAAAATATATATATATTTTGATAAAAATCCTATGCCATAATTTATTTAAAATACCTTTATATCATATACTAATACCTTTCAAATCCATAACATTTTTTTATTGACAAATCACTTAAGACTTGCTGATTTAAAATTATTATTAAACTTTATTTGCAGTATTTCTTTATTCCACAATGCACATTTCTTAATATTAAGCCTAAAATGTGTTTTAATGTCTGTTGATGAGGATTGTATGATCTTTGAATAATATCGGTCTTTAAGTGCAAGATGTTTAAAGCGTACAATTAAAGTGCATTAAGTACCAAATTAGTTGTTCCAATTTAGCAGACTTCATGTACACCAGTTTTGTACAGTATATAAGTACAATTACAATTAAGTACATAAATATGTAAATGTATTTGTAGGATACATAGCACAAAATAAATGTTTTTCAAATACATTTTACTATTTATGTTCACTAGGGTAGACAGATAAAATTATTTTAAAATGAAATGGCGCACTTGTATTAAGAACGTTCCAGTGATCGTCAGTCAATTATTTCAAAGAAGAAATTTACTGTTGCTATTGGCATATAAAATTGTGGAACTACATTTTCAAAGTCACAGCTTCTTATCATAAAAAGTCCATAATTTCTCGGATCAGCTTCTGTTGAAGTATTTTGAGGAAACAGACAGATTAAATGGTCAAAGTGTCAAATCCGGAAAACGAATCTTTTTTTACGCTTAATGCTAGATAAACACATGAAAAGCACGGTGTCAAATTCCCAAGTCCCAGTAAAAGAGGGCGAGCCTGCCGAGGGGCTTGACTTCTCGCCCCTGGAGTGCTGAGCTGTCAAAACAGAGCTATCTTCCTCATCTCTCAGGCACATTCCTGCGTAATTGAGCTGATGATTAGTCTAACAATCACCAACACAATACCAGCTGCCAGGATGTGAAACTGCCTATATACAGGCATCCCGGTTTGACCGGGCTCGTTTGGCAGCGCTCTGTTTGCTCAGTGGGCTTGAGGAGCATATGGCAATCATAAAGACTGCTTTAACCAAATATGATCTGATCTCTCACATCCACATGCCAATAACTCTTTCAATTTGACAGATACATTTTGAATAATTAACTTTCCTCATGCAAGCCAGCAGATATTAAATGCTTCCCTCTGGCTCTGTTTGGATGTTAAGAACAGGGTCCATTTTCTCCATCCAACACGTACGTCAACACCCTCCTGAGTTGAATTAAATGGAGCGTGGTGCTTGAATTAAACTGCTTGTGTCCTCAGATTGGAACTCTTGCTTGTTTTTAGTGCCACCTGACCATTCAGTACTTAAATGAGCGAAAACAGGCAGCTCAATGGTGTAGAGCAAACTATATGATTGGTGCTGTTCTGAATCTTTATATTGAACTTGCATTTGCCATTTTAGAAGGATTTGTAAATGATGTTCATACTTCTGGACATTCATGTACACTTTTAAAAATAAAGGTTCCAAAAGACGCTTGTAGTGATGCAATAGAAGCACCATTTTTGGTTCCCCAAATAACTTTTCAGTGAACAGTTCTTAAAAGAACCCATTTTAAAAATCTACCTTTTTGACCAATGGAAAGTTTCCACATTCCAAATTCGTTATAGAATCATAGATGCCAATAAAGAACCTTTAATATGTGTGCATATGTACAGTGGGGTCCAAAAGCCTAGCTGTCCATGGTTGGGATCCACCTATTCAAAAGCATGAAGGGTGTTTATATACAGTACATGTGGCATGCACTTGCAGAAAAATGCATATTTGCACAGGACTGTTAAATTAGTCCTGTGAACATGTGGTCTGCGGAAATGTCGGCAGCTGGCGTGGCAGTAAATCAAAGTGAAACACAGGGCTAATACATGGGCTAAAGTCGACACTGATGAGTGTTTAAAATCAGCCTTTCTTTAGGAATATCCCATCAACATTTCTGCTCAGTCCACCTGCAGAGCGCATGCCCACCCACAGCGTAATGAGAGTGCATACCTCGCACTTAATGACAGCTTAGTTTCCTCCCTATTTCACATGGTGCAATAAAACCTAATGATGTTATCAAATATTCAACACCTGATAGTGGCCGCATGTTATTTAATATGCAAAACTATATGAAGATGGTTCATCCATACTGCATTTAAAAATGTCAACAAAAGATTGTGTGTTGGAATGCATGAATTATATATTATATATAGTGGAGTTAAAGAGTCACATTCTTGGATGCATATCTAATAATAGTGTTTTGGAGATTAATGAGATGATTTCAGCTGAAGTGATTTTACAGAACTCTATTACTGTGTCCTTAGTCCTTATAGAGTAAGGGTTAATAGTCACACTCAAGGGAACAATGATCAGGAATGACCTCTTTTGGGCTTTGAACCTACAACTTTCCAGTTGCCTGCACCAGTTTTTAACCTTATGGGAACCTGACAAATAAACAATAAACAATTCAGCAACACTTTATTTTAATAGTCCATTTAAGATTCTTCTAACTATAAGCAACTACATGTCAACTACCAGTCATTAGAGTATTAGTAGACTTGACATTTCTAAATAAAGTGTAACAATAATTTCTTGGAAAAGACTTTTAATGACTTTTCACAGCCCTGTAGTAAACCTCAGTATTGGTAACAGCATATTTAATTTCTGACAGGAATGAAAATGAGGCTGTGAGGGATAGAAGTACAGTTTGTCCAATCAATGGTTCTGTTGTTTAACATACTGACACAATGCAAAATATGTATCTTTAACTGTACATTGTCATGAATAAAAAGTCAGTATCTACACTAATCTTACGGTTGATTGAGAGCTGTATGTATTGGAGTCACTAAAAGAGCCGATCCGTTAGTCAGTGGATTTAAGTCATTGGATCAGAAATCAGACTAGCTGGTTGCACCGATATATTATTGATTATTTACAAAGAACTGACTCATAAGAGACATTCGTTTGGGATTTACAACATTAGTCGTGCTGAATGTTTTCAGTTCACTAAAACTCAAAAGAATCGTTTGAGAATCAGGCCACACTGGTCATACTGTCTGTTTTGCGCTGTAGATTAAGTGGTAAACTCTGTCAGAGTAGTTTAGCATGGTACTCGAAGAAACTTAATGGAACCAAATATCATTTGTTTCTGATATTTTTTCTCGATTCCCATCCATGACTGTACGCTGTCGCTACATGAGTGCCTGGACTGCTCTAAAACATTTTAATGAAATAGCCTGCATTAAGAGCAAACAGCCCCTTGAAATTATTTTAAAGCTGAATAAACTAATAGCAAGTAACCATCTTGACCCCAGTCTAAACAAGATCTCATTTAGGTCTACAAATCTTATATTCTCTAGGATGCACAAAGGCAGATGAGAAAATTGAAAAAATTTAATCTAGTACAATAATCAGTTATATCTCAAGTATATGAAGACCAATAAGAGTACATTCAGTAAACAAACTGGCTACATTTAGTGAAATCCACAGTAATTAAATCACAGACCTGGCAGCTGTGACCCAACTTGAACACAAGAGGAACATACTGGAAAGAAGAGTATGAGGGAGTCTGAAGGAGGTATCGGGCTGCAGACAGGTTCTCCACCCCTCACATTCTGCATTCTCACCAGGACACAGAAAACACTATTCTCATTCCCTTCCTCTGGGACCCTTCCTAACTTTCGTGCTATGGTGGAAATACTATTGTTCAGAACGAACACTTCGAGAGGTCCGAATCAATTCAGTGTAAACACAAGAGGCTCCACATTTAACTGGTTCATATCATATTTTTCCACTTAGATCCACTTATAATGTTAGTCGAGTTTCTTAGTGCCACAAAAAGTCATTCTTTAGTTTTAACCATAACCATTTTCCACCTTTTCTCTAAAACTGAATTGAACAGTTCTTAATAAAACATCCTGTTTGCATGTTAAATGGTCAACTGCATGCTTTCTGAGCAATTTCTGCTCACAGAAAAGCTTCAGGTTTGTCATTAAATATAGCTGTAACAGCCCCATCCTTCAATACACTGCAACATATTCTACTGTACATTGTGGCATATTCACAAAAAAGTCTGCTGAAATGTGTTTCTGTAGGTCAAACTGTGGAGAATGGTGCTGGTACAAGGTTATGGGTTCAATTCCCAGGAAATGCATTAGTTAATTAAAGCCATTGTATAAGTTGCTTTGTATAAGTGTGTAAATGTGCAGCTCATACCATTAAGATCGGTGGTTTTACTGCAAAGATCAGTAGTTTAACTGCTTATTTCTAATTTTGGGATCTTTCCAAGGAATATACAAAGCTGTAGGTGCTACACAGACCTGAAACGGCACATATTTCACATATTTTGTCATTATGTCTTCTGGTGTTTAGGAATAATATAATCTAAATTTGTGTTCAGATATATTCATGTGACGACAGAAAGTTATTATTAATTCAAAAAAATGGTAGAAAGTAAGGTTTGAGTTTTGAGGTTGCAATATGTTTTCATTGTACCTCAAGCTTTTATCTCAAAATATCAACAGATATTTTGACTCCTTATGACCTGTGAACCCTTTAAAGGGGTCATATGATGTTGCTAAAAAGAACATTATTTTGTGTATTTGATGTAATGAAATATGTTTATGCGGTTTAAGGTTAAAAAACACATTATTGTCCACATACTGTACATTATTCTTTCTCCTCTATGCCCCGCCTTTCTGAAACGCATCGATTTTTACAAAGCTCATCGGTCTGAAAAGCGAGGTGTGCTCTGATTGGCCAGCTATACAGTGCATACACGTGTCTTTACGACATGGCGGCAGCGGCAGCAACAATACTACAGCAAGAAATAAAATTACGCCTTCTTTCTTTGCATGATTTGGGCGGCATTATGCAAATCTTCCCACATCGTGACGTAGACATGTGGGGGCGTGTTAGAACGAGCCGTTTTAGGGTAGGCGTGGTGACTCTTAACTTTTCTCAAGAATATGATCTTTGGTGGACTTTAGTCTTTGCAACTTTACAGATCTTCTTTATGCACCAAGAGCTTGTAACACTCCAAAGAGAAAGGAACAATTGAAATCGCATCATATGACCCCTTTAACAAATCTTGCTCTGGAAAAGCATGGTGAATGAGTCTTTCACAAAAAAAAACGTTTATTAACATTTTATATACTTCTCATTCTAGCAGATTTAAAATGCCTGACCAGCCCAAAACATGTTATTCAAAACCCTATCCATCTTATCCTTATCGCAAGTGTGAATGCTATGTTGGAAATCCGAGTAGGGCTCTGGAGTCCAATACAAAGTCTCCTCCTGCAAACCGCTGTCTAAACCTTTCAGCAATAAACATTCCAGTTCCTGCCATGAAGAGCCAGTCCGCAGGGCTGTGGTGTCTAATTTGGACACAGACACACAGTAGGAGTTATTCCCCCAAATATCTGAGCTCTGGCCCCTGGCCAGATAGAGAAAGTCTGGACATGGTCAGTGCTTATAAGCTTTAAGAGAGGGATTCCTCTTTCCTCCCCAGAGCTGAAGACCAAACATTTTCATTAGTGGTGCTAATCACTGAGACTCAAGTTCTGATGAGAGGAAGAGATTCACTAGGAGGCCTGCTCCCGTTCGCAGACTGGCACCTCTGTTTCTTTTGCTCGTGACTAAACTCTCTGTGGTCTGCTGATGGATGAATTGAGCAGGTGGAACCCAGTCTACAATGTAGCATTGTTGATTCTTCAACAGGTTTATTCTCTCATTCACTCAATCTTGACTCGATCCACAGGCTGGACATTTCAATCTTCTTTATCTGTTTAAAATCTAACCATGTCCTCCTATCCCAAACAAGGATAGGTTTAAATGTAATTTCTGAGCTACTAGTGGCACCAAACCAAATTGCAGTCTGTTTGAGCAGCTTGACTGAGCTGGACATGACAACGATAGCTCAACCACCACTGTAAGTTTAATATGTACCAGTTTATCAACTTCTATCTGTAAGTATTCCCATTATTAATGGCATTTAGTAGGTATAGAATCGGATTGACGGGGTCAAGGTTTGTCTTGGTCCCGTTTGCCCCTGACTTTCTTCAGTGGAACACAAATGAAGATTGCTGGGTCTCTTTAAGACTAAAGCAATGCTTTAAGAGTGCAACCTATGGGTTCTGCAAGTAAAAAATCCCATTCATTTGATATGATATTTAACATGAACTTATAAACCTTTAAAGACAGACCTACTATGAACTGAGAGGTTGATAATCAATGGTATATATTTTAGTTTAAGCCATCAGCTTGCATAATTGCGATGTTTTTTTTTAAATAATCGTGTTTAATAGTGGATTTCCCGGTGAAAAAAACTACATTACCCATCTCTGCACAGAAATATTCACCAATCAGAGTATCAAGACCAGGGTGTGAGATGCATTACTAGTTAGTTATGTAATCAGATTACTTTTTCAAGTATCTAGAAAAGTAATGCATTACTATTAAATTTAAAAAGTCTCTTTTTCAAAGATGTAATGTAAGTTACTTGTTTTCCCGTGTGTTCACTGACACCTCCCCTGTTGACAGAAATTGGGAGTGAGGTGCAGAGGCAATAAACTACAATATATTGTTTCTATATATAATTAATTATTCTATTTTTAATTTGATTTTGTCATTTGCAATGCTTCATGGTATTGTAGTTCCTTCCCTCATTAACGTCATTAAATACACAATCTTGTACTTTTGTCATATTGTCCAATTGTCAAATACTTTTTTGCTTCAAATTCATTTTTCAAATGACCAATTTTGCATGGGAGCATGATTTACCATGGGAGAAGCACTACATGACTTTTCTCTAGTCCGTTTTCCATCGTAGCCAGGGGCACTTAACTGAGTTTGTAAGCAAAGCATGAGCCCTGTTAGGTAATGAAAGGCAGCGCTCAGCCAAGAGCTAGAATAACAGAGCAGAGCATATGCATAGCTAAAATATTTCTCCACTTTAATAAGAGATTAGTAGGCACCCTCCACCTGTTTCTAGGGTCCAGGCGCTTGGCAACGGGCAGAGTGGGCTCAGCAAGAGAGTGCAGCCCCTACATCTGTTTGGCACGTTGTGCTTTTAAATCACAGTGCCAGGCCACAAGCTTCTCATGCTCACAATGAGATCACTGTGTTCTCCAGGGCCCAAACCGGCCCTCAACAACCACCGCAGCAAAGTAAACAAACTCAGGGGAATGTAAATTCACAACACCGCCATGTATTTAAAATCTACTTACATGAGCCAATTACATTGTTGGCTAAAAAGGAAAAACAACTGTCACGGGCTGGTGAGAGATGAATGATACTGTAGACAGTGGTCAAAATTAACCTACCAATTGTAGGTGGAATTAGAACATTTAGGCTACAGTCCAAAAAATTTAATTTTTATTCATTTAAGATTGGAGTTCATGTTCTATGACAATGGGATTATTTAATCGTTTCACCTTGTATATTTATGACAAACACAGGTCACAGTTTTGGGACCCGTGATTTTAAGCAATAGTACGGTGGCCGAGAGAGCTCAATGCGCTGCAAATGAAAAAACACATACAAATAGAAAACACCTGCAAATTTAATTTTAGAAACGCGCTGCAAATAGGCACAGCCATCGGAAATGTTTAAGGGAGCTGCAAAGTGACTCACACGGCAGGGATATGCTGATCAATGTTTGCTCTGAAAGGTGAGATTTTTCTTTATTTTAGTGCTGTCAAATGATGATGTGATAATCGCATCCAAAATAAATGTTTTTGTTTGCATAATATATGTGTTTGTACTGTGTATAGGTATTATGTATATATAAATAGACACACATGCATGTATATATTTAAGAAAAAAAATGTATGTTTATACATTTATAATATATTTCTATGTAAATTAACTTTATTAATATAAAAAAAAAAAATTTATATCCATGTAAATACAGGTAATATTTCTAAATATTGTGGTGTATTATATATACATAATAAAGACCCACCAGTACAAACACAGATATAGGTAACAAAAAACTTTTAATTTGGAATGCTACTAAGTGCGATAATTCATTGCCAACATAGGGTTATGTTAACATCCTTATCATCTGATCTTAGCTTTGTTTGGTGTTGATATTTTAGGCGAATAAGCTGACAAAACTACACAATACTGTTGACTCTGAAGTTATGTAAGTTGGTATACTACTTAACAACTCCTCTACAAAAAAATCAAAACATAGCCTGGGGTTACTATTAAAATTAATTAAGGAATAACTAGCATTTATATATACACAAGTAAATTAAAAAACAAAAAATGTGTACCGTAGTTAATACATGGTAACCATGCACAAGATTAATTAATTACACTACAATATTTCTGTCATGACAAATCTCGGAGGGACTGGCATTGTAATGTACATGACAGTGTTAATGTATTTGGTCTTGGAGGAAAAGATCTGTTGCTGCTGCTGCTGCAGCAGAGCAAGTATCAAGACTTGCTATTGCCAATACATCCACAACATGCAGCTGTGAGCAAGAAATACTGCGGCTGCAAATTTAACATACAGAAGAACCCTCAGTATAGCCTACATAATTCACCTCGTAGCAGATCTATACAGGTGGAGCTGGGGAAGGTGGAGGGTTTCTGAAGCACACTGCGAACTGCTACAGCAAGCACTAGTCATATATTTGAATGTTGAGCAGCGAGCTCATTGGCTACTGATACAGGAGAGAACCAATCAGCTGTGCCATGTGGTAATGATGTCATTAGGTCAGATTGAGTTAGACCTATCGGACTGCGCCATCTAGAGTTTCATGCCAGAACTCTGTATTTTAACCATGGTATTTATACAACTAGTTATACAAATGGTAATCAATATGCCAAAAACATGGTTAATTTTCATTTTGTTGGTGTAATTTTGTTGTGGTCTGTGATACTTGCACATTTCTTTATTTGTGTGTTGTGAGTATTTGCAGCGTGTTTTTGTGTTGCGAGTATTTGCAGTACATGTGCTGTCAAACTGATAAAGATGTATTCTTAATTTGCAAGTGTTTTTTCTATTTGCATGTGTTTTCTGAATTTGCAGCACGTTGAGCTCTCTCGGCCACCATACAATAGCCCTGGTCTTAATGTGAGGAGTATTTTGCATATACTGCATGTCACCACATGGAGAAAAAATGTTGATGATGTACAAGTCGTGACAGATGTTCTTTTTACTAGACAGTTTGTATGTCTAAGATTTGCATCATGCATGTTACTTACATCGGCAAGTGTAAAATTATTGTTGTTACTTAAACCAGGTACCCTAATGATGCAGCTCCACCATCAACAACAGACAAATAAATACATTTACTCACCAAAGCCATTTTACTCACATTTGGACTGATAATTGATGGTTTAGGGGAAGTCGAGGGCGTATGCCATAAAATAAAAGCCCATGTACATGTAAAACTTAAGAAGGTACTTGACATGGGTGTTTAGGATAGACAGGATTGCCAGACAGGCATCTGAAATCACTTAGAGGTTTTGGCTGAGCAGCACTGAGGTATGTAGCAGCCAGAGGAATGCATTGACTTTGACTCTCTCATATAAACCAAACACATGCCGTGACTCAACACAGGTAAGAAAGAAATGTGCACAAGCCAGAGCTCCACTGTAATGTGCAGGTCAGTCATTCATCATACGGCTGTAATGTGCAGCCGAGTCATTCATCACTAGCTTCCTTAAGACCTCCGAGGGAAAGAGGCTGAGACCATTGCCCAGGACATGGAGGATTACAGCAGCTTTAAGGTACAAGCAGCATGACAAATAAATTAAACCCAGCAGATCATATATCACATTCAGATGGCAATGACTTGAACTATCAGCATGAATAGCTTCACCTGTTGATGGACCGTTTTACTGTAATAAGTCAGCACTACTCACATTTCACTATGTTGAATATAGAACAAAGGCATTGGAGTACAGTCAGTCAACCCTTACAGTGACCAATTGCTAAATGTAAGATATTGTGTTGTATTCTTAGTACACCCAAAAATTCATATTCGGTTATACTTATTTTACAGTATGTGTACTTACAGTGTACTTACCTAAGAAAGTCATGGGTTATAAGGTTGTTTAGGAGTAGGTTTCAGGGTTAGTACCTAGTTATTACACAATTATTGTAATCGCTATAAAAAAATACATACTGTAGTATGTACAAGAGGAACAGGACAATAAAATAAAGTGACATCGAATTATCTGTCATAATTTACATTTTTATTCCATACAACCAAAGTAAATGGGGACTTATTCTGTCAAGATCCAAAATAACAAAAGAGCACCTTAAAAAGTGGACTTGTAACATTACTTGTGCTTTATTCTATAACTTGGAATATGACTCATGGAAAAATACAGTCATAGAGTTTTTGATGGACATGAAGGTAAGTGAATTATGTCCGAATTATGTTTTTTTTTTTCATTTTTGGGTTAACTTTTCGTTTAATAAAACACGATGGAAGAGATATAGTGTCCGTGTCACTGCAGTGTTGGGGGGTGTTCTCTTATCCTCCTCTTGTCATTGACCTGCTGGTTTCTGACGGCACCCTGTAGATCCGAATCAGCCTAAATCTACAAACCGCCAATGCACTCCCACAGTGGTCCCACACTCCACCCTATCCCTACAAACACGGCCATTGTCAACTAACTGAGTTAGAACAGGCGCTAAGGTTGATGCAGGAAGTGATCTGTCAAAATCCTGTCTTGTCCCTAATTAGGCTCATCAACTGGACCGGCCCTTAACAATTCAGCTCTGCAATTTAATAATGTGCTGCCTGCACAACTCTTCATCCTTTCTGATATTTTACCTGTGAACCAGATTAACAAGCACATAATTTATTTGTATTCAACCCCTTCATACATGATAGGCCAGTGTTTCTCAACTGGTGGGTCTCATAAATGGGGTTGACAAAATTGTATTGTCGTTTTGCTGTCATCTTGATAAGTCTAACAGTCTAGGGTGTTACCCTGCTTTCGGGCCTGAACACTGGGATAGACACCAGTTGCTAACGAATAGCTAAATGGGACTACAGAGGTTGCCAGGGACGTTAAACATCAGACTACTCTAACTCAAACTTTCAGTGAAATCGTTTTTTTTTAATAAAGGCCGAAAGAATTGTCGGAAGATTAAAGAGATAGTTCACCCAAAAATGAAAATTCTGTCATTAATTACTCACCCTCATGTCGCTCCAAACCTGTAAGACCTTGGTTCATCTTCAGAACACAAATTAAGATATTTTTTATGAAATCGAGAGTTTCCGATCCTCCATAGAGAGCAACGCAACTGACACATTCAAGGCCCTGAAAGGTGATAAGGACGTTGTTATTTTCTGTGCACAAAGAAAACAAAAATCTCAACTTTATTCAACAATTATTCTCTTTTGCGTTAGTGTCCACTGACAAGTGCTGCGCCTTGTTTACAAGCGGAAAAATACACATGCATGTGTCGGCGGACACTGACACGGAAGAGAAGAACTGTTGAACAAAGTCATTATTTTTGTTTTCTTTGCACACACAAAGTATTTTCGTTGCTTCCTAACTTTAGTTGAACCACTGATGTCACATGGACAATTTAACGATGTCCCTACTGCGTTTTTGTTTTCTGTGCCTAGGAATGTTTCAGTTGCATTGCTGTTTATGCAGGGTCAGAAAGACCTCAGATTTCAGCAAACAAAATCTTAATTTGTGTACTGAAGATGAACGAAGGTCTTATGGGGTCGGAATGACATGAGGGGGAGAAATTAATGACAACATTTTCATTTGTGGGTGATCCTTTTAATGGTGGTACATGCGTGGAAGTCGTTGTGGACGTGGTGTGGTTCACAGCCAGCCTAAATGTATAGCTTTTTACTTCTGGGAATCATATTTAAGCTTCAAAATGTAAAAGTTGACTCCATTTGTGAAGATTATCAACATAAATAAAACATGTTAGAATTGTAAACTTTCATTGGTCACAGAGCTTACTTTCTGCACTATTCCAAAAGCCAACTGCAGGACTCTATATAGAACAAGCAGTTTTGATGAATGGATGGATCTTGTTATACAGTCTATTCAAGATTCAGGTTTGAAACCCCACCAGCCGGAGTCTTCCAAACTAGCTGTGAGCTCCTGTAGCTCAAACAGTAGAGCATTGCGCTAAATATGCCATGATCATGGGTTTGGATTCAATGCAATGTAAGTAACTACAGTAAGTATGTATGTGTTTCCCAAAAGCAAGGCAAACTGTAGAAACCATTGGCACCAGTGGTCTCTACAATCTACTTAGACTTACAGTGTTTTTGGGAAATGCAGCCCTGGTGTGATGACCCTTGTTCTGCAAGCCTGTGGCCAATCGCACTGATATTTACTCACTTCATAACCCATGCTGCCACCTGCACCCATTAACACAGTCAGGAGAGCCAGGGGAGGGAAGACATGACAGGAAGGAGGCACCTTACATATGTCAAATGTCTTCATGAAGCCAGGCCCCTTAAACAAGTGTCAATCAGTTGCTCTAGGAGCCAAGAGGAAGTTGAGTTGGTGAGGTGGGTGTGTGAAGAGCTGGACCGGGGCTCCTGTCGCTCACACTAAGACAAGCCCGGCAGGGGATCTGATCCAAACCCTACCCCTACCCAGCAGGCTGGGCAAGCCTCTCGGTAGGTCGGCCAAGCCCTAAATAAGCAAACCTGCCAGCACCCTGAGAGAGCAACCCTGTTGCTGTCGGTCCCCTAAGCAGGATGGCAAAACAATAGCTGGGTGAATACGGGACAATGGAATTAGCTCCCAATTTGTATCACTTCCCCGAAGGATTGAGATGTCTTATCCTGTTAGGAGCTCCTCTCTGCTGAGCGACACATCCTTGCTTTGAAGCATGAGAGGGATAAGCAGGCTAAAGCCCTTGTTATCCCACTTTTTCCTCAAAGAGATTACAATCTTAGCTGCGGTGTGGCTTTTGGGTGGCGTACGCACATCGACTGGTGCTTCCCACGCTTGACTGACACCATGCCCCGGGAGGCGTCATCCCTTCAGGACACATCAGCCGTCATGGCACTTTCAGAAACGCAACTCTCCTCAGGTGCTGAGCGCTCTGTGCGACACCCAGGAACCGCCGCTTTCCGGCAGCTTCCGTCCCGTTTCTTGCACGACAGCTGGAGGTAGGTGTAATAAAGAAGAGAGCTCAGCCCCACTCGAGGAGAGGGTGAATGGAGGGGAATGTGCTCTCTTGTGCATCAGGGGGCAGTATGAGTGGAATGTGTGAGTGATAAAGAGTCTTGGCGGGTTGGTTCTGTTCAGCTCATGCCACAAAGGCGTCTTTGACAGCTGAGAGAACAGCGCTTTTGTGGGGCCCTGCCAGTGACACTACACATTGTTGTGAATGCTCCGCATAGCCGGCATTCTCCATCATGCCTTCCTCTGTGCTCAAGGCTTATCAAGAATTCCTTCTTCTTTCTCTCCCGCACTTATTTTTGTGAGGCTGTACATTGTGTTGCCAGCTACTGTGGAGGCTGAAGGACTACCAGAGAATGCCAGCTCCTGCTGATGACCTCATTCACATATCAACAGTACAGTAAAACATTGACTAATGTGCCGCCATTCCACATCGCAGATACTGATGTCCGACAAGTCCAGAGACGTAGCAAGGAGATCTGTAAAATAATCCATGTGACATCAGGGGTTCAACCATAATTTAACGAAGCTACGAGAATACTTTTTGTAAGAAAAGAAAGAAAAAAACCCCGACTTTATTCAACAATTCGTCTCCTCCACCTCACCGTCAGCTGCGTCATGCCGGATCTGTTTCCTACGTTGTTTGTGCTTTGATTTGAATGAAAACAACATATCCGCGTGATGCAGCTAACACAGAACAGCATACGCTGTTTACGTCCAGCGGATATTCTCCAAAATGGCACCAGGGTGATGCGGAGGAAACGTATTGTTGAATAAAGTAGTTTTTTTCTTCTTTTGCACACAAAAAGTATTCTCGTGGCTTTGTATAATTGCGGACGAACCACTGATGTCACATGGATTATTTTACAGATCTCCTTGCTACGTTTCTGGACTTGGGAAATGTCATTGTATGCAGGCATGTAGGGTCAGAGAGCTCTCAGATTCCATCAAAAATATCTTAATTTGTGTTCCGGAGATGAACGAAGGTCTTACGGGTTTGAAACGACATGAGGGTGAGTAATTAACGACATAATTTTCAATTTTGGGTGAACTAACCCTTTGAGCACATATCCAGTGGTCTGGGGTAAACGCACGCACACACACACACATACATGGGGAATTGGTTCCTGATAACCTTTTTAAAAATTAATGTTGAGTAAGCACTATATGCTCTGTACATTTAAGTACTGTGTGCATGAGTGTTGTTTTATTTTTATCTTGTAAAATATTATTTCTCCTGTGGGGAAAAAAGTGTTACTAAATGATATAACTGTCATCATTTGCATTTTGTATAAAGGTAATTAAAAAAAAACACTACAAAAGAGTGTAACAAAGACATTTCAGTTTTTAAGTTTTACAGCCATTATGTGACCAACATATTTAGATTTTGTATGTGGAAATCCATACTATATTTAATCAAAAACTGAACAATTGTGCTATTTTTTTAATAATTATAATGCATGCATCTGGAATGTTATGCAGACAGACTGCATAGAATATTTGAAAATAAAATTGCATATTAAAAATTAATTTGTCACAGTGCAGGACCATTTAAAATGATTGATATTATTCATAACAATACTGACAAATTCTGTCATTCAAAAAATCACCATATTTTTAGGAATAAAATGGCGAACAATATGAACAAACCCCTTTGTAAAAAACTTCAGAATATTGATTGGAATAAAAATAAGTTTGCTGTGTGTAATTGCTACTGAAGTGCAAATGTCTGGTTCAGCGGATGAGAAAAAAACTCATGGCACTTAAAGATATGTAATGCATGTGAAATCTACAGATGCAAATAGATAAAGTGTAAAATAAATGTGTGTTTTGGACTTTTTTTTCCCACTTGTCTGAAAGAAGACAGGTTATAGAAGCAAAATTGCCCAACATCTCAAAAGTGACCAGTGCTTAATAAAACAATGGTTTTGCCTGTAAAGTGTCTTGCTTTAAAATACTTAATACTTTAATAAACAGCTAAATAAACAGCAAATAACTGTATTCATTTAATGTGCCCACAATGGTCACAGCTCTTTCTTGTTTAAATATTTTGAAGAAATCCTCTGAATACAGTCTAAATGCAAGCTGGTAGTGAACAGACTCGGCCCTGCGCTTTTAAGGAGTCACACTGTGCAAATTGAAGCTTTGCCAACAGAGCTGACATTATAGTAGTCTGAACCCTGTCCAAAAGGGCATGGTAATGAGGCTGGAATTGGGCCGGTTTCATGTCCTTTCACCATGCGACAGAAAACAAGGGATTTTATTAAGAGAAAACATCATTCTTTGCCATGTTCCTGGACTCCTCCCTTTCTCATGTTGCACAGTTCACTGCGAGCCAGAGTCCTGCCCGTGTATGACACCCACATGTGTGCTTTCTCTCTCTCTCTAGTGTACATCTATGAGGATACTGAGGTTTCTGATGGCATGTTCACAGCATTTCTGTTAATGTGCTTGGAGCAAACGTATATTACTCACTAAATTAGAAACTAATGAGATTCTGCACATCAGAGAATCAAATACATAAAGTGGTGACAGTATCAATGGATAATTGACAACAGCTCAGTACTCACATAAAGCGCTAACAAGTTTTTTCAAAAGCAAGGCAATCAAGCTCAATCCTGGCAAACATACACCTCCAGCTGCAGGAGTACGACTCCTTTGCCAGCTAACTGATAGGCACATTGTTTGATCTTTTAGATTGCGCAGCTGTAACCTGAATCTGCTCTTATTTAGTGTGTTTATGTCTCCATCACACGTGTTCCCTGACATATGGCACAGATGTGACAGATAACACACATCAAAGACTTTGTGCAATGCCAGTTTTCTGCACTGAAAGAGACATGCTCAAATGTTCTTTCTTTTAAACTTGGTTCTCCAAACCACATTACTTCTGGGGGAATTTATGCAAAACTTTTATATATTATATACTTTAAAAATTGTTGGATACTTTCAAAACACAATTGTGCATTAAACATGTTGTTAACCTTTGTTCTAATGATGTTATGTTGTAATTGTTCATGGAAATGTACTAATAAAGTTATGAGAGGCTGTGCGTTAAAGTAGTAGTCCCTTTTGCATTCAATGGTAGTTGCTTGGCTGGCACATTCGATTTGAATTTTGCCATCTTTGCTCATATGCTCTCTGCTTTACAGTTTTTGTCAGCCAATCACTGAGCTGCAGGAAAATTACATCATGATAGCACTGACTGCCTAAAGGCACCGCAGTTAATTGTTTTCACCTGAGCGCAAAACAAGGCCTCTGCTACTCGACAGTTATTTTTACCAGTCTTGTACTAAGCACTACTGCACTAAGACGGTGATATTAAAGACCAAATTCATTATAAATGCACAATTTATACACCTTACTAATGATGCATACTATATATAAGTGAACAAATGCGCACAGAATCGGAACGCAAGTCACGCAATATGCTGAATTGTATGTTAAGTTTCCCATAGAAAACCATTATAAAGAAAATGCTTAATCCATTAACACAGTGCCAAATTTAGTACACCTTATTAATAAAACATACTATGTACAGTCAAACAGATAAATCCAGGATATGAATTCAATGCGCACAAACGTTTCACGTGTAGTTTTGTGTAATTTCTGGGACTTTGGCGCCACGTGCCCCTATCTCAGTTTATCTATCATAATTACAGTGGATATCTATACACGTGTATTTGTCACTGCCGTGAAACAATCTGCCATTTTGCAGTATTTCGTACCCGCTCACCAACCTTTCATACTCCCAGAATAGTCGTTTGGAGGGAAGCGTGGGAAAGAAACACAAGCCATTTGCCTTAATAGAAGTCAGTGTACCATCATTCTTTTGAAGGGTGATTTAGATATTCTGAAACAGAACATGCTAAAATTTAACAAGCGGTGCTGCTGTTCTATGGATGTTTTGCCCTCCAGTCTCAGCGCTAGTCACGTCTCAAGCCCTTCATTACGAACTACCCTGAGCGGTGACGTCAAAGACAGCAGACAGGGGAAAATATAAGCCTTTTTCATGCTTTTAAGAGTACTCTGAAATATTGGGCACTGGTAAACATCTAATATCATATAATTGCTTGAAAAAGGAAAAGAAACATTTCATCAAAATACACTGAATCTTAGGAATGGCTGATGTAGAAAGCTGCTTTTTGCAGAAGCTAATTGGAACTAATGATACTGTAGGTAAGAGGTTTTCTTAAGCACAACATGAAGCACAAACAGTTTTATGATAACAGACAGCAATTTTCAATAAATAGTCACATTAAGTGACAACAGGTTTATGGTGCCAAGTAACTCGCTGTATTAATAAAGAATGCACTCATAGATGTGTGTTTGTTGTCTATTTAACAACAACTTTATATGCAACTTATCTAATCAGAATTTACAGTAGGAACTATGTTTCATAATAGCCATTTAAACCATCTCAGATCATGAAATATTCACCAATTTGCCACAGAAATGTGCTTAAATGTATTGAATGTGTACTTGAAGTATACCAAAGTCCCTTTAATGTATTCTAGTCTTTGAGTATAGGCTACTTTGCATCTTAAAGGAGACATATAATGCCCCTTTTTACAATATGTAATATAAACCTTAGGTGTCCCCAGAATGTGTCTGTAAAATTTCAGCTCAAAATACCCCACAGATAATTTATTATATCATTTTGAAAATGACTATTTGTTTTCGGCGCCTGTATCTTATATGCAACTTTAACCAACACTACCTTTTTTTTATTAGCTGCTGCTCTCCGCCCCCTTTTCTAGAATAGAGCTGTGCCTTTACAGCTCCTATCTGCTAAAAAAAAATATTTTTTGGTTCTGATTATCGTGTTTATCACGCTGAAATCATGCGTTATCAACTATATGAGTTTAAACTTCAGATATAAGGTTTTCTGAGAGCACACATCCGAAGCACACGGACAAAAAGCGGCTGTCACAGCATGTGAGTATAAACTACGTAAGTTCTCATTCACACACAAGTTTAAATTAAAAACACAAATGAGTTACAAAAACAGTCAGTTATGTCTGTGAAAGTAAACAGCTGGGAAATAATTGCATTTTATTTTAGATCTGTGTGGCAGCAGCATTATACAATAAATAAATCAATAAGTCAACTGCTGTCTTGTCTCCTATGAGGCTGGGACTATAAATAGTGTTCTACCAACCACATTTTCCTTTTTTGGTTGGCAGATGCACTGGGGACCTGTTTATAGCACTTAAAACCTGGAAAAGTCAGATTTCATGATATGTCACCTTTAAGTATATCATTTTAAAACTGTACTGCTTTTCAATATAACGTTATGGAAATACAAACGGACCTTAAGGGTCACTAAAGAGAGCGACCTTAAGTCACTTTGTAAGAATGTCCAAAATAAAAAGTTTTACTTTCAAGCACATATATGTTTAATAATTGGTCTCATGCAAAAGACGTACACTTATTTTGATATGTTGATTAACATATTAAAGCACATGTAAAATACTTGATTATGATTTTAACTGTGGTGTTTTATTTGATTACATTTAAAGTTAATAAATGAGCTAAATCGCAACGTCAGCATTACAAATGTGTAATTACAAATATATTTAAACACATGACATATACATTTCAGTAAGAAGTACTTTAAAATATATTTTAGTAATTCAAAGACAATGAAAGTCATTATGAAATTACATAAAGATGTACTTAAGTGGCTCAAAAAGCACTCTTAAGTTTAACTAATTGCATTTAATATAAATTAAGTATACATAAATTTTCATGTTAAAGTTCATAGTGATTTAATTAAGTGCTCTTTTAAAAAAGAATGCTAAAGTTAACTTCTTTTTTCACAAGCGACAGCTTTCATAGTGTGTCATTTCAGGAACAAAGCGTGTTACCATTAGACATCCACAAGCTTATTTCTCCTCTACATCAGGCGCAGAGCTGAATTCATTTCCCTGATTGCAGTGCTGTTTTTTAATGCCCAATACAAACAGCCAGCAGCATATGATCACCTTGGCATCACATGCTAATGTGCTAATGTTCCACTCCTCTCCCATCCTCCAGTAACCAAATGGCCCTTACCAAAGATAAGAGCATGCACGCTCCATTAAACCTTAGGGCTGCCCTGGGAGTTTCTGGAATAGTTTCAAGACGACTTTGTTAAATTTATAACCCCCTACAATGGGAATAAAATAATGAAAGGAATGAACTGTTATTGTCCTCCTGGGATTTGGCTTGTAAGGCAGAGTGTCTGTTTCTGCATGGGTGACTTTTTATTTGCTGTAAGACATGTAAGGCAGTTTACAGAGCGATGGGAAATGGTCTTTAAAAACGTGCTCTGAAGAAGACCGGAGATAAAGTGAGACTATTTTGCTGCTGCCTACAGGGATAGTTCACGTTAGTATTATTTTAATACTCATTTCTTTCATCTGTGGAACAAAATTGCAGAGATCTAGAAAAATGTCAAAGCTGCTGATGTCCACTGGTGACCATGGCTGTCAAGCAAGGTTGTCAGTAATACTATCTTACATTTTGGTCTCTTTTTTTCCTCACTTTGCAGAATAATTAAAATATAGTATATGAGTTCTAGGGAATACTTTTCAGTACCAGGGTTACTACTTTTAGTAGTTACTATTACTTGACACAAAATAAACTTTCATTGAAATAAATACAGTATACAGTATTCATTATTATATAATAGATATATCAAAACTTGTATTTCAGCTATAGTTGCAAGGCCAACATTCCATGTTAACAGCAAACATAACCTGTTAACTAATGGTGCTTTTTTGTCCTTTTGGAGCTGCAGCTATGGTCCCAACTGACTTTAATTGTATGGGGGGGCCAGCTGGACTTTGGATATAATATCTATGTTTGTTTAAAAACTAAAAAAGAAAGAAAAAGGTCATAGGGGTTGGTATAGTATAAAAAATTCCAGCAGTTTTATGTATGTATGTATTTATTTATTTACAGTGCCCCAATGACTTTTTATTATATGAATTTAAAATAAATGTTTTATTTTGTTTTGTTTCACAGAAAACCGTTGGCACAATAGGATAGAGAGTGAATGATGACTGTATCTTCATACTGGAGTGAACTGTCCCTTTAAGATTCCAGTGGGAGAGGCTGAGGACTGTATCTCCATCAATGCCGACACTTTGCCAAGGGGCATCGCAAAGCACTGGCCCTAAAACAAGAGCATCAGCAGCAGTGTCCTCCCTTCAGCAGAAAAAGGAGCTGCCATCAAATACTGGATTAAAGCGTTTAGATTCACAAATGGGATATTGCTCAACTGTGGTAAAGGCTGTTCTTAGAACTGTTTTTCCGTATTGCATTCTCCTCATGACTGTGTAGATGCGGTGGGAGGAGAAGGATGAAGATCAGCAGTACCTGCCTCCCGGCTGTCTGGGTGTCCCTGAGAACCCTGCTATCCGGCCTAGTCGTCTCCAAACACAGCACTGGCCCTGAGCCTGCCACACATTCCACAACTTCCAGACAGCTCCAACTTTATTTTCAGGCTAAACGGCATCAGCGCTCTCACATGACATTCCCAAAAAAGGCACTGTGGCCCCAGACTACCCTGATTCTCTATATGACTTAACCATTGAGGAATTAAAACAATGTGAGTTATGTCAAAACCCATAGAGGAACATACTAATGATACGTCAGTGACGCTAATAAAGTTGGGTCCAAAAGTATGGGGCACTAATATATATATATACAAATTATATATACTATATATCGATATATTATCGACAGGGGGGTACGGAAAGTATTCAGACCCGCTTAAATTTTTCTTTGTTATATTGCAGCCATTTGCTGAAAACATTTAAGTTAATTTGTTTTTCTCATTAATGTACACACAGCAACCCATATTGACAGAAAAACACAGAATTGTTACATTTTTGCAGATTTATTAAAAAAGAAACTGAAATATCACATGGTCCTAAGTATTCAGACCCTTTGCCCAGTATTTAGTAGAAGCACCATTTTGATCTAATACAGCCCTGAGTCTTTTTGGGAAAGATGCAACAAATTTTTCACACCTGGATTTGGGGATCCTCTGCCATTCATCCTTGCAGATCCTCTCCAGTTCTGTCAGGTTGGATGGTAAACGTTGGGGGACAGCCATTTTTAGGTCTCTCCAGAAATGCTCAATTGGTTTAAGTCCAGGGCTCTGCTGGGCCATTCAAGAACAGTCACAGAGTTGTTGTTGTGAAGCCACTCCTTCGTTTTTTTAGCTGTGTGGGATTAGGGGCATTGTCTTGTTGGAAGGTAAACCTTAAGCCCAGTCTGAGGTCCTGAGCACTCCTTGAGAAGGTTTTCGTCCATGAAATCCCTGTACTTGGCCGCATTCATCTTTCCCTCGATTGCAACCAGTCGTCCGGTCCCTGCAGCTGAAAAACACCCCCAAAGCATTATGCTGCCACCACCATGCTTCACTTTTGGGACTGTACTGGACAGGTGATGAGCCGTCACGGGTTTTCTCCACACATACTGCTTAGAATTAAGGCCAAAATGTTCTTTCTTGGTCTCATCAGACCAGAGAATCTCATTCAGGTGTTTTTTAGCAAACTCCATGCGGGCTTCATGTGTCTTGCACTGAGGAGAGGCTTCCGTAGGGCCACTCTGCCATAAAGCCCCAACCGGTGGAGGGCTGCAGTGATGGTTGACAACTTTCTCCCATCTCCCGACTGCAACTCTGGAGCTCAGCCACAGTGATCTTAGGGTTCTTCTTTACCTCTCTCACCAAAGCTCTTCTCTCCCGATAGCTCAGTTTGGCCGGACGGTCAGCTCTAGGAAGGGTTCTGGTTGTCTTCCATTTAAGGATTATGGAGGCGACTGTGCTCTTAGGAACTTTAAGTGCAGCAGAATTTTTTTTTGTAAGCTTGGCCAGATCTGTGACTTGCCACAATTCTGTCTCTGAGCTCATCAGGCAGTTCCTTTGACCTCATGATTATCATTTTCTCTGACATGCACTGTGAGCTGTAAGATCTTATATAGACAGGTGTGTGGCTTTACTAATCAAGTCAAATCAGTATAATCAAACACAACTGGACTCAAATGAAGGTGTAGAACCATCACAAGGATGATCAGAAGAAATGGACAGCACCTGCCTGAGTTAAATATATGAGTGTCACACAAAGGGTCTGAATACTTAGGACCAGGTGTGATATTTCAGTTTTTCTTTATTAATAAATCTGCAAAATATCTGTCAACAATTCTGTGTTTTGCTGTCAATATGGGGTGCGGTGTGTACATTAAGGAGGAAAAAAAAAATAACTTAAATGACTTTAGCAAATGGCTGCAATATAACAAAGAGTGAAAATTTAAAGGGGTCTGAATACTTTCCGTACACACTGTATATATATATATAATCATAAGAGATATATATATATATTATATAATATATATTATATTAGATCCAATAACTGTGTATTTCCAGGTATTTCAATGCTAGGCCTTTATGATCACCTTCAGGTTTGGAAGATCAATCTGAAGGGCACTGAGCTGCTTTATTTTTAATTTAAAAAATTTTATTTTACCCAGTTGGCATAAGCTATGGTGATGAAATCTACAAACTACAAAAAAAAAATCGTTTTAAAATGCTGAAATAACACATTCAGTTCAGATTTAGATTTGACTATTTCAAATTCACAGGTTGCAGTTAGAATTAATAATAATAATAAATGTAACCATCTGTTTTTTACAGTATTGCCAGTAATAGGTCATCATTCATTTATTGGCAAAATAATAAAAGTAAATTATTTTTCAATTATTAGACAACTAATTTCTCTTCAGAGAACCTGTAATATATTAGAATTGAAGCCTGAGATTATTCACTCGATAAAAGACCAAAGAAAGAATGATAAGAGAAAGCATGGATTCCATATAGCCTACATAATTTGTTTAATATTCATTCCAACAGATTATTTTTGATTTTGAAAATTATTTTCTAATCCGTTCCAGACAGATTTGTGTGAATCTTCACAAGTTCATATTTGTCTACTACGCAAATAATGAACTCCAAATCAAATCCCATGAATTTTAAAGTCTCACACTTTTGCCTTTCTAAAGGCACTTTATAATTCTGTGATTAAAATCACATTTTCTGAAAGTCCCTTACAGCTTAAGGGTATAAACTATACATTGAAATATTCATATTCCAATTAAGTACAGTAAAATTACTGTCATAAATATAACCTGACAGCATGCATGAACAGCAATAAATGGTCAAAGTAAATCTTTGAAACCTTTAATATTTAAAAACTTTAATTTCCCAAAAACTGCACGAGTGTGCCCAGCACTTTCTCTGGGGAAGATTTTATTCCGTCTACTGATGAACATTTGAGCTTGAAGCAGGATATTGACTGGTTTGCATGTACCATCAGAGTTATGGGAAAGGGTTAAAGGTCTCACGCATTGACTTTCCCTCTTCTTCAGATAAAAAGCGGAAAGAAGCTCATTTTGATAAATCACTCAGAGTCTCGTCCCCAGTTTGAAGACTTTAATTGCACTGGGCGTTTATGACCCAGGGCAGCTCATCTGCATATATGCAGCATATCTCTGAGGACACACAAACCAACACTGACTGAGGGACAGTAATTTTCAGCCCAGAGTGTAAGCATTTTATTGTAATTGAGTCACTGACTGTTGTATCAAGGGCTGACAGATAATTGGACAGTCAGCTGAACGTGGTAAGCTGTTGGTAATTTGAGAATTTGATTGCTCTTTCTTGTTATAGCCAAAGTGGACGTGCAGTGAAATGCCATGAAACAACTCGCACTACAGGTGCATCTCAATAAATTAGAATGTCGTGGAAAAGTTCATTTATTTCGTATATTAACTTCAAAGTATGAAACTCGTGTTTTAAATAAATTCAAGCACACAGACTGAAGTAGTTTAAGTCTTTGGTTCTTTTCATGTTGTGATGATTTGGTCCACATTTAAACAAAACCCACCAATTCACAATCTCAAAAATTAGAATTATGGATGACATGCAAGTCAGCTAATCAACTCAAAAAACCTGCAAAGGTTTCCTGAGCCTTCAATATGGTCTCTCAGTTTGGTTCACTAGGGTACACAATCATGGGGAAGACTTCTGATCCGACAGTTGTCCAGAAGACAATCATTGGCAACCTTCACAAGGAGGGTAAGCCACAAAAATTAATTGCCAAAGAAGCTGGCTGTTCACAGAGGGCTGTATCCAAGCATGTTAACAGAAAGGTGAGGGGAAGAAAAGTGTGGAAGAAAAAGATGCACAACCAACCGAGAGACCGAAGCATTATGAGGATGTCAAGCAAAATCGATTCAAGAATTTGAGTGAACTTCACAAGGAATGGACTGCGGCTGGGGTCAAGGCAACAAGAGCCACCACACACAGACGCGTCAAGGAATCTGGCTACAGTTGTCGCATTCCTCTTGTTAAGCCACTCCCCTGAACCACAGACAACATCAGAGGCAACTTACCTGGGCAAAGGAGAAGAAGAACTGCACTGTTGCCCAGCGGTCCAAAGTCCTATTTTCAGATGAGAGCAAGTTTTGTATTTAATTTGGAAACCAAGGTCCTAGAGTCTGGAGGAAGGGTGGAGAAGCTCATAGCCCAAGTTGCTTGAAGTCCAGTGTTAAGTTTCCACAGTCTGTAATGATTTGGGCTGCCATGTCATCTGCTAGTGTTGGTCCATTGTGTCTTTTGAAAACCAACGTCACTGCACCCGTGTACCAAGAAATTTTGGAGCACTTCATGTTTTCTTCTGCTGACCAGCTTTTTGAAGATTTTATTTTCTAGCAGGATTTGGCACCTGCACACACTGCCAAAAGCACCAAAAGATTCAATGACCATGGTGTTACTGTGCTAGATTGGCCTGCAAACTCACCAGACCTGAACCCCATAGAGAATCTATGGGGTATTGTCAAGAGGAAAATGAGAAACAAGAGACCAAAAAATGCAGATGCGCTGAAGGCCACTGTCAAAGAAACCTGGGCTTCCATACCACCTCAGCAATTCCACAAACTGATCACCTCCATGCCACAACCAATTTAGGCAGTAATTAAAGCAAAAGAAGCCCCTACCAACTATTGAGTAACATGTACAGTAAATTAACATACTTTTTTTTATTGGTCTTATGAAGTATAATAAAAATTTGTTGAGATAGTGAATTGGTGTATTTTTGTTAAATGTGAGCCAAAATCAACAAAATTAAAAGAACCAAAGACTTTAACTACTTCAGTCTGTGTGCACTGAATTTTTTTATACACGAGTTTCACAATTTGAGTTGTTAACTGAAATAAATGAACTTTTCCATGACATTTTTTTTCTAATTTATTGAGATGCACCTGAATTGGTAGCTGTTACAATATCACCAATCACTGCTGCAGCACATTGCAAATCGATTATAGGTAAAAAAAAGAACCTACATCGAATAAAAAGCAGGAGCTGAAATATTATAATAGTCTAAATTACTATGCTAGCCTTCCTTTTGTGAAGATCTCATTTAAAAGTAATGGCCAATATATTTGAAGAGATGCCGTCAGTTTTTAAACTGCTTTAGCTCCAGAAGTAAAATCTTTCATAAAAGTGTCTCTCTCTGAGACAGTAATGCACTTCTGCCCTCATCTGGATGTCGCTGCGTTTGTACAACAGAAGTGCTATTGAGCGCATTGGTATTTTACCAGGCAACTCTAGCCTACGTAGTCTTAAAAAAGAAAAAGTGGGATTTTTTTTCATACAAATAGGTTCCGTTTACTTTATCTGTATCCCGAGGGGAAATAAAAACCGGTTGCAAATAGCTTAATTTTGCCCAGACACTAATTAGACAAAAAGGAGCATCATTAATCATCTGTCTGAGCTCAAAAAGCCCCCTAAGCACAGTTCCCAGCATTAGACTCGATTGTGTTTACCCTAGTTTATAAATTGTTTCAGCATTACGGGGGTTGATGATCAACATTAATGAAATTACTAGGAGGCTGAGGGTCTGTCTATAGGTTTATTTGAAGACAGTTTTCATTGAGTTATTGCCATGTTGAACGATCGTATGGCTTGTTGAACAGCACCACCTGCTGATACTAAGAGTAACCTACAGGCAAGGACTACTAAATACCGAAAACTAAACGCCTAAAATCTTTCTATAGCATATTTGTTTTAATCTCCGAGTACATTTATCAAAAACAAGATTCACGTCATGTGATTAAAAATGTCA
Source organism: Sinocyclocheilus anophthalmus (assembly GCA_018155175.1). Taxonomy (NCBI): domain Eukaryota; kingdom Metazoa; phylum Chordata; class Actinopteri; order Cypriniformes; family Cyprinidae; genus Sinocyclocheilus; species Sinocyclocheilus anophthalmus. The sequence goes on along the minus strand of JADLZN010000890.1, from coordinate 17,745 downwards.
GCATGTAAGTAGCTACACTGATCAAATGATGTAGCTTGCTTTGAGACAAAGGTTTGTTAGGGATAGATACTGGCCATAATCGTCGTGGCTGCATGACATTGAATTCATTTTAAACAATAAAATGTGTAGTTTTAAAAGAAAAAAAAAAATATGTAAAACTGCAATGACGATCCACTAATGTGTCCGAAATTGATAAAAATTAATGCATTTGTTTATTGTGTCAAAACTTTTAATCGCGATTATTCGGCTCCAAAAGGAGTTTTTGTTTACAAAGTGTGGTGTGTGTGTGTGGTGGTTCTGTGTATATTGATTATGTAAATATATATAAATACACAACACATATAGCATATATTTGAAAATATGGCATGCATATACATTTATATATTTATATTCATATAATTTATATGTAAATATATTTAATATATAAACATTACATATTTTCTTAAATATATACATGCATGTGTGTGTATTTTTATATACATATTAAATATACACAGTACACACATATATTGTTTAAACAAAAACTTTTATTTTGGATGCGTTTTAATCGCGATTAATCGTTTGACAGCATTTTTTATTCAAGTGAGGAAAAATGTTAAATGAATGAGTGAATGAATTATTGAATGAATGAATGAATACTGGCTTGACAAAATTATTGTACAAATTTGGTTTATTGCTCTAATCATCCTCATCTTAAAGTTTTCCTGTTGCATTCATCTGACTTTGTCAAATACCTTCAAAATTGTACTGTTTGGGTACAATAGTGACCCCTTTTCTAACTGTTTAGGTTTTTCTGCATGCCCAGTGAACACATCTGACTGCAATTCCTCCTAAAGCCTTTAAATCAGATTCGGTCAACTTGGCACAGAGCTACAGCCTGTTCAGATTTTGTGTGCCGTTTTCGAGTAGCTCTCGGACTTACAGGTGCATCTCAATAAGGTTGGGTTAGAAGGTCGTGGAAAAATTCTGTTTAAATTTTTTTTTCAGTAATTCAACTCAAATTGTGAAATTCGTGTGTTAAATAAATTCAATGCACACAGCCTGAAGTAGTTTAAGTATTTGGTTCTTTAAATTGTGATGATTTGGCTCACATTTAACAAAAACCCACCAATTCACTATCTCAAACAAATTTGAATATGGGACATGCCAATCAGGCTAATCAACTCAAAACACCTGCAAAAGGTTTCCTGAGCCTTCAAAATGGTCTCTCAGGTTGGTTCACTAGGCTACACAATCATGGGGGAAGACTGCTGATCTGACAGTTGTCAGAGGACAATCAGTGGACACCCTTCACAAGGAGGAAGCCACAAACATTCATGGCCAAAGAAGCTGGCTGTTTACAGAGTGCTGTATCCAAGCATTTTAACAGAAAGTTGAGTGGAAGGAAATAGTGTGGAGGAAAAAGATGCACAACCAACTGAGAGTACCGCAGCCTTATGAGGATTGTCAAGGCAAAAGGCAGAGACCAAAAAATGCAGATGAGCTGAAGGCCACTGTCAAAGAAACCTGGGCTTTCATACCACCTCAGCAGTGCCACAAACTGATCACCTCCATGCCACGCCGAATTGAGGAAGTAATTAAAGCAAAAGGAGCCCCTACCAAGTACCAACCTTTCCAGAAGGCCAAAACTTCACCAAAAAATGTTTTTTTTTTATTTGGCCGTTTTTAATGAAAGTAAGTATTTTAATTTGTTGAGATAGTGAATTGGTTGTTTTTTGTTAAATGTGAGCCAAAATAATCCCAATTAAAAGAACCACAGACTTAAACTACTTCAGTCTGTATGCATAGAATTTATTTAATACACACGATTTTCACAATTTGAGTTGAATTATGAAATAAATGAACTTTTCCACGACATTCTAATTTATTGAGATGCAACCTGTATATAACTTGTGTAAACTTGCAAATAGTTTTGGCAACCAGTAGTATGCAGTTTGTCTTGGACCGCATTAGGTAGGCTATACATAATAGATAGCATACTATAGAAGCACCACATATATACTAAAGCATGTACAGTCGATTCGATTACAGCAACTTTTATTATACTGTTAATATTGTGATTTGTTGTTGTTTTTTGTCATGGTCTTTAGTACAGTGTCATTGTGTCCTGTTAGAGGGCCGCCATAATGGACAGCGATGGGCGGAGGGAGAAGCGAAGTGGCGCATTTCCTCTCTTCTTCTAACCCAGCAGCGAAGCTTTTCCCCTCTTTCACTTCTCCAAGGGAAGAAAAAAAACAGAAAGCAGAGGCAAGGAAGTCGGACGTGTCCCGACCCCAGCTCTATATTATTCACCGACAGAGTTACCCAGTCACAGTACCATGACTTACCAGAATGCAATCAGGTTAATTGAACCGTTAACAAGAGTCTTAAAGGCATGTGTATGTTTTTTTGAGTGTTCTGCAGGCTGTGGCGAGGGTTTGCGCTCCATACTGTTGCAGGCTGTGATTGCGTGGCCTGCAATGAACACCGTGCTGCTCCCCCATGTCTTGAAGATTATGGAGTACATAAACAACTGTTAATGTGTATATATAGAGTTGAATATACACGCCACCGTTAAGCGATAATATCTGATCGCGGACAAATAGTAGGCTATTTGTATCCCCTGATGCAGTTACTTAAGTTGGAGAGTTAAATAAAATCGTGCTATAAGTCTCTGTAGTTCACAGGTCAGCATGCCATTTGATCATCAATGTGTTTTTTTACCTGGGCCAAGAGAAGAAGCCTTTTTATAGATCAGAGTTGTGGTGCCAAGTTTTTTTTTTTTGTTTTTGTTTTTTTTTTTTTATTTTTTTTATTTATATAGTTTTTTTTTTTTTTATTTAATATATACTAAGATATATATATATATTATACAAAAAAAGTTTTTGTAATGCATTAAACCCATTCTTTGCAAGCACACCCAATAAGATGCATACCACCTAATGTTAATACTGAACATGAGCATACATGCTTTCCAAAAGTGTCTTAAAGCATTATTTTATTTTATTAATCATTATGGTGCACAGTATCATTAACTGGTTCTTCTTATGCTAATAAGAGTTTTTGATTGCTTAATTTTTTTTTGTGGAAATTGTATTTTTTCTGCCATCTTGAAAAGAAAGCTTCAAAAAAGAACATTTATTTAAAATAAATATTTTGAAAGATTATATAATTTGTCGTCACCGTCACTTTTGATCAGTTAAAATAAATTTTCAATTACATTTTGTCTAGAATTTAAATTATAACTATTTATATAATATGCCTAATGCACTTGGCTTGCAGTCATGCAAGTTGCAGTTTAGTTGCAGTTTTGTCATCTGAAAACAACTTCACAGGTTTAAATCTTCTATGAATTGTTTAATGTATCATTAATTGATCCTTACTGAAAAAAAGTGACTTCACATTTATGTGGAAGTCCGTTTCCGCCACTGAATAAAAAAAGGAATAGCGACCTTTTTTTCTCAGAATTGCAACTTTCTCACAATTCTGAGGGGGGAGGGGGGGGGGAGGGGAGGGGGGGGGGAAGAATTGTGAGAAAGTTGCGATAACGTTTTTTTGTTTTGTTTTTTTTTTTTAATTAATTTATTTAGTGGCGGTGGAAATGGAAATGGGCTTCCATACCTTTGTTAATTTAATAAAAGATTATAGGAAATGACTGATTGATTGACTGGAGTAGTGAAATGACTAATTGACACTTCCCTCTTTCTCACTAGACGGGCTGCAGGACACAGGATAAGGGCCGCTCGCTCTCACTGGGGTCCGTGCATCAGCTGAGAGCAGAGGGAAGGTGCCCATTAAATGAAAATGCATTTAACATGCAGGAGGTGGCTGTTACCTGTCCATCAGGTACTGCATTAGCATACGAGTGAGTGCTCACCGTCAAGAGCCCTTCTGCCTTGTGAATATGCATTATAACTGATATTATGACTATGGCTTATATAATGGTAAATGAGCTTAATTCTGCTTTTTTTTCCCCTCTTAGGTTTGCAGCATAAAGCCAATATGATATGAAACTTTGAATGGCACGCAAAGAAAATAATGCAAAGGATTGTAAGGTACAACACTTAACTGTCTTAAATGCACCTTTAGTGCAAATGGTTTAGCAACATAGACTAAAGTGAATGTCAAGACGTTAACGCAGTAAAGATGTGCAATGATGACTACAAATCGCTGAGGTCACGACCAGTGAAACTACATAATAGCATGTATTACCTGAGCACATGTCTGTGCTGGTTTGTGTGCTTTTAAGGCCGGAGGGCTCTATTTTTGACTCCTTTTCTCTTGCCAGTGTTTCCATAGGCAAAACAATAAATCCAGATGGCATGCTGGATCAACCCGAGCCGATGAAAAATAACAGTGGAGGGCCAAAAAATTGTATGAAGGTGGCGATAGAATAAGAATTTCACACCTACAGTACCTACCACACATGGCTTTCACACATCGGATAGGGCTTGGAGAGAAAGCCCAGATGAACACAAATGTAAATGTACCATTTTAGTATTCATGACATTAGGTAATGTTATTGTCTTATGCTTTTCCCTGTAATATCTGTATCTTCCGGTTTCATAATAAACATTCAACAATGCATCCAAACTAAGAATACTGCATTTGAGTTTTTTTCTTGTTTAATGCTTGCTGTATGTAATGTAACGAAATTGTACCAAAAATTACTTCGCCTGTATTTTAATAACTAGCGCATAGTTTAATGCTTGTAGGAAAATGAATTTATATGCTACTGTTAAGTAAAAAAAAATACTTTTATACGCTCAGACATCTCGTACAAAAGTGACAGCAAAAAGATTTTACTATATTATCCATTTCACAGTGGTAAATGGTATATTAAGTAAATTACATTCAGTCTTGTATTTCAAAAATGACTGCGTTGTCAACACTGAGAAGCAATATTTCTCAGCAGTTTATCAGACCTATTTTGAAAACAAACTGATATTTCTGAAAAGATCGTGTGACATGAACGCTGGCAGGAATGATCCTGAAAATTTCAGCTTTGCTATCACAGGACAATAGAAAAGATAATTTTAAATATTTTCTATGTGCCTTTTTTTTTATGACCGTGTTATAAATGCATTAATAATTGTATTTATATGTAACTTAATATAATCGAGGTATTGGGGGGTGTGGTGGTGCAAAAATATATTTTTATAATAGAGAGGAATACGGGAGACACAGAGGAAACATCACTGCAGATATGGTGGGCGGCACCTACCCAGAACAAAAATAATATTTTGCTTTTAAAAAAAATTTTTATATCACCACACCAACCCCTAAATAAAAATGATAATTAATTACATTTATATAGTGGTTTTCTAGGCACTCAAAGTGCTTTACATGGTCTGGGGTATCTCCTCATCCACCACCAGTATTTCTACAAATCTCTACAAATAAAAAAAGTTTTATACATTATGAAGGTATTTATTGTGTTGCCTTCATTCAAATTTAAACTGAAAAACTAACTACAGTGACGAGTAAACACTGTAGAGAACAATATTAAATACAGAAGCACTAAAAGGCATTACAGTAGTGAATTTTGGGAGAAATTGTGATTATGTAACAATCCAGAAATCCTTGTTGGTCCAAAAAAATATGCATCATCTTGCAATGCAAAATTTGTTTTAATTTAGTTTTGTGGTAAAGTGTGACCTGCAAGTGATCTTAAGCAATTTACTCTTGCCCAGCAGGACAGATGTGTTTATATGCACTAACGGTTACTGACGAGAGTTATGAAACTGTTAAACTAATAGAAAGTCCAAAGGGTGTTTTCATTAATGTTATTAATGTGCTTCTGTAACCATAAACACAAGTGCTCTCAACTCAGAAGGCTGTAAGAGTCTTATGCAAATTACAGTATTCATTTCATAATGCTCTTAGAGGAGGGAAAAGAGTTATGGAACCCAAGGAAAAAAAAAAAAAGAAAAAAGGTTTTTATCTGATTTTTTTATACCGGACATTCGTTCCATCCTGGGAGGTGAGGTTTGTGAACAAGGTCCAAAATAAATCTGGCACAAAAATAAACAACAGTTACATGAAAGCAAAACCAACCCAGGCTTATGTAAACCGGATTACTCTATTTTTTCCTCCTCATCCTCCTGTCCTTCCTCATAGTGGCGATACTCTGGTTTAAGCTCCCAGGTGCTCTTATGAGGCCCTCGGGAATTATACACTCCGATCTCTCTAAGAATCTCCTTCAGGTAAATCTAGAGGAAGAGCAGATCGACAGGGTGAACACATGTTGCCAAGATATGATCATACATCATCCAACTTTTAACAACTTTGTGAAAAAGTGCTAAATTCTTTATTTAGCCTCACTTAGTGTAATCTATGCACTAAATGGCAAGACTACCGTGGGAAGTAACAATTATCTTAGTTCTGTTTAGTTTATTTTCAGTTATGACTCATGTAACTTCAATCACATTTATATTTCTCCAATCCTTCAGGGAGACTGAGGCAGCAGTCAAGTGGCAATTATTCATAGGATCATCAAGAGCTCACTTAACTATGAAAATATAATCAACACCAAACCCATGCAGAATATCTGCGATTTCTTGTAACTTGGTTTAATCTCTCTCATGTATAACTTCTGATAAAACAACTGAAAAGATTCATTCAAAATAGCCATTAACAGAGCAAACATCAGTTTTGATGAACCCTTGCGTAAAAGGGTGCACTCGGAAGTTTTTTTTTTTTCTAAATTGCAACCTCATCATTCAAATGTGTAATTAAATATATATTTAAATACATGACAAAGTTTCAAAATAGATGACATTAAAATATATTTTAGTTTAATATAATAGCACGGCAATACACTGTATTTTAAAGTGGGTCAAATAAAGCACCCTGAAGTTCAGCTAATTGCATTTAATATGAACAAACTATAATACACATGCATTTAATTACAATAACAGTCACACTTTATTTTAAGATCTAATTCTCACCCTTAACAAACCATTAACTATGACTTTTGCCTCAACTCCTAATTTGCTGCTTATTAATAATTAGTGAGGTAGTTGTTAAGTTTAGGATTAGGGATCTAGAATATAGTCATGTGGAATATATGCTTTATAAGAACTAATAAACAGCCAATATACTAGTAATAAGCATGCTAATAAGCCACCGTTAATATGTGAGGAGATGGTCTTATACTGGTGTTCACAAAGTATCTTTTAAAGTGTACTAAAGTGTACTTTTTCACGAGGGTGATCGAGGCACAAGCTTATCGTTATATAAGGGCACAGGTTTTCACGTTCAACTGCCTGGCTGGACAACTACCACCGGTGCTTCGTAATGTCAACCAGGTCTCTGATGGTAGTAAGTACTGGTGTTTTCAAAGGCAGAGAAGAGCATTCCAGAACCTCTGCTTGTCAGCTCTTGCCCGATTGCCGTCCTCTTTACTTTTACTTCTCAGATTCAAACTGAACGAGAAGCGAAAGCAAAACAAGAGCCATTCATTCATTTGCTGCACAGGATTATATCCCTCTCTCTCCTCTCTCTGCTCACACACCAATACCACACACACACACACCACACACACACACACACATGCACTTAACTGTAATGGCTGTGGATGGACAAGGTTGGTAATTTGTTGTGATTAGCTTTCTCAATGCTTCTGCGGATGAAAAACAAAGAAAGGATGGTGTGGTCTGGATTTCTTCAATTCTGGAGCCTGTGAAATAAAGAACAAATATCTAGAAGGTCAGATCAAATGCCTTGACGAAGATTGAAGTATGTGATCAAGCTTTGACTACTCTTTAGTTTCATGTAGCGCTCACGGACTGCAGGTCTACAAATCAGCTCGCTGCCACAACCATGCATTCAAGAGCCATGCTTGTCTAAAAACAAAAGACATTCTGCTTTATCTTTATTTCGAGATGGGACAAATCTAATAATCTATCATTAAAACCTTACAAATTGGGCCAACGGTATTCTCATTCATTTCTTGATGAATTATTTTCCATTTTCAAAAGTAAGGATTAACCTCTAAAACGAAAATTGATTGGAAATGACCTCTCAAGATGTAGATGAGCTTTGTTTTTTTTTTTTTACAGAACAGAGTTGGAGAAATGGAAAGCATTACATCACTTGATCACCAGTGGATGCTCTGCAGTGAATGGTGCCGTCAGAATGAGAGTCCAAAAGCTGATAAAAAACATCAAATTAATCCACACAACTCCAGTCCGTCAATTCAAAAGCTGTGTGTTTGTAATAAATCCATCAAGACATTTTTAACTTCAAACTGTTGTTTCTGGCTAAAATACGAGTCCTCAATCCATAATATTGCTTTCTCCAGTGAAAAAGTAATCTTGTCTGAATCATGAGAGAAATATGCACAGATCAAGCAATGTTTACTAACGAAAACAGTTCAAAATAGTTCCAAACAAATATGCCTGTGGATTTTGATGAGAGAGGAAAACAGAGGATGGACTTTTTCAATGGAGACGAAGGAACAGGGAGGAACGCCATTATTATGGATAGGGTACAAACAGCACCATTTAAATTTAAAAACGCTTAATGAGGATTTGCTATTTAAAAACACACAGCTTTGGCTTAACAAGACATTAACTGATATTATGGAGGTAATGCGTGGTCTTGGGGTTATTGTGATGTTTTTATCGGCTGTTTGGACTTTCATTCTGGCGGCACCCATTCACTGAAGAGGATCCAATGGTGAGCAAGTGATGTTGTAATGCTAAATTTCCAAATCTTGTTCTGAAGAATAGAATATCAACCATCTACAGCTTGAGATGCTCTGAAGTGGGAGAAGATTTTCAGCAAATTAAAATTTTAGGTGAACTATTCATTTAACATTGCGCAGCCATGTTCAAACACCATGTGTCATGCATTACACACTCACACAAACCAAAAGCAAACCTAATTAAAAATATCTGAATTTTGCAAGCAACTACTGGCTTCGCATTGTACTAAAACATTAACATACTTCAAACAGCAAGCACTCTCTAATAAAGCGTTGGCACGAAGCCCCTCTTTCAAGGTGACAATTGAAATATTGTGATTCAACCCGGTGGTTTTTATGGCGCTATTCTGAAGTGTTTGACTCTTGTATGGTCAACCAGCCATGAGTGATGATTTTAATCAAACCCCAATGAGCCTCCCTCCTGCGGAACGGCATTGTGCTGCGCCACTCTCGTTTGATGGCGCGTCATGAAGTCGGCCTAATGGTTTAGCTTGCTTCTGTTGATTGTATTAATTGTACCGCGGTGCCTGTAAAACCTTGTGGTTATTGTCCCAAAGGCCTTTTAAAAGGGCAGAAATATTTCACTCACAAAATCCATCAGAGCGGCACTAATGCGCACAATTATTGGCAATTATTGCCAGATGAGTGTTAGAGCACTTGTTGGAGTAACTCCATAAAAACGCCCACTTGTGTTTCACAACTTCAACAAAGCATCCATTTTTTTTTCCTCTCCTTTTCTTTCCTTTTGCACCCATATTTTGGGAACAAGGTAGGCTATGAAGTCCCTCCGAGGGTCAGGTGCCAAACCACCAGACCTCGTTATTTTTTTTTTTTTTTGGTTCGAATACGCCTCTGCACCGTCCCTCCTTTTTTTTTTTTTTTTTTTTTTTTTAGTAGTACGTTTTTACACCCACCTAGGACTCGCGCATCTTACGAGGTCGGTAACGTTACATAAGTGTTTCCACACAGGATTCGTATTTAAATCAGCCGGAGATGCATTAATGCTGGCTCTGAATGGAGTAGGACTGCGTTTGGGGGTGGCGCGAGTTGCTCAAACTGATGGTGGGCAGCAGATCCGATGCGGAGATGATAGCGAGGTTACGGGGGTCGGCCTTCCACCTCCTCACAAGATCCCACCAGTTTGACTTCCTCGGAGACGAGTGCAATAACATCCCCGGCCCTCAGCAGGACACAGCCTCTCTACCTCCACTCACTCACACACACCCACCTGCAGGCAGAGCTTCAATCCCCACAGTCTCTTCATCAGCGCACAACGGCAGAGAAAGAAACCTTTTCAGCGCCTCAAGGTCTCTTAAACTCAGCACTCACCCCGGCGCCTGTTGATTTTGATCATTTCCAAAAGCGTCTAGTATTGCACACTGCATTTTATGAGACCACTGCATTTAATTTATGCTTTTCAATTAAGACTTTTCATTAGCTGACAGAGTATCAACCTCGTTCCTTTCAGCACTGAAATATGTGAAGGGCCATAACACCGAGAAGATTTGCCAGAGCACAATAACAGTTGTAGCCTAATCTTTTTAAAGGACTTGAGGGAGTAGATATTGTGGGATAAGACACCGGTGACAGTAAAATATAATAAGACCTTACAATGCCTCAGAGGATTTTTTAAATCAAGTCCTGTGCACAATTCTCTCGCTCTAACCTCTGCGACGGCTTCATTTCAAACATCCTTTTTGAAAAAATCCGCTTCACGTTGTAATTTGAGTGTCTGAAAACACTACGCACAAAAAAAAAAAAAAAAAAAACAAATATAGCAAAGGTACTGCCCCAGTTTCACATACCAATAGCCTGATGTTCGGCCAAACACAGCAGCCCCAAGTGCATTTAGACACTTAATTAAAAATGCATGAATTCATTGCATTAGTTATAAAAGCTTCTAAATTGGTCTCGAGGTGATTCTTAGGGCTAATATCATTCCGAAGTGCGCATTCTGTGAGGGCAGATGATTTGAAGCAAATGCTCTTATGGGTGCAGGGCATCACTGTCTCATATGTGGCCATTTGAACAGCCATACGTAACTGCCACTTTATTCTGAATCAGAATGTTTCCATGACAACAACATAAAAGCTAAATTCATACTTAAGAAAATTCAGCTGCTAAGACTGAGGGAGAAAACAAACAAACATAGAGAATGTATAAATGTGAAAGGAATATTTTACAGTGGTTCAATTCCAAGGTAACATAAAAAAAAACAACTCAGGAGGACTAGATTATAAATGATAAAATGAGTCATTCATCCATTCCTGAAGAGATTCATTTGCTCACTTTCTTTCGGGACTCAAGCCATGTCCCTTTCCTGTGGTTTTCTTCAAGAGTGCAAAAAATGCAGTTTGCTATTGGCTTTTAGTGGACATACTTTATGACAAAGTAGCCTCAGGGTAGTTTATAATATCTATTATGAACATGCTACCATTTGAAAAGCAGTTTTACACTATATTTTAGCTTCTGTTTGAACTGTATTATAATACTGTTCAAACTGAAGCTAAAAATATTTTTTAAATTGCATGTCTAAAACATATAGACATGTAGCCAAAAAAAAAAAAAAATTGGTGGCTACAAATTAATAATTTGTTCCCACACCTTAAGTTGTTCCCAAGTTTTAGGTAAATTGTACTACTGTTTTGTTCCCTCTTTTGTAGTCATGATTGAACTAAAATGAGGGATCGAATTAGTACAAAGTGGTCATGATTTACATAAGGGAACAAATTAACAAAATGTGACCAATTGTGGGAATACATTTTTAATTCATGGTCAGAAATTCTCAGAATTAACTCTTTTTTTCTTTTGCATGACATATTCCGTATGGTATATCTATAATTTAAAGCAAGTTTTTCATGAAAAAGTGTTCTTGAGCTATCATCCTTTAAAATAATCGCCACCCGGTTTGCTTTTCTGTTTTGTAATGCATAACCCAATTGTCCAAATAGTTTTTTGGCCATTGTAGTTTCATGAATATGCAAAACTGATTATGAATCTGGCCACAAAGCACAGCATTTGCTCCACTTTGTCTCTGTTCATTGCCTCTGCATTTGTCAAGCCATATATTATTCTGCACAGTTAATCTAATATCTCCCATCCATGTTCTCTGATCTACATTTGCCTGCTTGAGCATCTGCCACTGATGGACTAAAATCAATCTGGGCCTCTTCAAGTTGAACAAACAAGTGCACTAATTAAAACAAAAAAAGATAGATGAGAAAAAGCAGGTCAGCCACCCACTATTTTCTCGGGCATATTTAAACCCTGTTTGCAATTCAAATGCAGATGAATAAACCAAGTAATCACATGATGATTAAACCATGACCGAGCCATCGCCTATAACAACTATAATCAGTCATATATGACCATAATAAACGGTCACTGCATCTGTAATCAGATGGCTATGTGCATGGGCGGCACAGTCAGGGCCGGATTTACGCATAGGCATTCTAGGCACGTGCCTATGCTTGCTCGTCCAGGGGGGGCCCAAACACAATGAAGAGATATATAATATTTTTGTTATACTATGGGATATCTACAACAGTAAAAGAACCAAAAACCCCAGAAGACATTGAGCAAATAAATATAACAAAAAATAGGGTAAAAAAAATAACAAACTATTTCCATGTCTTCAACCTTTTTATGTACGGAAATCACGCTTTCTTTCCCCCGTTCTCTCTCACACATTCACTTGCACCCCATCCAGCGTTCTCTCACAGACGTACACACAGACACAGTACAGACAGACATGCACTCGCGCACTCATGCGGAGACGCGGACAGAAACTTGTCATCAGAGCTGCCCCACAAGTTTATCAGTAAAATAGTTTTGCAGCTAAAAAGCTACATGACATTTCTCAGCAGTGAGGTTCTTGAAGCAGTTCAACTTAAAGATTCGCTATTAGTAGACGCTGCTGCTGAATACTGCTGAGAGACACACAGACGCAAGTATTCACACGCACTTAATCTCTCTCTCTCTCTCTCTCAATAACTGCTTTTTTAGACTGCATAATAACTGTGTTAGCCCGATATCAATGGTCGAGCCTCTGTTATTAGCCTCTCATAAAATGATGTTTTGGATTTTTTGCAAGGAAGGGTTGGGATGAGGTGGGTAAAAAAAAAATGTTGCAAGTTCAACACACGAGGATTCAGGACATGGAAACATGTTCCAAATGTCTGAAACAAACATTTCTGAACAATGGATGTGTGATTGTGACTCTTTTTTATTTTTGTTATTTTTTGTTGTTTCAGGGTTCAGATTATTAGAGAAATAATGCACTCCCGAAGTGGTTATGTGGCCACGTCGCCGCGCCTATTAATGGAACATCTTTCTCAGTTCTCAAACTAATTAAGAACTACAATCGATTTTTATTGACTGAATGCAAGCACTTATTGCGATAGAAAACACTGTAACTGTTTCCACTGATTAAGAAATATTTTGCTTGGGTGGTAATATTAGGTCTATTGTATTAATAGGGAAGGGGGCCCAAAAAATTGTTTTGCCTATGTCACGAAAAGAGGTAAATCCGGCCCGGGGCCCACGTTTAAAAAAAAAAAACAGTCATGAGGAAAGTGGCGCAGGGTTGCACAGACGTACCGTTTGTGACGTCACAAATCCAAGACACTACAGGCAAAATTTTTCAATTTTGAGATTATTCTGCTTCTAAAGCATATCTTTTTTCAGACTAGTGGAGAGAAAACCTGGCTTTACCCAACGTTCAGATTTCTGTCCTTCAAATATATTCAAATTATCACATATTTAATTAGATAATGCCTCATTTGCATATTTAAACATAACATTTAAGAAAACTTGTAATACAAAAAATGTTTACAATTATTGTGAATACAATCAAATTTTTTCACCTGGGTTGTCTTGCTTTAAATAATTGAATACAATCTTGTACTGTTTTTACAAAAAAAAAAGAAAAAAAAAAAGAAAAAGGCTTGTGACATTAACTAATCCAGAGATCTAGTTAGCTATAATGATTTGACACAGCCCATAGACTGTGCCATTGTTCAAAACTCATCAATAGCAAGTAAAACTCAAGTGATTTAATAAATCAAAATTCCAGCTGCCATAGTAAATATGACAGAAGCAAGGACAAATTTGCTTCCAAAATGTAAATGATGCGAAATTTTTAAATATTCCTTCAGTGACAAAGTGAGAAGTATATGTGAAAACATCCAATTTAATCCATCTGATGAATATGTAAAGCCAAATCAACCCCAGCACTCAAACAGTGAATTAGCCTCTACCCCGTCTCAGCTGCTGATGATGTACACGCAACAAAAATAGTCTCAGAAGGGTCCATCCTCTGTCCTGGGGCTACCATAGAGGTGCTGTCATTCAAGAAGGACAGGAAACCACCCAGGGGGCCTTTTTTTTTTTTTTTTTGTATCGGTTAGTGACATCACTGAGAAAAATGTCACAGCAATTCTGCTGCTGTTTAAGAGCATCAGACTCCGACTCACACTCAGGCTCTTGATTACCGACAGCCCAGGTTTAACAAGGATTATATTAAGAATATCGATTCTGGATTCTCAACCCTGGGTGGTTTATTTTTAGACTCGCACACCACAGCCATTTTACACGTCTTGGTTGCATGTACAACACCCTTAAAGACGGCGTGGGGCCAATTACGGGCTCAGTCCCCATGAATTTTTCCCAACGTCTGTATTTTTTAGAAGTTCACCCCGGTCAGTCCTTACAAAGGTCTCCTTCGCGGCCCTGCGACAATGGGTCATGGCGAGTACCTCAAAGCCCCACTCAAGAAGAGCGAGAACGGCAAATGCAGTCATCCATTTTGATATGAAGACTAGAAAAAATAATTTACATACTACACTACACTACTCGATCAAGGCTCTGTTGGGCCATAAAGCTGCCAGTTGGTCGGCACATCACACAGCCTCCAAGCCGTTTCCAAGCACCACACAGCAATGACCCCCCCACACCCCCACCACCCCTTAACACGATAGACGCAAAAGCATTAACATCTCGCTCTCATTGGAGGGAGTTCATTATGTGGGATCCCTGTGATTCGGCCCTCTCGGTGAGTTCACGTGCCGCCACCCAACCGAGGAGTCCTTTCATCAGAGGGCAGCGACGCTAATTGCCGAGCCAGAGCCAGAGAGGCGCTGAAGTGGAAAGGTGATTAAATGCAGCCTTTAGATCGGAGGGCAGCAAGCAAAACACTCGCTCTTTCCGAGCCCACACCGCTGACGCAGTAGAGCCCATCCTTAACACCCCTCCTCCCACTGCGAGTGCCTGCGTGCACGCATATATGTGTGCGTTTGCGTGGCTGTGAAAGGCTCAGACACCGTTGGCAGCGCACACAGCTCCAGCGCTCCATGCCAGCGCCGCTCAGCTGCGCTCCCATTTGTCCACCCGCTTGCTCACGTGCGATTTCCCTCCCACGCACACCTCCTACCAAAATCACACTCCCAATCCAACCGACTGGGTTTTGTTTGGAGTTGCCCCCACCTTGCCGATGGACATGCGATTCACCTCTCAGAACCCGGCCCATGCCGTTTCACGCAATTTTCCCCCCTGCTGAATTCTGCCACGACAGACAATACGGACTTTGCCTGCAGTCCCAGCAAGCAGTTTTCTGTTGCTAACGAAACTTGATTGACAGGCCCGCTCTCTTCCCCCCCCCCCCCCCCTGCCCTCTTATCCATATTCGTTCACCCATTTGTACCTTTATTACTGTGGTGTGTGTGCCCCGCATATTTGAGTGTGACCCCCAGAATTGCGTCACTATGACCGCCAAACTTTATCACCTTCTTGTGCCCCTATACCAGCAGGGACTCTACACGGTCCCCCACCTCTTTCTCTCGCTGGCCCCCATAGCAGTTTCCTTTGCCTCCCCACGGTGCCTTTTGTTTTTTATCACCTTCATGCACATCTGATTCCTTTTTTCCGTGGTGGGTGTAGCTGCCCTGCTCCGATTTCCCCCTACCCCCATTTTGTGGATTCCTGTTTTCACACCAAACCCTATCTTATATCTCCCCATCGACCGCGACGGGCCCATCTTCCGGCACGTTTTGAACTTCTTGCGCCTGGGCGAGCTGGTGCTGCCCGACGACTTCAAGGAAGCCGAACTGCTCCGACGTGAGGCCGACTTCTACCGGCTGAGCGAGCTGGCCCAAGCCCTGCAGGACTGGGAGCAGCAGCAGGCTACGCAGCACGAGCCCGCCTTCCTGGAGGTGACGGACAGCCACGAGCGCTCGCAGGGTCTGAAGGTCTACTGCAGCGACAACAGCTTCATCGAGAAGGTGAAGAACCGCCTGGTGCAGATCTCCAAGAGCCGCTTGGACGGCTTTCCCGAAGAGTTCGAAGTGTCGTCCAACATCATTCAGTTCCGGCATTTCATCAAGTCGGAGCAGGGCTCTCGGCTTGTGCTGAAGCAGGACAGCACGTTTTTGTGTACACTCGAGTGTCTGAAGCTGGAGACGGTGATGCTCGCTCTCAAAGGAGGCTTTCGCCTGCTCACCAGCCTAGACAGCAGCCGTGGATCAGTGGTTCAGTGCGAGGCTCTGCATTTTGTCAAGTGACCCAAGCAGAATGGTCACCACATGACCTGCTGTAAAACCATCCTGCATCAACAAACACCAGCGTCCTCAACCGAAAACCTGTTCTGGAATACTCTACGCTAACTGCTTCTATGTGACACACTCCGACGGACAGCCTTGAGAAACAAGAGAGAGATGAGGTGTACTGTGCTGTGGGGTTTTGTTTGGTTTGTGTTTGTAGTCGTCTTCTGTTTACAGATGAAGAGCAACAGTTTGTAGTGTAGATGGTGATGATAATGAATCTGAATTGCAGAGTACTCTGGAATCTAAAGGCTGAGTGCAATGATCATTACATTTGTGAGCAAGTTTTGTGATTTCTGGTAATGTGAACACATGTAGTGAACAACAGGTTGTAATTTGGAGTCTGTGAATGTTTTGCACAATAAAGCCACATCATAATTTATTCAAAACACTGTTGAAATGTTTCTAAATGAGACTGTGGATCATCTTCTAGGTGACAATCTACACTGACAAACACAGCATATGGTTTAGTCTGTGAACTGTGGAATGCACGGTGGGCTGTATAAATAGAGCTACATTTATTTTTTTCTTATTTGCTGTGGAGTCGGCTTGTAAGAGAGATACTCTCTGCTAAATTGTAAGTTTGCAATATTATGCAGCAAAATGTGACCTAAAATTAAATTTCCTCCAGCATTGATCCAAATTCGAATGGGTTTGATCATTTTTAGAGCACGTGGCATACATACATCTACCACAGATATTCTTGCATGTGTGCACTGATTCATAAACAACATCTGGTGTATTACCAGAAAACTAGACATGCTCATTTAGCTCAGTAACAAACAAAAAAAATCTTGTCAACTTAAAAAAATTTATTTAAAGTGCAGGAAAATTAGTCAGAGCCAGGAGCTCAGCTACCGTGGGAAAATATCAAGTTCAAAATAGATCAAGCACACTGTGAATTTTGCAACAAAACATTCAGCGCAGTCAAGAGCGCAGAGTAATTATAAAAAAACAGCTCTGCTCGACAGTTACAGTCTAAGTCGACCGTTTCAAAGAAAGGCAAAGGCAGACATATGGTTACACTCACTTTGGATTAGCCGACATCTCCACACACTAGTATCCATCTGTTTCCATCAAATCTGTCATGCACTCTCATGCAATCTCCCACTAAAATGAGTCTAAAGCACATTTCTGACATGGGGGGAAAAAAATGATACCCCTTCCATTTTTCCACGGTTTGTCGTGTGGACATCAAAACAGGGTCCTTTTTAATTGCAGATATCAGTCATTCATATTTGATGAGACACGGCAGGGCTTATTAGCCGTCGTCACCGGCTGATGTGTTTCTAAACCGCTGCCAGCAGGGGACTGGAGACCTGCGGGAGGGTGCTGGTAAGCAGGAGCATTTATTTCACATGGAAGAAATCCATTAACAGCTGAAATATTCATGGATTAGTCTCACATCCAATTGTTGCCAGGCAAATGAGACTCCTACATAACAAAAAAGAAGCCAAAGAT